>LUCM01008767.1:99203-234891 GCA_008360955.1 Fasciolopsis buskii | reverse complement strand
CCTCCTCCTCCTCCTCCTCCTCCTCATCGTTCTGCGTTATAGCGCATGGCGAGCCCCGCTGATCGCTCCCTTTTCCCCAGAGTTACATGTTTCTATCAAAAGAGTGAATATACAAACGGAACTGTGAGTGGATCTACACCGGCGGGAAAAGATAGGAATGCTGTTGTAGCCAACACACAGAATACTATCTAGCTGTACAAGCGCACATCGTCAATCATTCTGATTCGATAGAACATGATAGCACGATAGCCACTGGTCACGGCTCGCCACCACGGGTACACCCGGACAAATGCAATATTTTCGTGCTCCCATCAGATCAGTTGTAATCTTCATGCAGAAGCTCTTCAGTAACTTCGTGACGTATTAAAGACCAGTGTCAATAGTGGGCGAGCTCATTCGTGCTTTCTTCGAGAGGTAACTGAAGTGATTTATAGAGTATGATTTATTTATTAATGTTTGTGAAATTTACCTGGTGTGCGTACTTATGTATGTATGTTTGTATGTATGCTTGCATGCATATTTATGTTTTTAACTTTGTTTAGCGTCCGTGAACGAGAATTAGGACGAGGATGTCTTACCCCGTTATAATTTCTTTCAATTTGTGGATTGCTAAAAGCCGATAATGATCGATGAACTGGTGGCGTTAGTTTCACGGCTCATAAACACTCCGAACGGTCATACGATCACAGTTTTTCTCCCTCCGCTCTTTGGTATTCTCACCCCGAAATCTGTGAGGTGACAATCCGAATGGAACTTACAAATAACTCGAAGTTGGTGTTAATTCAGTTGGGCCATCCGACGCGCTAATGAAATTATGTGAAACTCTGGCTGAGGGGGTTGGTTCTCGTTTCGCTTTCATTTTTATTTGCACGATGCATTTACTTTCCCTTTGATTTCACCAAGGAATTTTCTTTTTAATTCCAGTCACTAATCTCGTCTAAAAGTATTATATCCTTTTTTCGTTTAAACGCTTGAATTGAAGTGAATACGAAACAAGATCGTGTGAAATAGGGGACGTTCTCAAAATGAATTGATTTATATTAACGACTATGCTCAAGTCTCTTCTACCCTATTGTTCGTTTTCATCTGTCGCGACTGATTTATATCCTGTTACCGTAAGTTTCCAGTGTTTTGCGTGGTTTTTAGTTCCAGGGCTCAGTTTTTGAAGGTTTGTGATTTCTGAGTTTAATGTCTTTATCGCAGATGCTTTGTCACCCACGAAGGTGATATCTATATAGTCTGTCATACAACAAGCCAATAGTTACTTCTATGCCACTCAGCTGAGCTCAAGTAAGTTAAATCGAATAAACTATTTAGGCACCTTCAAAGATGAATGTTCATCGGCCAGATAATCACGCGATAACAAATCATAAAATGTCAAACCAGTCGCACAGGGCAACATAGAAATACTTTCTTCGGAGTAATTGAAAACAAGCAATATATATATATATATGTATATATAGTCTCCCGAGTTCATCACAGGTGGGGTTCGTCAGGTTTGACCTGTTCCTATTCAACATTACGACCGAGGTTGTCAAGGTAAAAGCCTATCCTCATCTGAGGCTTCCGCTGTTTGTATTTTCCTGGTCATTAAATTGTCTGACTTCGAATGTGTGTGGGGGGTTTCCGCATGAGGGCTCAGCTAAATTTCAGTTGTTTGTCGACTGTGTAAATGATCTCGTAGCCATGCTCGGTATCGAAAATTGTAAAATGCTGTTGCATGACTGCATTGGCCCAAAGCTGAATCTTATTCTTGGAGGCAACAATTTGGGCGACATAAATACATTTTATTTGAGAATTTACTTCATACCAAGGGGTCGTTCATTGGATGAAATGTCTTTACGGGTACCGGAAGCTCGACTGAAATTTGCCGTGACATATGCTTATCGATGGAGTTTGCATTGCAGCGACACGATTGGTTCTGCCATGCTGTTCGGAAACATGGGCATTACATGCTGACGATTGCACTATTATTCGGTGCTGTCAGGTAGTAACCGAAATTGAAACGCGTCTATGAATGGTTAGAGCTGTAAAAACTGAAACTTCCACCTGCTAAGAACATTCATTTCGGTATTAACAGAGCTTGAACAAGGTCGTCACTAGAATAACACCTTAAACCTCGAGACTGCAGAATAGTTCGTCATTGCTGTTTCTAAAATGTTCCTGAGTTCGCCGATAATAATTATCAAAGTAGCTGTACACTTTACTAGGATTCAGTAAACCTTTTGTCACCCCCACAGTTTACTTTTATTCTAATAAAATAATGTATAACCATTGATCGATGGTGGTAAAGTGAATGAAGCAGTTGCCATCTCAGGAAAATTTGAGTTTCGTATCCTGGGTTCACTGTCACTTTAGTAATCGGAGACAGTTCAGAATCCCCCATGTTTTTAAGACACCTGATCTGCTGAGGTTTTATGTGGTTCTATGGCACTTCAAGTTCCATGGTTATGGATGATTGTTCTCCCCAGTCCGCCGAGCCCTAGTGGCTATGGGGTGTGACCCTTTCATGCATTCATGCTTCAGTTGTGTAATAAACAAAAATTCGATTCAGCTGATTACCAAGCAAAAACTTGAGCTGATGTTATCGTGACCTTCGCTAGCGTTCCAAGGATAGAATTTGATGAAATTTGGGACCGTCCCATTAGTGAGGCACACAAAGACTCCAGGTCATTAATCTGAGAGTGGACTGATGGCCGTCCTTAAGTAAAAATGAACGGATGTTGATCAAGGGACAATTACTGTTCCCGTAAACTTGATGCTGAGAATATATACCGATGTCTGCAAGTAGAAAGACGCTTGTAAATGATTTATGTAGTGCCGATAAAGAGCAAGCACTGGAGGGTTCGATCACTTTGTCACTTCTAATTTTGACTTTTCTGTTTCTATTAGTAAATTGTTTCGCCGTGAATCTCGGTTTACATTGTCTTAGGGCGGATCCGGTGGTTTTCACCAGGTATGATTTTTCTATTAGTTTGCAGAGAGTTTAGGTCGATCGAATACGTTTGTGGATTAACGTCTATCTTATTTTGGAAATCCCTATACTTTCGTTAAGTTTCAGAGTTAATTTTATTCATTCCACTTCCAGACATTCCCATGAGAAATGTATCTTTTTATACCTATTTTCGTGACCTTTTCCGTATGTAGATAGGAGACCACGAACGACCACCCTACTGAAATTGACCGCACCAGTTCTATCGAAGCTGTTGTCCCGAATTGGTGGTCTGTTGGAAGATGATTTGGAAGCTACTCGACGTATGGCTTGTTTGAATGTGACACTTCTATTCAACGGGTTACTTTTACCGTGTTCCGATGCGGAGAATGATTCGTCAGACAGGTCGTCATTTTTCAAGTCGTCACTATGGCTAATGCCTATCAAAGAAACCAATAATCTTTCCACGAAAAATCTAACGAACGGAGACAAACCAGAAAATGTTTCGTGTCCGCTGCCTAACTCGTTTGGTGATCTGGTCTATCGATTCTATCCGAATTTGATCAAACGGTTGAATGATGCTAAGGACGAAGTACGTTCTGTTATCGTCACCGTTTGCCCTGGATCCCTGTCTTTTTGTCACCTGATAGTTCAAACATTATTACTGTTTCATTAGTATCTTGCCCGTAGATCTTCGGCGAACATGGGATTGTAAATGGTCCATTGTTCTCTTTTAATGTGAATGATGACTGTGTCTGTGACGTATCCCATCGCTACGGAGTCGGTTGTTTATGTTTCCTTATCGATCCCAAGGGATCGAACCAGGTGTTTTCGTTTCGTTACGGCGTCGATTTGCAGACGATCTCTTTAGTCGGTATGCTTCCTGATCGTCGAAATGTCAATCCAGATTTGATGCTTCCCTTAATTCGTGCAATTGCGTTTTCTACATCTGATCGGTCATTTCTCGCGTGGTTTTACCATTTGCTACGTCGGTCGGTGCCATAAGCTTAGCACTTACCTAGGGCTTATTATTGACCTCCATTCTAAACGGACGATGCGGGCATATGACACTACCTATAACGACAGAGAATCAAGAAGGGTAGGCTGATCGTAGTTTGTAAATCAGTCGAGTATCATAACTCTGACCAACAATTAGTGATCATACCCATGATGTTTGATTGGGATCCACCTTCGGAGTTCTGTTCCAGTAATAACTTGGTCCCGTTTTGGGGTGTTACCTCATGTCTTTTGACCGAAAGCGAAACGGCAAGAAACCCGACGAATTGATACACTACGGTTTTCAGTGCCTTATACGTTGAGCTACCTACTAGACAGCAAAAGAAGAAAAAGAGTGCCGGGAAGTCTTAAAAGGAGCAGTTGGATGACCACATAGGAGTTGAACGTGCTGTTTTCAACCAATTATTTGAAGGATTGCATGGACCTTATTCTTGTGGGCCAACTTGCCTGTTTCGTTCAGTTCATTGAACTTCCAACTTTCACAATAATCGCCTGATTTTCATTCGAGAGAGAAGGAACTGTAGCTTTTATCCGGAAATTAAAATTCTTCATCATCCTGATGCAGTTGTATTAATCGAGGATGAACTCATTTTAGATATTCGTCAATCATGTGACGATACGCGTGATGCATGTCGTTCGTCATTTGAGCGGAATAGTTCTGCATGGCTGGGTTTATCCCACATCAGCTGACACTAAAGTCAACTAACAATAAACAAGGATCTTATCACAGAAGCTGGAGTAACAATCAAAAACGGAACACCTTCGTGCAAAGTTAATGGTTGTATAAACAGAAGTGAACTGAAGCTCTAGGCTGAGGCAGGTAAGATCTTGTTGGGAATAGTTGCTCCTCACGTGATCTCGTTGTATTTGGTCTTGATTTGTTTTAAAACTTGAAGCACTTGTGGCGTCCGTTCGTGTTTCAATGTATACAGCAACAGCTGGATCCATCCTCTTTCACGGACCAGAAAAATATCGTTCGGTGTTTTGGTATAAGTTTCTTGTCGTTGGCACTAAAACATAATAAGGGTATTTTATGGTTCTTGTTCAACGAACTCTTAAGGTGAAGAATAACGCCTAATATTTAAAGTAGGCAACCTTTGGAAACACATTGATATAAAAGAGGTGTGTGTAATCCACGACTGCAAGTAGATCCCAGGTGCATAATGGATATAGGACTTTTGTAGGTGGGCATGTTACATTACGCCAAATAAAAAGTAAGCCTAAGTCGATGCACTTGGCTGCGTGCACCATGTCGGAATTGCGTAACAGGATCCACAGGATCTGCTCACCGGAGGTTTGGGGATCATTAAATAAACCAGTCAGATTCGGCGATCAACACTTATTCCGCATTCAGAAAGTTTTTGATGCTTTTGCTCATTATGATTCCTTTTGCTTCGTTTTCGGTAAATTGAGCTGTGAAATAACAAAAGTGAAGCATGTCGTTTCAAAAGTATTGCTTGATGGCTAGGGTCAAACCGATATATATGATTAGGAGGTCAATTTTTGATCAAATGTTTTTATTTCAATACACCTGGGGGGGGAGTTGAGGAAGTGGGGTGGTGTTTTGGAAATTTCTTCTAAAACATTCTGATCCTTACAACTATTTATTTGATGACGACCATCGCAATTTCTTCAGTCAACAGAAACGCACTATGACAAAGGGAAAATTAATATATATCATTGCTGCAATTTTTCCCTCAGATTCGTTTGCTCGTTACGGAATCAATGAATGCCTGGTTACGCCTTGTTCGACCAATGCTCGTTTGCGATCAGTGCACAGAAAACTCAATGACAGATCGTGCTGTACTCAGTCCTGTACATTCAGCTGTTGTGGAAGATTTTGTGAACGGTTTGGTTCCACATTTGGATGATTTGGATGATCAGATTCGAGCATCTGTCGCCCGTGTATTTGCCCGTGTGGCTCAGTTTGCCCCGGGGCTTTGTGGTCCCATTCTGCAAGGAGTACGTGATCGACAAAGATCGTCTGAGTTTTGTGACCTTTTATTGAAGGTTGTACGTAATGAATAATGCTTGTTAATTATTGTTTCTTGATTCACGCCGGAAGAAATACCGCGTGTCCGGGGATTGCAAATAGTGAATTTTCCGCCGGTCCCCTGCTTCGGAGTTACCTGTAAGCATTCGACAAAGTCTTCCGTTGGTCCCGGTGTGATCAACCCCATGTATTCTTTTCCTCTTAATTGTGAAATAAAATATTCTATTGTGATTCATAGAATTACTTCTGCATTACGTAGTTTGCATAGTCTCGCCTTACGCATGCTGTTTCGCGTATGTGAACAAATTATTATTTGCGTGTGGTTGCAGACCACTTCATCATCATCATCATCATCATCATCATCATCATCATCATCGTTCAGCGTTAAACAACAAGGCAGGCCTCACTGACCGCTGCCTTTTCCCCAGAGTTACACATTTATATAAAAAGAGTGAATAACCAAGGGGAACAGGGAGTGGACCCAAATAGGCGGGAAAAAATAAGATGACGCTGCAGCCAACACATGGAATGCAATCTAACTGTACAAATGCACTCTTTCGATCATCTTGGCTCGATAGAAAATGACAACACGATCGCCACTGTTCATCGTTCAATTCCATATCCTTTAGTGTCTCCTGCCAGCTAGTTGAGTTTTTCGGACTCCAGCCATGAAGACGTGCGACATCTACCTTACCTAAGTTCGCTGTACATTTTCTCATCCCACGTTGCCACGTCATCTGTTGAGCTCCACATGGCTTCTTCCATTCGTTGGAAGGAACACAAAATAGGGCACGGTATGGTAGACGTGTGTTCGCTATGTGCAACACGTGACCCGACTAGCGTAGTCTTCTAATTTTTGAACGCTGAAACAAGGTATTCTGAGAGCCGGCACCTAGTACTAGATTCGTTACCTCCGCATTACTCACCCGGTCATTCCATCCTATTCTAGCGATAATACATAGACATCGGTAGTCGGAAACCTCTAACAGACGAACATCTCCCACACACATAGTCCATGTCTCGCAAACATACAGCAGAACATTGCGCACTGCGGCACAGCACACACGGCCTTTCAACTTCAGTGAAATATCAGGCCGACGCCATAAGTGCAGATCGCGGCATGATATGAATCCACGCACGGAATTGACACCAACTTCATGCTGACGCTGGAATGGCATTCTGCTTTACATGGTCACCACTACTACCGACATCACCACTGTCTTTCAGTTATGATTCAAGACCATATAGTAGTCTTCATTAGTTTGTATTCTATGAAAAACAACATAAGTTGAATGATCTAATTCTTGCTGATACTTGATTACCAGGAAACTGAAAAAAGAATTTTTTTGTGCCCTAAGTTACACTTTTCTAACTTCCAACACAACAGTAAAAATGGGTAGTTTTAAAACGAATCCCTCGAGTACTCACTATGCTGCAATAAAAGCAAGATACCATTGCTTTATGATTAAAGCCCATATGAAATGCATTCGGTTGACCAAGCCATTAATCTCAATAAATAACCGTTAGATCTCAGAGATATGCACGAATTTCGTTTAGGTTTAGCAACTCTCAAAACGACCATCTTAGATATTAAGTTTATTTTACTAAATTCAGTTGCTTACAAGTTCCGTTTGGTCAGGACATTTTAGGTTTGGGCTCATGCCTCATGCGTGAGATGGCTCAAAGCTGTTTACCAGAGTTGATAGATTGAGAACTTTAAGATTGTGTTTGATATGAGAGCATCTACATCAATTTTTCTGGTGAGATTCACTTCTATCTCGCCTGTATGATTTGTGTCACCCCGCGAATTGAGTCTGATATCAATGTTAGAGGAAAACGGAATTGCAAAGTTCGATAATTGCAGCCCATAGGATGAATACTTGATCCGCCTTTAGGGTGATATTGCTGTTGAAAGTCGTCAGTATTTTCAACTTGAAATCTTGGTTATGATTTTCTTTGGATATATGGAGTCAGATATTGGCGGGCTATGTTGAAATTGTGAATTGGATTTACAATACCTGTTCTTTGGTATAGAACTTAAGCCGTCCTCGCACTGCACCTTTTCAATTATCGTTCCGTTTTTGCCCTGGTTATGGCGCAATTTCGCGGTTGCACATTTTCAGCGGTGTTTGTTAGGGTCTGATAAAGTTACGAGTTCAAATGCGGCCCTAGAACGCTGATCGCACAATGTGTTAGAACCAACGAGACTGTGGTTCGGAGGCACTGTTCGCTTCCGACCCCATTAAAGGTGTCATCCAGTTGAATTGTGATTGATCCATAATCATACGGGTAGAACCAAAGCGAAATATGCGCTTTGGTAAAGTCGTAGTTTTGTGTTTCGTGCGCGCGGTCAGGATGTTAACACATTCTGATCTTAACTGGTGCCGTTTTTCTGTGAATGCAAATGGATGACTTATTTGCTTTGGAAAATACAACATTCTTTCAGATCCAGATGAACAGCCTCTGTGAATGGCCACAAGAACACTGTGCTCATGTGCACTATGACACGATTTACTGGGAAGCGGTGACCGAACTCACAGACGACTGCATTCGTTTTCGTTGTCTACATTCATTTCAACGATCGGGTAATAGCTTTTCGGTTCTCAAGGCATTTCGGTCCCTGTGAGGAACGAATTGGAAGTTGTGTTGCCGTTCACTATAGCAGCGAAGCCCACGATTAGCAGTCATGATGTTCCAGTGTAGGCAGCTAAAATGGACCGTTGATTTTAATTCTTCACAAAGACTAGCAGATGATCAACTGCCCCGATTTTTTTTATGGGGTGCCTCACTAATACATATAGTGTAAATGGGATGCTCCGTAGCCGCTGCGATTCACCACACAACGGAAAAAATTCGGTATACGAGGTCCCGAAAGTTTGAACGCCACAGATCCACAGCGGGATTGCCGTCTACCATCAGGGGGACCGGCGGATCTGAGATTCGAACATTTCGCTGTTAGATTTTTAATGCACCTGACAACCGTCGGCTAGGAAAACTCTGAAGTTACAATAGTTGGATTAGAACCTGGACCGGTAAGATGGTAAACAACGCGTTTTCTACCAGAAATTAATTTTGACATATCCAGTGTGGAAGTTTCGTCAATAATTAATTGGTAACTTGGTAACTTGAATATAACAATACGGTTCATTTCGTTGTACATCAGTCAGTGCATTTTACTTTGTCGGAAAAACCCCACTGAACAAATTTTACAGAAAGAGAGCTGGCGAATAATCTCGTTTCCGATGGTTCGTAATCTTACCAATAAATCGCAGTACATTGTACACATCTTGTAAATTAATTTAGACAAAAGCTGGGCAAGAAAAGGATTAACGATGACAAAATTCATGGTCTATGGGTAACCTCAACTGAATGAACATGTTTTATGTAAATTATTGTCCGGTCTATTGTTTGCTTGAATTTGATAAGTAAATCAGGTGAGCCGTAGAAAGTATTTTTCAATACAAAGCGGGAATTGTGCAGCCTAATCGCGACAGCTTTCGCTGTGGCACTTAGCCAACTTAAACGGCTAACCTCAAACAGGACACGGTAATCTCGCGGTACATTTACTTTGTTTGGATGCATCGCAACGCAGCGATAATGTCGACACGAAAAAAGCACTGTTGCAATCAGATCAAAATTCCAGGCATAATTGGACCGGGGATTTCCAGTCGTAGTCAAATAGTGATACAGCTCATGGTTACACAAACGAATTTCATAATTTAAGTCAATGGGCACAGAAAATATCAATCATGTATCCGAACTATGCCGACCGTTATTGTAAACCACCAAAAACCTGCACGTTTCCAATCTGGAAGTTCATTCTCTACTTTCACGTCAAACTGAAAGCTTCCTACTTGGCAGTTAACTATGCAGTCAGTCCTGATAAAGGTGCAGTTTAGGTAAAATTATACACAAATGTATCTGTGAACCGAATATCGTTACGTGTTGCATGCTTGCTAAACAAGCTTCCTAGCTGTATTCGACTTATTATTTTATCTATTGATTTAGCATTGAATGTGCATTTGAACAATTCACAACAAACGGAAAATCGTCATTTATAGTGCCGAAATACAATTTGGACTTGGCTAGATTGGCTGTTCTTAAGTTGAGTATCTAGAAGGGATCTTTTTTCAAACACTTGGTAATTTGTTAATTATTTTTAGTTACCGTGACCAAGCTTTCCAAAGAGCGAGTTACATGCTAGACTCAGTTTGCGAAGGCGAAAATTTAATCGTTGTTATTATTTTCCTTGACAGTTGACATGTTTAGTGCTTGAATACTTCGCAGATGAGTCAGTTGATCAGACCTGATTATCTTTGTGAAAATCCACAAATCCTTACAGAAAAGGTCATACTGATACGGATAAAAATGACTATGTGTAATGGGGAATGCATGGATTGCGATAAAAAAAACTCCAGTCATTTGAAGTGAGCTTATGCGTGGATTGGATCTCTAGACTCACGCCGTCTGTTCATAATGAATCTTAAATGAAATTTCCTCTCGTTGTCAAAGGTTGGCATGCAGAAAAAATAATGGAAACTATCCGTATTAATCTCATTGGAGAGGAATATGCGTTTTTTAATGGACTACTGTTCACCACCACCAACAGTAAACTAAATCATGCATAAGTTAAATCTTTAAGTGATTTAAAAAAACTTTCGGTACAAACTGCGCTGATCGATTTGTTCATTTACGAGCATTACCATTTTTGGATCTGAGGTGGAACTTTTATAATGGTCAAGCCTCTTCTGTTCCGAATGTGAGAATGGATCTCAGGCCCGTGGACTGAATACGAAAAAAATGAAAATGCGACAGAAATCAGTACTTTGCTGTACAAGCAGAATCGGTTATTTTGGACGAGATTTTATGCAAAGCGAACCCAAAAAGAATGACATTCATTTCAAAAGTGACCAAAAATTCATCTAGATTCTCTGACTCGGAAAAAAATGAAGATGTTCCGGCCAACTATGCTTGGTTCATAATTTTAGATAATTCCTCTACTCACGAACGCGGGATGTTAAATAGATTCTGAAGCACAAATCCGGATACCGGGGCATGTTGCTTCTGCCGGACTGATTTAAGCCCCAAAATCGGATTGCATGTTCAAGCACTTTGCGCATTCACTGACAACAGTCAAGCAAGTGAAGTTTGGACCTGTGCAATAGGATGGAATTTGTTATGGACAAAACGTCGACGTACCCTTAGGCCTATGGAATAGCTCTCTCTCACTCATCGGTTGTGTAGAAATATCGTATTGCTTGATGCATGATTGAATTCACGACCACATTAAAACTGAAGTGAAATGCTGTCAGTCAAGATACAGTTCAAAACGCGGGGAAAATTTCTATAAGGATGTGACTTGGTCGTTACTCGAGTTCCTCTCCGAATTTTCCATATATGTCCAGCAGTATCTCATTTCTAAAACAGTCTGGAGTTCCGGTCGAATAGGTTCTCATCCATGCATGATATTTCTCTGTGTTCAGTATCGGTTCTAGTCATGTCCCCATCCGCTTAGAACTGTACAACATGTAATGGAAAATGCGTTGGGCTTAAAATCCAGTTGATATAGTATGTATGCTCCGCATTATTCTGGATTTTATCAAAAATAAACTAGTTACATGTTCGACGCAACTCAAAGTCATATTATATTTTATTGTTTACTTCCTTTATTAGTGAAATGACAATGTATATCATTTTTCGGGAAGGGGACCGCGGCCAATAAAAGGCTACCAAATGGGAAAGTTGGCCAACACTGGCTGGACTCGAACCCACGATGTTCACGACCAAACGTCACGACCTTATCCGCTTGACCACCGAGTTGGCATACTGGTGGTTAATTGGGCCATATTTACGGTCATAACTGGTTAGAGAGGTGAACACTGAAGTGGAGAGTAACCGTGCCCTCCAGCGTACCGGATGCTGGTGAAAATAGTTACTCACACAATCGCACTCGTTGACTATAATGGAAAAGCAAAAGAACAATCATTGCAAGCCAAAACTCTTTGCTGGTCGAAAGATTATCGCCACTTTTGTGGAAATCAGACGATATAAAAGGATAGACAACGGATTGTGAAATCTCTTTTAGGGTTGTATAGTAAATTTTCAACGATAATCGAGGTAGCAAATGCACGTACACGGACTCACACAGACTCACACAGACTGGGTTTGGAATAGCAAAATTCAATCAAACTTTTATTATTTTAATTGACCAAACGGAGCAAACTCATCTGCTGAGATTTCAAACAGCCCAGATGAGTTATCCAACAAAACAGTTTCGCCACTTGAATTTTCTGATGAATCTGTGATTAGTATCATGTCTCATGGAGTGAGCCGGAGGAATCTACTGGACGGAGCCAGTGACTGACAAACTAAAAGTTCTGTGTTAAGCGATTTTGAATTGTTGAACTTCCAGATTAGTTTATTCATTAGAACCCAAGGGCAAAAGGTATAATATACGGAACGCTGTCACTATTGCACTTTCTTCTTCATTATATTTCTACGGAAATTCGAGGGGAATCACGACAATAAACTACGATAATCCGGTGGGTAAATGTAGCACTAAATTACCCAAATAAGAAAAATTGAGCTAAGATCAGATTAATTGTGAATGATATAATGTCAATAACACAGCGTTGTTAGTAGATGTAATGCGCCAACGTTTCGACTACCGTGGGTAGTCTTTCTCAGGGCAGGTTTTACAATCAAATAACTGAGGGAACGTTCACATATCAACGGATGTTTGTCTACTTTAGATCTTTTTCTATTTTCCTATTTTGGAAAAAATGACTGATATGATGCTTTCTAAATTTTCTGGTTTGTCTGAGCCTAGCATGCAATGTTTTGCATTGTTTGTGCCGCCTGTGACGTGTCCAAATGCGAATCGTGAATCAGCAAAGAAAAAAACCGTCGCAGTCCTGAGGCATTTGGCAGTTGTTTTCACTACTTCAGGTTGGGTTTGTTAGCCTTTCGCAGGTCTTAGGTTCATTCAGTCATAATTTAATTTTGTGATCATGCTGGCTACGTTCCGATGTGGGCTCGTAAGAGTAGCAACTTTCATTGCCAGCTGGTGGAAATGTCATTTCGTTTGTTAACTCCTGTCGTTCGTTTGCGATCTGATCGTGCCGAAGCAATTGTTGCCTTGAGTTTCGGAAACGGAATTAGCAACGTGTCGTACACTGGGAGGATGTTTCTCCACTTTCCCCAGTGCAATTACCATAGAAGCTGTTCTTCACAACTTCGTTGTTTAACTACGGGCGAATAAAATGGAATAGTGCTGTTGCTTAGTGATGGAAAACGTCAAATGAATTGCGTCACAAATAGGATGGAATCGGGCTGTTGATACGACCTTACCTGTCTTAGTGCAGCCTAGTCTGTCATCTTTACTTAACAACTGGCCTTCGTCTTATAAGCCGTGATGTTTACGATTTCCCACCCAATGTTCTGGTTTATCAAGGACAATTTTGATCTGGCTAGTTTAGCAGATTTATCTGTATAAATATCCAAACCATTTAGAATACGGCTCTAAAGTTTGGATTTCGCAAAAAATCACACCATCGTAACTTATCATATCCTTATCGCATCATCCTGTTTAGAAAATAACATTAATGAACCATCTTCTGTTGCGATAATTTACAGGAGAAGACATTAGAGCCATGATATTTTGGGCCGATGTGTTCTATTTATTGCCCAACGAAATGAGGCAAATAAATAATAAGGTGAATTTCCCGCCTTTGGGAACGTTAGGACTACGGTCCATCCAGGTCAAACTTTATTTCATAATAAGTATCTTTCCCCCCTTTTAGTGTACCGAAGACGAGATACTCTCGTCTTTTTAATCGATGCGTAGTTAATCAAATCCCCTATTGTATCCTCAATACATTGATATGTTCCCTGGAGTATCTGGGCCGCACATATCGTTAAAATGAGTAGCACATTTTTTCACTTATGCGGAACAGTGAATTCTTCGTCATTTCAAATAACAATTTGTGGACTTTAGTCACTGGTAAAAGACCGCAGAGTATCCGACCATTTTTATTAGAGCGGTACTATCCGGTCTAGAGGTGCCAAATGACTGTTGAAAAACAATGAGAAACCCTAAGTGATAGGTGGCCTCAGCTTTGTCATTATTAAAAACGATTAATAATACGGGCGGATCGTGAATAAGTATTATGTTGTTCCCAAACTTGGAACACACGCCTACAACATACGAACGTTGGAAAATTTGCCAAAATGTTTACGCAATTAGTCGACCGAGAACGAATTCCATAAATCTGCGGAAACAAATAGCCACCAAAACTTGAATACTTCCACAGATTTGACATACCGTATTCGATCAGTCCCCTTCTAAACGAAATAATGTTAAAAGCGTTTCTCTCATAATTGTCACGTTGTTCGTTTTTCACCATTCTCTGGACAAACCGGACGACCCATTCGGGCAATTATTCCATCTTCCTTTTGTCCTAAAATCGTTTTTTGAACAATTACAGCAAATCTTATCGGTAGATTGATGGAATCTGATTAGGTTTTAGTTCTGGTGAAATAAGGAAAATTAGGAAGGAAAGATTTTTACCCGGGATGTTACTGTGAATAAACTTGCGGACAAATGGCACTCGTAACCACTGTCTGTGGACCAAAATTAATTCAGAAATGACATTCACGAATAGTAAAAGTTGGGTTGAGCGGCCCATTTGAATCACTTTTTGTTAGACAATTTTGATGCAACTTAGCAGCAGCTGTAATGATATTAAACTTTTTTGCCTAGTGGGTACTATCCAAGCGTTGATCCCTTCCCTGGAACAGGATATGCCATCGAATTCGTGATAGTCATTCCTCTAGTTTTTTTTTCCGGAATGTAAAACAAGGTCAACCGATAGCAAAACTTACGGCTATCCGATCCCATTGGGACAAACTGAGATCGACTGTTTGAATGCCATCCTGATGAACATAGTGATTTGATTAGCTGTAACATATTTTTTACGAATTACCATCATCAAAGAAATCAAGGCAAGGAAGCAGAGGTTTCCTAGTACGTCGTCGAATTTTGGATAGTTGAAGAGAAGTTTTTGATAAAAAGTAGTATCCAAATTACTATAGATGACGAAACAGCCGTTACGTGTATAGATCACTTATTGCTGGCTTGCTGACTCCACAGTTCATACAGTTTCACACCGACAGCATTTGTGTCAGCGAAATCCTCCCTCAAATTTGCTTGATTGTCCCGGCCGGCTTTACTTACTCGTGGATACAATCAAATGTATGTATTGGACAAGTCAATGTGTTCATATATACTTTTACAAACACCAAGAAATTACCACAATTTCCGAAGCCACGGTTGAATCATACGTGTTGAAGTAACTTCTTCACTTAGTCGCTGTCGCTCGTTGTATTTTCTCCTGAATAAGTGACATTGATAGGAAATGGGAGAACTATTGCCGTAGTTATGGTCGAGTTTTCTCGATGACATAACAAGGTCTACTTCACTTTTATTATTCCGTCGACATATGGCAAATCACTTGGAAAGTAAGGCAGTCGCTTTCAGACTGCAGCTTCTGTCCTGTTTAAACTCTTTGCTTCTAAGTAGCGCCGTATTTCCAAGTGCTGTTGTCCGCTCATCAGTTTTGCGTTTATGACCTTGATACTGTCTAACCGGCAGAACCAGAGTTTCACAGACGTCACATTGATGCCATCAACTGGCTTATTCTGAAACAATAGAAAGCAGAGACTGTAACAGTCCTCAGTGGCCACTTGAAAATCGGCCATTTACAAATGGGATCATTTGTGCGTTATCACATAACGTGGAAATAAATATATAGACTCAACAAACTAACAATGAATGTCGGAAGAATTCGGGAAAATAGGGCCTATTTTGCGCTTACCAGATCACAGTGCACCATGTTCTTTTGATAGGGTAAGAATCAAAAGTTCGTCCACCTTAATGTATGAAATAAACATCACTGACCGTTACAGTAGATTCAGCAAGTGAATGCCAATAATACTGGGAAACAAATATTCATAACCATAGTGCAGTTTGAATAGATTTGGACGGCAGAGAATCTTTGGGCGGTATCTTAACACTTGCAATATCCGACTAATTAGAACATTCTCTTACCTAAACAAAAGTGGTGTGCAGCAATGAACCATAGCGACATGTCCGATTGTATTAGAAAACAGCATGTGCACTTAAAAGCTTACGGGTGTACCCTGCCTGGCGATTCGTCGGTCAACTCTAGTTGAGGCACTTGCCTTTTCTGTAAAACGGCTTTGAAATTTAGTGACTTATTATGGCTCAAGCTTATAGTGTTCTTGACCACACTTTAATATGAGCCCCATTCTTACTTCAGTGAAGATATTTACCAGGCGTGGTGTGATTATATATATATATATATATATATATATATAACGGAATTTCGTACGGACCGTTTGATAAAAGAGGCATGGCAGAAAAAGGAAATAAAAGAAGAATGATGTCCGAAATTAATCACACATACATCACATTACAGACACGTTATCCTGCAGGGTAGGACTGAATCAAAACTATCAGAAATCGCGTTAAGTGCACCTAATCTTATCTGCATTTGAATGAGTGAGACTTCCAGAACATTGTTTTTCACTTATAACAGTCATTCCGTACTCAGAGTAACTGCATAAATTTTCCCATAATTTTTGGCAACGTTTATGTTTTTCTTATTCCCGCATCATCATAGTAGACCACGGGGTTAAAGACGTTTTACATGTGTGAGATAGTGAATGCAAGTACGGTAGTTTGGTTTTGACCATCCACCGAGAACCTCATTTATAATATGCAGTAAGAATAGAATATTAACTCCTTTAAGCAACCCGGTAATTTTGCATTCCATGCCTGTGACAAGCATAATCTTATCCGGCAACTTGCATCTGCTAACTAGCCACCGTTTATCTGGGATTCGTTATCGTTTTTGACAGCAATTAGATATCGTTTTAAAGTTCAAGCCTGGTTTTTGCACCCTCTACCTAGAATGATATATGTACAGGGTTTTTGGACAATCTATTCCACTGAGGCATGGAATAAGAATTCTGTGACGGAAGGCGAATTGGTAGCCAGGTATCGGTTTCATCAACACTTTGTTTGTCCGAGAAAAATGTGCTTATTCCAACCCAGATAGCAGATGCTGAAAAAAGACCGAGGCAACCAAGCAGTGACTAAAAGGTACCAGACAAAATCCAAGGGCTGATAAACGATATTCAATGGTCTGTAAACGAGGAAAACCTGCATTTGGGACTGTGCAAGACGACTGTCCACACAATGTTAACCGCGACTATTTCTACTTCATTCATCAGTCCTTAAATTGTGCAGTATTTTATGTATGATACTGAAGTGATCAAATCCTAATTGGTGTTGCCAGTAGCGACTAGGTCGAATCCAAACACTCCAAAAGCTATGCTGTTTCAATCGGTTTATCATCACTTAGCAGTCAGAAATTACCGGAGGTTCGATACTCACGTGTTTAATTCCAGTTTGTTGATGGCTTGATTACTCTAAGAATTAAGCTGACTTGGCTGAAACCATATAGACGAATACCAAACAAATTATGGCTTTATTATGGTGCATAGAAATGAGGCGGAATAAACGTGCATGTTATAACAATTATCAAAAGCGGAAGGGGGATTGGGAAGGGACCGGGTTGCAAAATCCAACAACCCTGAAGGTTCGAAGGACGCGAAAAAATACGTTAATCCTGCAAAACGTGAGGACCGCGATCGTGTTAGTGTGATGAAACAAACTGAAGACGGAAACAATGTAAGCAACTCTGCCTCGTAATCAAGGAGTAAAATGGAGGCAGTCGCGTCTAATGTATACGGTTACGTTCAAACTCAATCACATATGGTCCCTCCCAACTCACATGGTTTCTGTGATATGGGTTAGCTTTAGTGATGTGGTTTAAAATCGTACGAGAAAATCTACTTGTTGCTACCGGAATAAATACAAATGGATTTCCAAAAACAATGTAGTTGATATATATTAATAACGCGTTTATGCTCGGGTTGGATGATCGGCAGATGGTTAGCGAAGAATCGGGGAGATTTGCTTGGAATCACTGCCATAATACTACGTGCCCGAATAAGGTGAATACGGACTGGGGGAGCTCAACGAATAAACCGTAGAGGATAGAGCAAAGTTATGTTGGTATTTTAGTTGGTCTCGCGTAAAAGAAAGCGAAAAGTGAATCAATATCAACTGGAAATATTTTTTGACCCGCCGTAGCAGATATCTTTCTCGGAATGATTGTAAAACAAATGCATAGCCATATTCAGTTCATTTCAGCGTGCACAGAAAACAAAATTGGCTTCTAGCCACTCGAGTGTCCAGAATGGTGTGTTGTCAGCCGTAGCTTTGAAAACTGCGTATATTATTTGTTTCTGAAAGGTAAGGTGTCAGATTCAACAGATAGGTTTTGTGTTCACAACGGAAACTCACTGTTTCAGCTCCTGTTATATAGGTCTATTCATCACATGCAAGCGTGATGTCGATGAAAATTAAGTATTTGCCGATCAGATGCATTTCAATTACCGGAGCCAAATACACCCAAAGCTTTCAGTCACGCACGAACGAGAAAAAGACCAAGCCTAGTCGTCCTAGATATCTTGATGGCTAGATGGAATAGTGCAAAGAACAGTTCACTTTAAAGCAGCTTGTAAGGGGCAGCACAGTCAGTTCTCCAGCTTCGAACAGCGGTCCGCAAATGGGATCCTGTAAAAAAGCTCATTTCTATAGAGCCCCAAAATGTCTGCAGTGCGGACCAAGTGCAGAGGAAGAAGGAGTTCCTAAAAGAGAATTCCAGAGCAAACGGATACCCTGATAAGCTTACCAACATTCACAAAAGAGAACAACCAAAAGAAACTCCAGCGGGTTCAGGAGAGATTCAAGAGAATCAGCCAAAACCTCAAATATGCACTATTTTTCCAATGAAGTGAACATTCTACACATTACCATGCGAATGAACAGACAATTGGTAGAGGTGCCCGACCTAAAAGCCGCTCAAATAATTTACCAGTTCACCTAAAGCTGCGGTGACTTATACATTTGCAGGACAGATCGGTGCCTCGGTCAACTAATAGGTAAGTATTTGCCCAAGCGATTAGTGAAACAGATGACCCATCCTTCGCCCGAATAAAAGATGAGAATAAGAAACCTGGCCTCGGCACAATCGTGCAGCATCTTATGAACTTCCATTAACAAATTGAGCCCGACCGAGCATTTCAAATGAGTCTCCGAAGCCGTAACGCGAGACTATTGGCCTTTTGCGAGGCTTTATCGATTAGCAGACCGCAGTCACCACGATGCTCAAAATTGCTAACACAGTGTGCCTGTCAACGTGTCAGCAAGTCGGGCTTTGGTCGAACATTTTCTTCAGTTTGTCGAAGTCGTTTGTTTTTCATTGTGTTGTTCCCCGTCTTGTTCTAACGTCAAACAATATGTTTTGCTTGCGCGATTGAAATAATTAAAATAAGTACTTGGATCTCGCAATCTGCGTCCTCTACCCTTCTTACTCACAATGTTTTTTGCTAATATGACTATAAGTGCAACAAGTTATTTATTAATTAACCTGCTCACTGAATAAATTTCTAAATTTCAGCTGTTTTTATTTACATCACGTTAACTTACGTGTTCACTTGATACTATGAATGTGAGACTATTGGCTCAAGTTCTTCCTGAACCGCCGAAAATGCCGCTTCCTCCGGAACCGATTTATGAACCTCATGAACTGTTGCAACTGACGCTTCAACGATACAAACGTACGTGGAAAATGACCGCAAATGCCGAATCACAGGTAAACGATTCAAACTTTTACCCAAATTTCGCTATTTCTTTTAAATATGCGGTACTGTTTTGGTTGCATTGAAAAAGTTATCGCTGAATTTGCTTTCTCTCGTAGGTGCAATCTTGATAAAATTTTGTTCGGTAAGTTCTCGTTTGTTCATGAGGATCCGTGTTCCAATTCGTTCTCAGCCAAACACACTTCACAGTTCACGAAGGTGAAACTGAACGGAGAAAATCGTCAACAACCCTGATTAATTTATCCATCACGAGGGAGAATGAAATGAGGAAACCGTTGTTATCAAAGCTCATTTCCCCAATTAACAAACAAGAGTGATTTCTCTTCTTACCAAAGTAATAGTGAATGCCATGTAAAAGGATACTCAGATTGCTCATCCATGTCATTAGAAACTGTCGGCATTGTACAATTTTGCTTCTTAGCAAGAGATCAAGATTACATGTAATGTAAGTCGAACATCTTAGCCGTTTAGCTATCTGGAAAGAGTCCAAACAATTCGTCGCAAAAACTAAATGCATTATTTTGGGCATTTTTTCTAAATGGTCTTCGTATGGTTCCCTAACGTTGTTCGCAAAATGATCGGGGGTGGGTGGGCGGTGGAAGAATTCGGATTTTAATTTAGTTCTCGAACGCATGGTGTACTTTCAAACTCAAAGAAGCAAATGGGCGGTGGTGTTTCTTCTATATGAGAAGATGAACTAGGGGAAACTAAATAGTTAATAATCACGTGACAGTACACGACTGTACCCAAACGAGTCGTTAAAAGTAGTAGAACTTCTCTGACCAAACGTGTCTACCGGAGGAGCATTGACTCACATATGCATCAAGAAAGAGAGGATGCAGGAATACTGATATCTACATTTCACAAGCAGATGTGAATAGTTCCTAATGCCTTATCACACAAGAGAAAAACGATACACAGCCCTTCTATTTTGGAACAGCCGTGGATATGCGTATGCCTGTTGAGGGATGCCCGGAAGAAACCATTTTGTTAAAAACAAAACGGACAAATTTCGATAACAAAATGACAAACGGATAAGCTTGTGCAGCGGAGCAAATGCTTCACTACTTATGCATTGCAACGAAAGACTGTCTTTTCAGGCTAGCGGTCAGCAGTATCCACGGATACGAATAAATCAGCTGTTTACTCCTGAACATCGGGATACCAAGCCAGGTTGTGTCTAGACCTGTTCACATCAATAATGTCATTATATATATATATATATAACATTGCTATTGTTTGCAGATCTATCAAGTGGTGCTAGATCCCGCTGAGGTCAGCGAAGTTCAAAATTTGGCTCCGGCAATTATGATAAGAATTATGGTGATTTAACCACGTAATTTTACCTGACTAGTTTATTCTCATCTTATTGGGGACGAGAAACTTAATTTGCTTCAGACTAGCTAGTTGTTTGTTGTGCACATCTAGACTCAATTTACTACTGACTGTAATTGGCAGTTCCATTTTTTGGCGGAGCGTTGCCCTTGACAATTCAATAAGTACCCATGTAATTAAATAAAATTAATGTTTGTAGGTGAATTTGGTTCCGTAGGCAAAGGCTCAAATTTTGAGTTGAAAACTCACTCTTGGAGAGAAAGAAAAAAGTCGCACGTGTGGACTGAACGTGAGTGCTAACTGGAAATTCCAACTAGGATCATCCAACGATTTGTGATAATTTGGATCTTTTCAGGAAGTGTACCGCTTCCGATGAAAGTGACGGGCAGGATATGTGATTTCATGTTAAGTACGCTCAGGCATGGAAGTGACAAATAAATGAACCATTCTTTGCAGTTCAATTGTGATCAGAGGAGGTTTTCGTGAGTTTTTTCCAGTACAGCTAAATATCACTTTCCTAAGATGGGTGAAATCAATCAGCGAACTTGTAACTGTCTGGTTTTCCTAACGTAAACAAATTCTATGCGCATACTAATGTTGATCGAATGTCAAACAGCATAAAACTCGTTTGGTTTTAAATACGGCTAACGGGGCGTCAACGCTGTCCTTGATTTTGGACCAATGATGGATATTTCACTTTGTCTCCCGATGCTGATAAGTGACATCTTTGTGGATAATTTTTAGAGTATGCTAACTAAAGCTAGTTAGAATAGGGAAGGGCTTGAATACTACAAAAATAAGCCATACATAGCCTATTCGTTGTTAGATGTTGTTCATTCGGCATTCAGTATAAAACGTGACGAAAATCAACATTTCATGATGAAGAAATGACACAACAGTTCCGAGAAATCTGTTAAATTTGCAAGTAAACGATAAAGACACGTGAATGGTTGGAACAGAAACACTACTGCTGGGTCGAATAGCAGCGCAGTGCCACCGGTGATTTTTATGTAGATCGTGAAGCTATTTGACGATGAGTACACAGAACGTCCACTGATGTAGGTTAGCGAGTTGGGTTTTAATTTGCCCGATTGCACACGGGCGAAAAGACTGATGCATCGGATCATTTGATCTTAAGTTGGGCATATCATAAAGTATGAAGTTTTCGACCGTCGTTGTTATTATTAATAGCAAACTATTGTTACTGAGTACCAGTAATGGTATTAAGAGATAAAAAGTGAAAATTCATCTGTCTCAGTTCATCTTGTCCCAAGATTAATCCTTTTAAATCAGTCTGTTTAGAACCGTCTAAAAGGAAACAACTTTTCGGATTTCGCAAAGCTTGTCACTATGGCCGTTGTTAGTAACATCTGAATCATAAATCGTTCGGGAAAATTCACATGTCAAAGAATTTCATTTGGACAAAATTTTTGTACCCACATCCAAATGTCCGTGAACAAAGTTGCTCGTTGAAATTGGAAAAGTCAAGCCTGTAAATTTTTCCGTAATCTCGATTGGATTTCGACAGTCCGTGTAGACGAACATCTCTCGTTCGTTTTGTTTCGTCTCAACAACGCACTTGTAGGCGGATCTCGATTTGGTAAGAAAATTATGCATTCTGGTAGTTCAAAACGTACAATGTTGACCGAAAGCAAAACATATCCTTGAAAATAATCTTTCCGAAACTTAAAGGTAAGGTTCATTTACCTAGGTAATGAGTCACGCTAACAAAATGACAGTTGTGGCATTTGATTTACGGTACAAGTTATTTAATGTGTTTTCAGAGCCACATAAACATGTGATCTGCCTAAATAGAACGTGAAAGTGATAAGCGAGTTCATAATTGATTGCTAATTTTCAGTGATGTGGCCAAACGACTAAGCAAATTGGAATTTAAAAAAAATTACTGAACGAAATATCCATAAACACTTCTTAGGGTAGGATGGATAGGCAAGATTATCATGTTTATTGCCCTAAGCCGTATCGATTGGCCAGACAAAGACGATAATTACCCATTTAGTATTTCCGGAGTTATTAAATTTCCATAATCAGCCAACCGATTCCTGACCGCCTGAACTGCCTCATACGCCGTCATTCTGAAGGTAAAATTAGTAATATTATTAGCAACAAATCCCCGGTCAAAGAATATTTCAGATTAAATGGGAGCTATGGATTTCCAAGTACCTTGTATGAAATGACATTGATGCCCTTGATGGCATCCCCACTTATTGTTTATCAGAGAAATCTAGTGAACAAATCACTGTTCTGTGACAAAGCCCACTAGGGGTATCCGGGCATATGCTCTGGGAACTTAAACTGACGAGGTGTCCTCAATTCACAGAATAGAGAAGCTCCAATATGTAAATGCATATATATCCTGTTACTGAAGTGCTAGCGATAGGAAGATACATTGTCAGAAAATCGATACCAAAACACCTCTAACAGATTTAACTGGGATGATTGGTGTGCTTTATTGAGGAATTGGAATCATTTGAAGCAAACCAATTTGAGCCCATCCGATTAGCTTGTCTATCAAGACGTTCAACCCTCATTCTTTCATCTCGGTCGCGCATTTCGGTTCCTGCGCGCCGGTTGTGCACTACTGTTGGCTCAATAAAATGGTGGATCAGCCGTTCAGTGCACCACATTTTTGATACCGCATGATGAACAATTCTCTGTGTATTGATTGGAAATTCTGCAATAAACTATCGACCTACACAAGGCAACCTGGCGCTTTGCAGAACATTTGGACTGCATCAAGACAGGAGACTTGATGACTGTTTGCGCATTCACTTAGCTTAGTTCGTATTAAACCAAGAATAGTGGGCCATCGATGTGCGCTGTGTGTGAATTTAGGTTTAACTGAGATCGTCTACTATTCATTTTAAATATGCATAACGAAGTAGAATTCATTTTATCTAGATTAAATAAATCGGAAAAAAATTTTGTTACAAGTAAGACGAAAACCAAGTGCGTCACAGACTATGGCCATGTAAACGGCAACGCCCGAGAATCCCAACCCTCAAGATTTTCCTTTCTCGTATAGGTAAGAATACGTGCACTGCGGTTTACATGAACTATTCTTGATATACAAAGTATCCGATCACCGAATACTTCACTATAGACCACAATTACTCACACACAATTTTTCACCAATATAAAACTCAGCGACAATCAAAGCGTTTTGAGGCCATTCTCAATAAAAGGTAAAAATGGAATGTATCATCCATATGTCCATTTGCCGCTTTTCGATCGTTTATATATTTGATCGTACGTATTCCCGCACGAAACTTCCTTGAGACGAACCATAGTTGTGCAATTTATTAGGGGTCTTTACCAAAAATTCTTCAACAGCTATTGCGATTGTTTGCAACTCACTGCGACGCAATCGTCATGCTATTAAAAAAGCTAATCTATTCAACGTGCTTTCAGACTGATGAATCAGTGATTACTGATCTAAAGGAACTGTTCGCGCGAATGGAACGCCTAAATCATTCAGTCGACTCCATTCCCGTCGAGGTCAATCTCGTTCATCGAGCCCTGAATTACGAACAGTCGACTATTATCAACTCCGCATTATGGACCGTTCATCAGTTGGCTCAGACACGTCTAAATGAACTCGCTCATCGTTATGAATCGTCCGTAAATTCCGTACGGGGGACTTGTCGTACCCAGCTGGCAAATGCTATCTGCATATTGAAGGATGTGCTGAATAGAAGAGAGAAAAGGAAAATGAGTGAGAACGAGGTTAGTCGCTGGCTTTGGTGTTACACGCACTATTCCAAACCGTAGGCAAAATAAAAATCTACTTTCACCTATTCCTATTAATCGGTGAAAATTCCTCTTGTATGTAGGTGTATTTTTTTGTTTGGGAATTCTATTTCACGTTGACCGTATTCAAATTTTACTGGTCGACGCTCCACATAGCATTCGAACCCCTGAAAATGAGCCATTAGAATGTGACCAAATATCGGTAATCGTAAAGCCTCTTTGAGGGAATCAAGGCAATGATTCTAGACTCAGCCCGAGGTATCTTTTGCAAAGAAATTCCCTTTAGGTTACTTTGTTTGCCATGGTCAGAGGTGATCTAAGCAGTCAGACAATGACAGAATCGGTGAAACCTTTGTGTGAACCGTGTATACATGAGTTCATCATCATAATAGTGGAATCAACTACGACTGTTCAATACAGCCACTGAAAATTTACACGCTGACCACTAGTGGTCCAGGACTTTAACTTCTGACATTTGGAGTTAAATTTCATTGGTTTTAGTTATCCATCCGCCTTCTACTTCCGCAACCGTCAGCTCTCAGTTTGATCTCTACCTTTCCATCGATGACAAAGGTAGAAAACAGAATGTGATTATTTACAAACGCCTGTTCTTGCAACGTTAGCTTGAAGAGAACAGATTTTTGTTTGTCGCAACTTTCTAAAATTATATATGGGAAGCAAACTGATATATTTGGCACAAAGCCAAAGCCTGATTACTTTCAAAAATCAGTAGTATGTTCGTGGTGGAAAAATACGACGGCATGACACACCTAGTTTCTGGAATATCCCGGCGGTCCAGACGGCTAGCAATCCGATCGAGTCAGTTGTAAAAATTGCCATCTACCTAGCGTTTTTATGTGGCAAACTAATTGGACCCTGGGTAATGTCACCATTTCATCGTTGAATAAGGTTATTTTTAATGCCACTAGAGTTCGTTTCTGGTGACTGCATCGTTGACCAAAATTTGTCACCCCCTCGTTTCTAGTGCGGCCATTAGGTTTGACTTGTATCTTGGAAGTTCTGTTTCACACAACATTCAATTCCGCGGTGTAAAATAGTGATAATTCTTCGTGTAGAGAAGAATGCATTTCAAGGTAGGTCCGAAGTGGATGATCCCATCAAATAAAAAGAACTCACAGGATAACCGGTAGTAAGGCTTTATTTACCAAGAATCTCTTTCTAGTGACCTACAGCAATACTAACGGCCCCGTAATCGAGGTTGACGCATAAACAATGATCAAAAAGCAAAAAGCAATCCGCATGTCAGTGCGACTATCTTTACGGAAATCTGAGTCGGCCCATCTAATTATCACTGGGACCTCTATCGTGGTCTGTGCTTCCTAAAAAGTCCAGCTTGCTATCTGCTTTCCTAAAGATACCAGCTCGGATATAAGAAATTTATGGCAGACAATTATTTCACTGTTACGAAGCTTTGCTTATTTGTTCAAAAGTCATCTCGCTGAAAAGAAGTAAGTATATTGGTGACCTTTAGACTGGTGCCTGAATATATGTAATTTCTCACCGAATTGGGAAGCTGATCGGTTTGTTCGTTTTGCTGAAACAGTGCATTTTGCCCGGGTCCGTTTTGCGTTAGTGTTCTACCGCAAGCATCTGCTGACACCTGTTGGACCTGTGAGTACGCTACGAGCAATCTTACCGACTGCATTTCATCTTTGACACGTAATGGATGACTGAAGTGTCGAGAATTTCGTCCATATCGATTTTATTACTTTATTTAACAAAATGATCCTCCTGTGCACTAGTTTCCACTAGTTCGCTTTCTTTCGCACGTCTTGTCCACAGAAACTTCCGTACATGGGGCTCACCTAGGCGCAATTTAACACATCCTTTTGTGAATATAACTGTCAGTTGTTTGGTTGAACTATGCAGGATTGGTATCATGATATGCAGTTTTTAGTACGGATCACTATTTTATACTGGACAGTTTTCTTGAAACCACCGCAAACGTTCCTACTAATGTGTTTCAGCACTAGGTTTCTTTTGATTTTGGAACGGTTTTCCTCGCACAACCAAAGCCTACCTAACCAATGAAAACTGTGGAACAACTGCGTAGTTGTTTCATTCCTTATCAGAAGTTTATACCGTGATCAGATATGGGCTAGGGATGCCTCAAAAACTTGCATGATAGATTATCGAAAGTGGATTTCAAGGGTTCACTGCGTGTTGCTGCCAGAGCACAAGGTGATCCATCTTAGGAGTCTGTCACGAGCACAAGTTTCCATTTCGATGTTCAATCAGTTGGTGAGTATAATCCAGAACAGTCTACGGTTTATGGTGTACCAATCGCAAAACATTATCCCGGCCTCGGTTTCTACGGCAAACTTCGCAAACAAACGCCGCTGGGGATAAAATCGCGGCACAGTGCTTCACTAATCCCAGACGGCGAGCTGCGCATCAAACTGTCGTGGCTAATTATTCTTAATTCACCCCCCCCCACCTGCCACTGCTTGATTGCCCTACATTCAGTAATATAATGAGCTATTTCCGGAAAATATCGAAATTAATCGCGTCTGCATTACTGCCCAAGCAAAACCATACCTCTAAGTCGACCGGGTCACAACCATTTGAGTTATCTGAGTAACTGAATCAGGCAAACGCTAGGTGAACAAGGGCAGTCACAGCAAATACTGCAGTATGAAAACCTATAGGTTTGTGGATCAGAGAAGAAGTGCGCCGAAATCATCCGTCAGTGGTCAACTTGTCCCAAATTTGGTAAACGGAATAGCAAGAAGCACCTGTGGTTATCCGAGTTGAAGCACAAAGAGTGACGATAAGCTCAGAGCATTTAGGCGTGCTGTGATTAGATCCAAAAAGGAGGGGGGAAGTACGTGAAGTCGGATTAGTTGTCAAAGCTTGTTAGAAAATTCGACCTGTTAGAGATGGAGTCAAGTCAAGTCAGATAACACTTTTCTGCGTCCGGATGAGGGTGAATTTTCAATCCGAAAAAAGTATGGAACGTCTAACTGGAATACTAACGCACATCGATAAGTAATTTGATAAAATGTTCGGTCTGATTAAACATTAATGAAGGGAAATAAAGGCGTATAAACACTAGCATCTGAGTTGAGTTTTAAGGACCCTCATTACCAGTTCGTGACTTCTGCGTAAATTGTTTCAAACAGTCCTATTGGGTACCGAAGTAAGGTGAACATGCATACAAGTGATGTACTGAAATGCCGTAAGGCAACTTGATTTGCCAAAGACAGATGTACATTTGATTCTATATCTGTTAAAGTGAAATATAGCCACAGAAATGTAGATCACCTACAACAAGCTAATCTCATGACAAGTCCCCCTTTACTTTCCAATCTTGAATGATGGACGCATCATAAAATTCGTGAACTGCGTCGTCATCGATGTCAACAGAAAACCACCTATATTGCAGGATAATAGCTCGAGAACACATAACCTCATTCAGGGAAACCAACTGAGCGACCGCATCAATCTTCCTCAAAGAGGACTGCACATTGGCAGATAAAACTTGGTGGGGGTATACATTCTGTCCAATACGTGATATCTGCTACCAACCCTCCATCCCGTTCAATGCTTTCTTGGGTGTCAATTTGTCTTCAAAATCAGGCGTTCAACTCGATTTATCACCGAATGTCAAAAATCAAGAAATTCGGCTGAATGCTCGAACATCCGTAGGGAATCTTCAAAACTGCCAGTTTAAGGAAACACTTGTTCTATTTTGAGGATAATTCTGTGGAATAACAAATTCGGAACATCGATGCCAAATTCAAAGTCCTCGCTGGTCGGTTACAAATTTGCTGTTATGCTTTGAATTTTACTTAGATTGGGCCGTAATTTAAATGTCACGGAAAGTGCGATCAAGAAAGGTAGTAAAGAACAGCACCGTGATTTTCCATGGATTCTGAAAATCAACAGATCTTGCAACTACTGTCCAAAGTTATCTTGTCGAAGTGTGTCAGAAAATTTACTGTCCCAGCAGGGATGATAAAAATCGGACAGATTATCCACTTGAGCCTACAACATCGCGGTCAAGGGAAAAGTTGTCGAAATCACAATGTTTGTTCGAAAAAAAGATTGAGCGGAAAGATTTCCACACAGCTGTTTAAGCTTCTACTAACAAAATGTCAGGATGAAATATCCGCACCCCGAACGTGCTTGTTGTCCGTAATGAACGGAGCCATTATAGGCAACCAGGGAGAACACAAACACAGTGGATGGTAGTATACACATTAAAATGCTGCGTAAAGATAAAATGGTGACAACGGAACGAAAGGAAGGTAATAAAATGTTTATTTTAGGGCGCCTAACGATCGTCAAACTTTTGTGTTTCCAAGAGACTGAAATAATATAAAAGCCAGTGGTTTTGTTGATGAGTGAAGTCACTGTTTTGATAAAAGAAGCAAGTTTCACTTTGAAAATGACGTGGAAAAAAGACCAGGGAACATCAACGAATGGAACCCGCACTCAGACTATCAACTTCTTTGCCACCGAACTGTGATCAAACCCTTGATTTTCTGAAAAAATTGGATTTTGGGCCATAGAAATATTCTATCAGTGGTGCCGGAAAACGTACAGTCGAATATGGTGTTCACTCCTTTAATTACTCTTATGATCAGTAGGAAATGACATTCGGTAACCTCTCTATCATAATTCAGTTATTCGTGTACTTCTCTTGTCCGTATGAATTTATTCAACAGCTAAGCTATTTTGCGGCTAGTATAAGTACAACTTTTATATTTAAAAGTTTCTAACCCTATGCAATGTGTCCGCCACCAAGTCCGCCACATAGAACAGTCTCTAGGGAGATAAGAAAGCTTTGAACACGGGGAAGCGTTGACCGATGTCTAAGATCTAATCTAATTCAGCTTGAAGCAAGATCAGCGAGGCTAAACCGGAGGGGTGGTCCGGTAACACAAAAAGGGCAGTTTCCCCGTAGAACACGAACACCGAATAGCGAGTCGATATTTTAGGGTGGTTGATGGCTTTTCCATTTGGATCTGCATTTCCGCTAGTTGGCATAAAACAGAAGCTAATAAGACCGATAAGGATTAAGGAGTAGGTGAGACAGCGAAAACCTTTGCCAATGAAGCATAAACAGGCAGTCAGAAATCTAAAAGGAGCATGGGATAACCATGGGACAGAACAAAGTGATTCGGCAAGTAGGAAGCCAGTAATATATGCAATACTAATAAAAGATATCACAATTTTAATGACAGTTAATTATAATAGAATTAGTAACACTGCATAAAAAATGAATGCAATGCCTAATCTGCTAGACTACTCCCAAAATAAATAGTAGTAACTTTCAAAGGTGATATGAATTACATTAGATAACAAGCCAGTTGTCAGTCAATGCAGTTAGTTTTGTTTTGTTCTTTTCTTCGGACTTGTCACGTAGCTCCTTAACCATTGTTCATTCAATCAAACTACACTACAATACTCCGTCAAGCGAACTGCTACTGCGGTTTATATATATATATATATATATATATATATATATATATGTAGAGAGAGAGAGAGAAAGAGAACAAATCCGTTTACCGATAAAATAATTAAGGCTCATCTATAAATTACCGGTAACCATCTTCATCAAGATTGAGGAAAATAGTAACTTTTAATAGGCGTACATTTCATATTGCAACTAAATGATTTTTGTGATTCAGAAATAGTTATGTGATTTCAGAATAGTCCGTCTTTGGAGATGGTACTACTGCCTGATCTGTGGCCAAGAAATCAAACAAATCATTTCATATGTGCCCTATCGGGCACTGGAAATAGTGAATAAATTTGCTATTTAAAAGCTTCCGAAACAACCATAATTGCGAGACAATTTTGGTCCATTAAGAAAACATGGAAAGACCGGTCTGAGCAGCTGCCGGATTGGGTGCGTTATGAAACCCCTACACATGTGGGAGCTGTTGGACTTGCGCTTGGCTGATTCTCAACAAAGCCCACTTGTGCGTAGGGGACCTCAGTTCAGATGGATGTTTAAATTCGCACACCGGTCATTATTTCGTCCATGCGCAAAGGTTTATTGGCAGAAAAGTGAAAAGCATGGAACGTCATAAAACGTGAGGTTAATGGACATTTGAAAATTGAGCGAGAAATTCCTGATAGGCTTCAGCCTTTTGCTCTGGTGGTTAAGATTTTCAAGGAGAAAGACGTGCGCCTCATGAATTTCCTCATAACCGAGAAACACCGAAAGCCAATTTTATCCTCAAACATTAATTAAGTCATTTGAGGACTTGATGAAAAGTCAGTAATATATGATTTTAATTTTCTTGTCCTGCCAGTCTTAATTCTTGATGGCTAATGAGACTGAGAAGAGAGACTGGACTTTATTGAGGGCTGGCACATTCGAAGGAGTGGAAGATTGGAGGAAATACCATGTTCGGTCCAACCTGCGTTCTTTCGACTGATCTGACTAAAGACGTCCAATTAGTTTATTCGTAGTACCCCCGGTTTCCAAAGTTTTCAGCTTGTAGAAACCTGACATGCAACGTGAGCCACGCAAGAATTGAGTGCGTGCTTCTGATTTATCTTCCTCGCATATTAGAATCGGGCGGAAAAGCGATAATAATTCATTAAATCCTGACTATTTTTCAACTAGATAGTATTCCAGGGCCTATTTAGATTAGTCCTATTTTTCCTTCGATTTTGATCTATTGAAACCTCGTACAGTTTGAATAGTTTCGTCGAGTAATTTTGCAATAGAGGATTAGCCATTAAAATTTTAAACTTTCATGGTGGGAAAGCTATTGAATTTCGACAAGATGTGAAAACTAACCAATGGACTGGGTCATAGTGGTCTAGTTGGAACTTCGGTTTGAGGGCCGACAAACGTTTTTAGTTGGCTCATTGCCGCAGACAGTGGTGATCTTATATTCTAACATTTCCCAATTCCATGTAGTTCGACAATTTATGAAGCTGCAGTTGGTCTCACACTATTCTCGCTATTGTTCTGATTTTTTCTTTCCAGAATAAATAGTGTTTTGGGTTTAGAGATGAAATCTAAATGCACTTTGTTAACAACTGCAAAACTGACAAGTGAACTGAACTTAGCTCGGCATGAGTAACGTCAGTCCACGGATCTTCAGAACATTTCGAAGAGATTTTGCTATTCCAACAGCTTTGTGTATGTTTGCTTTATTCGGGCCCGTGCATTGGCAGATACAAAACCAGTCTTTTTTGTCGGCACAACGATGATACGGCCGAATGAGTATTACGGCTATTATTAGGATTATGTTTTGAGAATAACAAAAGACGAGGGCATTCGCAACCAATTTTTGGCGCGGTAAGCTATCTGAAAGAATTGAGGGATCCAGAATTACGGTGAAAATGTGATGCTTTGCGCTGCGCGAGTCTAAGGTTAAGAAAAATAGGATGTGCGCCAGGATGGTGATCCTGGATTGTGGTGCCGACAAATTTACGGGCTAAAATTTCACAATGCTATTTGGTTGAGAACACATTCATTGTACTACGTTTTATTGCATTTTAGAACTCACGCGCATGTAGTAGCGTGTTTGATTAGTCTGCCTGCGCTTCCCCAACGTCGCCGAAATACTCTAAAGACTGCTTTATGCAGCGCTGAATACAAGGATGGAATTTATAATTGCAAGGCTCATAAATAAGGTTTGTGGGTCTGCATCCAATTCGGATGAATCAAGTTCTTACGTCGCACCGGCCTCGAGGACCTGGAGGCATCAACCATTCATGGATGATACCGATGAAGTGTAGAAGAGCGCTTAATTTAATGAACCAACAACGGTTTTTGACGTTTTAGATAAAACAAAACGCTCGTTTCGGACGACACATTTCTTTGAATGAGAATAAAACATGACATTTTGAGCCTAATCACTGGACGTAGTAGCCTACCTTAAATTGAATCAATATCTTCAGCCGGTAAATGTGTGCTCATAGCAGTTCAGTTCACAGGTGGCTTGAAGTAACCCGAGACTAGTAAGTGGTAGGTATAGGGTAGTAAAAGACGATCGGAGGCTGTCAGCGGACGGAAAAGTCCGAACAGTTTGGTTCTAAAGTGAAAATAAGCTTTTAAAGTTCATTTGGCAATCTCTCCATTTTATGTGATTGTTTCTTCAATCAACTTCTTAAACAATGGAGTAAGTCTATATTGTGACTCAGAAGAAAACAATGTAGGTAATCGAATACTTGTTAAATTTCACAATTGTGAGCCGATAGATGAACTTAGTGATCACTGGATGGAATAAAACTTACCTTTTCCATGTTGTACAATTTGAACTCGATGTTTTGAATGTATGGATTGCTTCTTTGGAAGACTGGCAGTTCCAGTCACAAAGTGAACGAGTGCAGCTAACAAATAAATTGAGTCGAAACTGCGCCACTGGGAGCAAACAATGCCAAAGTTATCCTCCATTCTTCTGCATCCTTAACCTGAAGGGCAATTTTTCGAAGTACTAGCTACTACGTGCGAAATTTACGAAAGACTCAATGGATGCAACTGCCCACAGTTCCTCATGGTCTTGTTGTCCTCATGGGGGGATTCAAATTTCGCGATTCATAAGTACAGGCACCCTTCTAACTGCACTACAGTAAGAAGTCGCCATTTCATCGGTTCGGGTGACTTGTATTTAAGCCCAGGTGCCTTTCTTCATCATACAGTCTATTGTCTTGGTCTAATTCGCAAAGTTTTATTGACTTTTTGACCATTTTAAAAGTACTTGGAATTAGCAACAGTGACCAAGAAGAAAGAACACGCGTGGATCACGAGAGTAATCTCAGACGCTGATTTGAGATTTTCAGTAGACCTGACGAATAAATCAACACAACACAGGAGTTAACAGCAACTACCCGGTTCATTGAAATAAGCCACTTCTGTTTTCATGAAATGAGTCACCAGGTGATTTCAACGTTTAACTCGCCATTCAGAAAGGACGGAAGCACTGTGCAGCTGTTCCATTTTTGTTAGGAATCGTCGGCAGTGCATATCCACCGCGCCAGAACTGGGGCGCGAACTCAGGACGAAAGGTTTCAAGTCGAACGCCTTAGCCATTACGCCACCGAGCAGGCTGTCACCAGTTTGCAGAACTTGACCACATGGTACTGCACCTATCCACCACTGATTTGCACGGCCACGGATCGCTGGTGCCCGGCGATCTACTCCTACTGACAGATGACTTCTCTGTAGGTATGACGAAGGCTTGGAAATGACCTACAGAGCTTGGTTATCTGGTGGGTATTAGTAGCAGGAGATTTTTTTCAAGAAATAATTCTCCATGTAATATCGACGGTCAGTTGGCCATTAAGAAACCGTGGACGCATTCTATCGTAAAGCAACATTCGACTCGGTAAATCACGCAGTTCTGTGCAACTCTCTTGTCCTGAATTGTATGCCGGAAATTTTCACTTCTCTATTCCAATCTCAGAAAACCAATTGCAGAGACCATTCAAAATAGATCGGCACGAGGAGTGATTTTTCAGATTCATTCTTTCTTCCGGTTATTCTCCATCCTGTCAATCGAAGCAAACGGACTCTCAGCAAGTGGAAACAATGACATTGATAAATGCTCAAACGTTTAATCGGCGGATAAAAGATACACAAATGATGTGGTTCTGAATGAAGACCAAATTATCTGAAAGATATTCTCGGGGGCGTTTGCCTACGTGGGTTTTGAATGGAGTTTTCTACATTCAAAGTGCAAAAAAATGGTGGAACACTGAAATGGTCCGAAGCCGAACAATTTTCCTTCAGAGTGGGTGTTAGAAAACGACACATTTTTATAGGGGATATATTGGATGCAGAACACGGAAAGCACGTTTTGAATTTATCATTTGGAGATATTTGTGTTGCCGTTACAAAATCTGCATGCCGACTAAATGTCGAGTAAACACAAAGGCCTAAAGATCAATTCTGTTAGAAAAATCGGAAGTATCAGCGTGATATGCAAGGACATCAGTGTTTTCGTAATTTTGTAAAAGCATGATCAGAAAACTGTATGTGCAATGCTCGAGTTAGGCGTAGAATGATCGGTTGTAGGATCCAGTCAATCGAACATGCATTTGATTCGAATAGGAACAAGTGATTGGAACTCGTTTTACACACGGTCGTTGATTAAATTCCCCACTTTACAGTGTATCTTTAGACAGTTATTGGTTGAAACGTTGAACAAGATGGTTAGTCTAAGACTTGGTGGACACGTATGGAAACCCAAATCGATTGACTGTCTCGAGTAGATCGAGTTGCATTCCTCGCTTGAATTGGACGAGGTGCGCAGACGTGAGGAATGGAGTCCTGGGCCCAATTTCTCAAGACCACAAACCGTACCTCCAAGCCCCCATCAAAACCCTACAACGGTTATTCAAGCTGAACTACTGAAATGCAAATATTTTCCGCAATATTCTGTATTGTTTCCTTCCACTCTGATATGCTTTCCTCAAAAAAAACTGCATATCGGCTACAAATCTCGTAACCACTCAAGCGTGTGGTATATTTCCAACCTAATAAAAGCGGAAATCCAATGCATCGACACTACATTTACCAGCCAACTCCTGAGTGATAACAATAACTGATTCCTTTGGCAAGGCATTCGATGGTTGTGTGGGAAGAAACACGAAAAATTCTGCGAATTTCGACAGCATCAGTCGTGCTTTCATTCATCCTTCCACTCATACTACGACCATATTTGGACAGTGGTGGTATGACAGTTACAAGCTTTTCAAGAGACGAGGTACTCGACCTTCTTCGCATCACTAAGATTACCATAGTGGTTGGTCCTGACAGTCTGTTCCGGCTCTTTTAAGGCATGGTGCTGTGGCTCTGAGGGATGCATTTACTTCTGATTAGATCATCATTAATGTCATCTTTTATCCCTGACTGTTGGAGAGCCGTCACATTATTTTCATCGCAAAATCTACCAGTTCGACCGCCTCGGCAAAACGTTTCTACCCCATCGTCTTAAAGTGACGGAGCCTGCTATACTTGAAGGCTTGCGTTCTTCTATGTGTCTTCCATACGACCCTTTTCAGTTTGCCTATAAATCTAACAGGTTCACTTTGGACGCTGTCGTCTCCTTCATTCATCACTTTTGTGAGTCTTTAAATGCGTCGGTGAAAGGCGTAAGTTGGGCCTTTCTAAACATTTGCTTCGGTCTCACGGTCTCTTCTACTTCACAAACTGGAAACATCTGGTTGTCCCTGTCCTTTATTAGTGTGGCTGTCTGATCACTTTACTAATCGAACCCAGTGCATACGAATGGACATTAAAACTTCGAAACCGTTGATTAACAACTCGGACGTGCTACAGGGTGCTCATCTTTCATCGTTCCTCCTCTATACTTACATCAGCGACTTATCAACTAGCTCACCTTGTCATCTGTTTAAGTATGCTGATGATGTTGCCCTCTCTCAAGCCGTTTCGAACAACGATGATTTTCAAAGTTTTATCAACAACATATCTTCTGTTTATGATTTATCTACACGAGCTGGTTTAAATCTCAACACATCTAAATGTTTCCAATATCTGTTCTCTCTCTCTCGGTCGGCCTACCCATTCGAAACGTCTTCCATCAACTTAAATACACCTACCAGGGTTGATTCTGTGAAATATCTAGGAGTTGCTACTGACAAAAATCCCAAGCGGACTACTCATATTTCTCTCTGTATAAACATCTCCGACGGTTGTCATTTCAAATTAGGAAGCTTCGACACTACAAAGCGAAACAAAGCACCATCTCGCGATTTGTATACCACTGTTTCACCAATCTTTCTTTACTGTTCTTTTGTTATTTTTTCAGGTTTACTTAAAAACGCTTTAAAATTCTTCGCCGGGGCTATCAATTATTAGCCGTGTGTCCTTCGTACCACTAACTGAATTGTCCCTTAATCTGTGTTCAGAACTTGTCAGCATGTGAGAAATTTCTTTCTGATCACACGCATCCTCTGCACAACGATCCTTCAGTTTTGTCCTCAAATTTCTACACGATCCGCTTTTCGTTCCATACCTTCTAAAATCAATATCCACAGGAACTCCACGGTTCCGTATTTAGCGCGCATTGGACAAACCACGACCGAACTCCTGAGCAACCTATTAAAGGTGTTCTGATTATGCCTGGATGGGTTTTTTCAAATTTTTATTAGGTGATGAGCACAAATTCTTTTCTGTTTCCTATTTTAATTTTTCCCTTACGTTTTTGGCTGAAATGCGACATTATTTTTTGTGCGCAAAAGTCTATACAATACAATACAACACAGTACAATAAATGAATGACTAAAAAACAGGCACGCTGTTGCAGAATCTGAATGCATTTCCGTCTAATTTTTGCAAGATCCCTATTTGTTTTTTTACTCGGGTAGTTACTTATTCACCGTTTGATTTGTTCATTTATTGAAACACTATATAATGCCGTCTCTTTGGGATTTCTAACTAAAAGCAGTAGTGTTAAAATAAGTAAAAAACGAAATCGGATTCTACGGGTTCATCGAGAATGCTCGTCATGGTACAAGAAGCAGGAAAAGAACAAATCGGAGACCAAGCTACTCTAAACCGCTCAGAATCAATTCCAGTCAACACGTTTCAGGGTGACAAAATTATTGAGATACATCAGTTTATGCGAGGAAGTTTTGCCATGTCTTGACAAGTGCAATCGATACAGTTCATATAGAATACTAAGCATTCATTCAGAATAAAACTCGCATTTTAGCGATGGTAATCTCCGGGAAATCGAACATTGCGCTTTGGCATTGTGAATCAAGAAAGAGGTCGGATAGGTCTATTTTATCCTCATAATTTTAAACTGATCTACACAGCACACAACAAGCACAGATCAAGTTGTCGGCGATGCATTATCATCTGACTACCTGCATTATTCCGCGGTTATTATCCAGTTGAACAGATCATTCCTAATACCGACAAAGTCACTGTGAAAGCTAAAGGGGCAGTGTGTTTTGATTCAACTTATCTATTAACTTGGTCAAAGGTCGACACTTCGGCGGTGAATTTGTATCGATCACCCCAAACAATGACCTGAGTGAAAACGCAAGATTAGAAGGTTAATGAATCACCATGGGCCGAATTAGCCAGCAGAAGAACAGACCGGTGAGTGTTGATTGTAGAAGATTAATATGAACGACTAGGTTTTGGCTACTAAATAAACCTTTTTCTCCTCGATTTAGCTTTTCTCGTGAGGATTAACTACGAACAGTCGATGGAGGTCGAGGGGTAGAAACGATTAAAGGTTTACGAACAGAGTACAGCAGACGTTTTCTTCTCTTTTCTGCGATTCAAAAGGGTAGGATTATCCATTCTGCCTTCCGTCAATCAGGTCGGAAGTTACTCAGTTATATTCTGGTGGAAATTCCTCGCATTCTGATCGGTACAAACAGATAAGAATTAGCGCACTGAAATCAGCCCATACATGGCTCGGATTTGTGAGTGGCGGTTTCGTTCGGAATTGCAAAAGTAGTTTTGAATGCTTTTGAGAATAATAGCTTTTGAGTTATCAATTTTTTTCAGCTTTGTGTGAGAGTCGCACAGCTTTTCGATTAGTCAATTCATGTCGCATCGTCAGCAAGTCAAATGCAATACGATCTGCATTTCTCTCTGACATGTGTCGATATCTGAATTCATTTGGCTTTAGTCTAAAAATGCTGCAAAAGAACGCTTCTGGATGACCATTTAATTTTGAACATGATCACATACGAGAATATCAAGCAGTTCTTGAGCACCAATCGTTGTACAGTTTTTTCTTGATTATTTTATGCTAGCGACCACACCAAATTACCAGGCGTTCGTTTTAGCCCGAACAGAAGCAATGTTGGTCTGCTTAGCTCGTGTCATTTCAAACAGCTGATCAAAGAAGTTTATTCATTGCTGTCTTGAAGCTACTCATGGTCCTTTCAATCCCCTGCTGATAGCAACGACTAGAACAACAACTACTCGATCTTCGACAGGAGCTAGAACAAAAAGCATTCGACATCCGGCTAATTCGACAGGAAGTGGAACAACTCCATTTGGAACGGGACGAAGCTCTCAGTTTGGTCTCTTGGACACCACACAACTATCCAACAGCTTGGGTTCAAACTGACTCGTTAGCTCGAACCTGGCGAAATGTTGCTATCCAGACGGAAAAACCGATAGAGGAAGAAGAACGTGAGAAACGGGAAGCTTTTGAACATCTGGTGGCTGAATTACAAGCGCATAATGCGGTGAGTGGGCCGATGATGCTTCTGTGAATGCATGATCTAAGTAACCGTCTATATTAACTCATACGATGCTGCTTGATGGATTGATTTGTGGTTAGACTCGTACGGGACGTTAATAGTTGCTTTGAAAATCTTAGCGCAACAAGAAGACTATACACGCTGGAATTGCTTACGATTGGCACAAGAATATATGCCTTCACCGTGAGGTTGAACTTCTACCCAGTGTGACGATTTGAGCAACTCAGTGACCTAATACGCTACACAGGTTGGGTTACCTCAATCTAATGGCTACAGGCCGGACGTAGATGTCTCAGGTCGTATAAATTAAGGGAGGTTGAGGCCTGAAATTCGGTAGGAAAAATTACGAGAAAAATAATTGATCCCAAAACATTGGCTCCCACTCACTCGCTGCCCCTTGACTTGGGAAAAGTTCCTGTTGGAACTAAAGATTTTGACTGAGAGCTCTAATCTATCTCTCGCCCACAGACCGGAATCACTAGAAGTACCGATTTATGATTTTCGGTGAATTATGCAAATAAAATAAATTCCATAGTGTGACACAGAGCACCAGAACGTGCTAGTTGGGTACTGATAAATGGGCTTCCTCTAAGAGTTTCCTCTCTTATATTCGACTTTGGCCTTCTGTCCCCGGGGCCGCCTCCTTTTGCTTCATTTAGGAGGTCTTCCGTGACCAGCATAATAATGCTTCGGCATTGATATTTCGGTTAAAATGCCATTACCTTTTGGATTAGAATTAGGAGTCAAAGTTGTTTTTCTGTTTTAGGCAGCCGCAAAATATCACTTTCCCAAATCTATCCCGTGCTCAATTTATGGCAGGACATACCAGCTTTCGCTCTGTCGATAGCACGAACATAATAGACAAGATGAATAAAAACAGATTGGGATATTTGCCTTTTTGAATCCTTAGTGGAATTTCAGAAAATAAGCTTATCTGTCTTCGTGTTCCGAGATAAAGCAGCAGCCTTCCTAGAATTGTTAAGGCTTCTGAAGTAATTACAGTCGGCGTCTCCAAAAAGTGCACCAAAAGACCCATCTTCGCAACCATTCTTCTGACCCTAGGTAAATACTCGGCGTCCCAGTGCATTTTCGTGTGTTAGGTCATCCAGCTTCAAACGGCCATGCACAAGCAGGCATCACAATTGGTTTGAGCATAAAACCTAGATACATGCTTTTGAATTGGTTCCCGGACAAAAGTCATCTGCATACGGTTCGGTTCGTCTGCTTTGTACTTGTCACAAAAGCAATCAACTGAGGCTCCGATGTTTTGCTGTGGTGCCTGTGTATGCTGCCACGGACTGCAGCTCTCCTGAGGATAAAATACATTCTATCGAGACTCGTCCCGACTATCTTAAAATGTATTTCACAGATGTTGTGGTCGTTGCTTGTGATGTCACTGCTCATGTTGGCTGTTTGTCACAGACAAAGAGTTACTTCGCAGTCCGCTTCGCTGCCCCAGCCGATCAAACCGACCAAGTCCACGATTGCCCATCAGGACTTGCTGCGATGAAAAACCGTTCCTAGCGAGTGCAACCATTCGGCCGAGTTGGCAGATAACCACCAAGTTTGTGCTTAGGATGGTAAAACTGCTAACAGTCATCGACCTCGAGGATCGACCCGAAAATATCGATCGATCCAGTTCATGCCCAAGCACTCGTATCACGTGTGTGTCCGTAGTCCCCTTTGCTCGCGCGATGACTGTAAGGACAGCAGCACGAAAATCATACCTCCTGCACAGTTGCTTCAAGGCATTCAGGTTGCAAGTAAAACAGGTAAAAAAAAATGTCTTTCACGCGGAGGCATACACCATGGGAAACCAGGGATCAAACAGATCTCATGAACTATAAACACGTTCGACTTCACTTGTTCGCTTTCATCCCCGGAGATTCTTCTCTAAGTGTGAAATACAACGAGGTTAGCAAATACCCAAGAAGCCAACTGGCTAGAAACCCGAAGAATAATTTCGAGCAACTGAGCTCAAGAAAATACAAGGAAACGGAAATGATTGCGTGTCTTTAGTAGGCACAATATTTATCAGCCTATTGGTTCGTAAAGGCGAGCTGATCAAGAAATCTCAAGGTTCACTTTTCGAGGCAACATGTGTAGCATCGGAAACAGCACCTATGGGACCACATAAGCTAGCCCATTTGAGTGATCTTACCGTGCATACTTGCAAGTGTAATAGTATAGGTAAATATCCAAATGCTATCGAAAATGGAGGATATCAAGAATATTTACTTTTGAAAAGCCACACTACTCCAGGACCAAATGTGGGGACACTGTTCCTTTTGAAAAATGGAGGTAAGGTGTTATAATTCGAGCTAACAAAACTCTTTAGATCAATCTGGAAAGTAGCAAATGCCTAACGGAATTTTATTTGGACGCCTTATAGATATAAGACTTCATCGATACTCTATTGGTCTTAAAAGACATGTATGTAAGAATCAAGGTAGTTTCCGGTCTCACTGAATTTGTGTCGGTCACGTCTTTGGGCAAGATATGGCAACGTTCTCCATAGGCCCACGATTTCATTTCCTCAGTCAATCTGAAAAGGCAACTTTCGGCCAAGTCAGTAGTGCAGTTCTGCGCAACTCACTCGCACTGAATTGTGTACCGGGGAAATTCACTTCTATCTTCCAATCTCAGAAAGCCACTAACCGAATCCAAAAAGGTATATACGGCGACCACTGAATCGAGATCGGCACGAGGAGTGGCATTTTTCAGATTTACTCTTTCTTCCAGTTACTCTCTAACTTTTTAGTCTAAATCTGTTTTCAAATAAGAATAATAGAACGAATTTTCACGCTACAGAAAATACACAAGCGCTGTTCTATTTACAAATGAACTCCCGATTGGCTTGTGATTCGGAAGACTCGAACATGTGTGGGATATGCACACACGGTTGACTTCTTCGGTCGGCGCTGTTCTCCGAGACAGATTGTAGTTAGACAAATCGATTCAAGTGACCAGATTGTGGATTGGGTAAAAGATATACAAATCTACTCCAGGTAACTGAAACGAATTTCTGTAATTCGATTGCCGGCCGTGGTCGACAAAATACTCTTTTGGCGAAGATCAAGGACTTTAGAGAATAAGGCCACAGTATAAGGTATTTTTAGATTCAAGATTTTTCCTCCGGTCTATTAATAATCTCTCTGATTTCGTCTCATCACTATCAGCCAAAACGAGTTCTCCTTCATGTACGGTTGAGGGCTGTAAATAGAGAGCATAACTTGTCGATACCAAACTACGGCAATCCAAGTTTAAGTTTGTGGAACCTGGTAGTCAGAAACAGACAGCATCTCACGTCTTAGATTAAGAACTCTTGGCCCGGTTAAAAATGAAAACATACTCCGCTAATGATCGTACGCTTTTTCCGGTATTCAAACGGATAAGGTGGTGCCCTTTGAACCTGTCGGTCGAGTATCCGAATCTTCTTACCGCCGGACAAATTCCCCACTTGGCAGTCCTCCTTTGACCGCGGCTATCTTGTTGAAAAATAATGTATACTTCGGTCTCATTATCAAACAAGATAAAAAGATAAGAGACTGCAGTACAGATGCCCGAAACCGCAGCAACTCATTAGAGTGATCGGTCACAAGTTTAATCGCATCCTGCTGGTTGTTCATATGTTGTTCTCTTTCACTAGCAATTTTCCGGCTGCACAGATAAAAAGCGAATTCTCTATTTATGGATTTTGCATAAGAAAGGAATTTGTGTGCAAAATAAAAGCAGTTCTTTGCGCTATTCACTCTTGTATAAAGTTTACTGTTAATTTTTTTCTCATCCAAACGGAAGAGAGTAATCAAATCAGTTTACACTGAAATTTTATATGAGCTGATGCACAAGAAAGCGTGTCCGAATAGGAAACGATTGGAGCAGTGTACAAACGATGCACACGAAATTCGTAGTCCATTAGGTAGCCGGGTTTTATCGGAAATTTTCTGTCAGATTTTCTGCAAGTTCGGAAACGGAAATGAAAAATTTTGAAATCTTTTGAGCTTAGGAGAACGGGAAGATCAGTACGGATAAAACGAACCACAAACAGCTAATTCGCTCTAGAACGAGAGAAAATTTTTGATTATAACAAACCAGACATGATTTTGGGAAAGCAGCGAAATATGATGAAGAGAACGCAGTGATAGATATTAGAGAATAGACAACCTCATGCCTGGGAACGAAAAGTAGCCTGCAAATTTGTAAAGAAAGTCAACATAGTGAAGTGTATCAAGGCCGAGACAAGTTCGAGGAGGATGAGCGAACTGACACATCACGTATGCATATATGCTTAAAGTTTGGAATGTTATCTTTTATTGTCTCGTTTTCTTCAAGCAACCATTCTCATAGCATCGTTTATTATCAAATATTCCGTACTGAGGACGGGTCACGAAGGCAATCGAGATGTTGGAAAATTGTTTTACTTTCTAGCACAAGCATCGTGTTCTGATACCGCATATTTCTTTAAATGTCGAAACTCATGTACTGTTGTAATTGAGTCGTTCGTTCTCCGTAAACATTCTGTACCGGTGACAGTATGCTCAAGGAAGAAGGACTAAGTGTTTCTCTGTAAAAAATAAAGGAAAACCGCGAATGAGTATAGAATGTCTGGGTTCGTTGATCAGACTGATATCTACACCTTCGTTCTTGGCTAACAGTATGAAGTCGGGCTTTTTGGAAATGGATTCACGAAGCCGGGCTCCCCAGCTTAAATCGAGTCTTGTTAATGGTAATCACGTTGCCCTGCTGGGGACAGATGTTGTGCCTCGACGTAAGCAAGTGTACTTGTTAATGTAAGTTAAACGTTCAATTCAGTGCAACACTTGCGGTAACTTTTCACGTTAAACCTAACGCGTCACACGAATCCCTTACAATGAAGGAGAAAAAAACAGCTTTGGCTTTGACTATGCACCCGCAAATGCTTCCATTGGAATCCTACGGCAGAGCAGGAAGCCCATTTTGTGTTACAGGCATCATATGAAACAAAACTAGCAGTATCGTGCGCTAATTTTATTGCATGCTGTGGTGATCCCAGGCTGGAGTGAAAACTAGATTTGTGAAACAGATCAAGGTTTCTCGCCGGTCGACCTGAAAAAGAAGACGGTTTGATTGGCGGAACACCTGATAAGATGCACCAGCATAGTCAGGGTATGCGACGGAAAACGGAAGGAACGTTTCTTTTGGTTGTATGACTAGTTCGCTCCCAAAGAGAAGACAAGTTTCGTCCAAATTCTACATCCATGACTGTTTTCCTAATATGGTAGGAATTTGGTCGTTACTCCAAAAATGCGAGCAGAAATAAACGAAAGAAAGCCAGAAAAACGAAGGACTATGGAGAAGCACAAACATTCAAAAGGTAAGAAGCCATTTACCGCGACATTGGACCACAGCAAAAACGTACAAACAATGTAGATCGATCAACCCGGGACAGTCAATCAATTTGGGTTTCCATACGTGTCCACCAAGTCTTAGACTAACCATCTTGTTCAACGTTTCAACCAATAACTGTCTAAAGATACACTGTAAAGTGGGGAATTTAATCAACGACCGTGTGTAAAACGAGTTCCAATCACTTGTTCCTATTCGAATCAAATGCATGTTCGATTGACTGGAATCTGCAACCCAATATCCCACGACGAAAATGTTGTAGACTAAGTGAAAGAAAAAGCAAATTTGAAAAATGCCACTCTGCGTGCCGATTTCATTTGAATGGTCCCCGCGAGCACCAACTTTGATTCTGCTGTTGGCTTTCCGAGATAGAAGTGAATTTCTTCGGCACACAATTCATTGCGAGTGAGTTGCACAAAATTGCACTATTGACTTGGCTGAATGTTGTTTTTTTCAGATTGACTGAGGGAAAATGAAATCGTGGTCCCATGTTAACGTTTCTGTTTTAACATCTGCGGTACATAATATATTTGGTTGATGCAGTTCCGACCAGATCGCAGTCCAACTTGATTCCCAGGTGCACACTTTTTAAGAGCACTAAAATGTGGGCGAACGCGATAAGTCGGGATGCAGTTTCTGCCAAATTGATTGCTCTATAACATTCATGTGAACTATCATCGGCAATGTAAACCAGAGGATCAGACAATCCTTTTGTATTTTCTATATCCTCCAGTGAGAGCTGATGAACTTTGTTGCGTTTTCTACTAAACCTGTACCATTATTTTTGAAAAAGTACGGCAAAAACCCATCCGAAGCAGCAGCTTTATTGCTTTTCAAAAAGCTGACCTTAATAACTTCAATTTCCGATAGCGTTTGAATATCTGCGTACTATATTTCACTTGGATGTGTTCATGTTGCTCTCATCACGAAATTTGGAGAACCTAATTGGCCTCCTCTGTCATTTGTGTGCCATTGCAAGCAACACTTCGGTGAATGAATAACTGCGCCATCGGATTTCTTCATAGACTCCGTGTAACCCCATTCTTGTGGGGCAGCACTCGCAGCCCATTGGTAAAAGTTTCGCTTAAACCGGACTTCCACAAACGTTTCCACTTCTAAAAAATCGTCCTTCACATTGCCTTGTACAGTTATTTATCAGCTTTCCCACCATTTGACTTCCCGAGTATTTGCCAGCCTTCTTGTGTGTGTTATGAGCAGGGGCGGATCTGGGGGATGAAACGAAGCAATTTACGTCGGTCGCGTCTGTCGTTTGTGAGGCTTGCTTGATCGATCATTTTGTGTGGCGCCCGCTTCTGCGTGCAGGACCACTTTTTTCTAACTACTTGTTTGAACTGTGAACATTGGTCTGCGAGGACGACTGCGTTGACTGGAACGAGAATCGGCTGTTGATGCCTCGAAGCACCTGCGGAGGATGCACGGTTTTCGTGTTGGTGCGATTACGGACTAGGAGGAAACAAAGGCTAGGTCGGGCAAAAACATGGACCGGTCCACGCAGATGAAGGATTGTTTGACTTACTTTATTTTTTCCTTGTTCTCCGGTGGTTTGATATCAACGGTCATATTTATGCCTTTCACAAGTTTAAGCAGTCAGACTTTAGCAGGCATGTGGCATGATATACACGAGTTTGGAATCAGTCGGGTGCTCTCATTTTTACGAAGATTTTCAAATTCATGTTGACATTGGAAATCAAAATATCCGGCTCTTTCCGGAGGGCATGGTGCTGCTTTTTCCATTTTGGTTGTCAAGTGATTTAATGCAAACAGAATCACCGGAAAATTAAAACCTCAAAAGTCGACATTCTCCGATTAACCCTCCATGAGCTGGTCAGCACAGTTTAACTGGTAGACAACCTCCGCAACCATAGTTTAGCATTCCAAAGTAGAATGCTGGATGTTTCAGTGTGTCCGAAAAAGCCGTTCGCTGCTGCAAATGTCATTGTGATTTGTGCCAAAAGACCGTCATCTTTCTTTACACTGGTGATGTGGCCGATTCACTCGATCCAGGTCATAACCAACTAGCAGTGCAACGACGTTACTACCTCCTACTGACAGCCCGTTTTTCGGTGAACATGAGGAAATCCATCCTGTTCGTCCACGTTTTTTTCTGATCGAAAATTATTTCCGATCCCTGAAATAACCAGATTAGTTGGGCTTCAGTCATCTGGACTTTTTATAGCATTTTCCGGGAATTTGCAGATTTCTTCTCAAGTACTCGGTAGCCTGACGCAAGTTTATTTCGAAATGCTTAAAAAATAATTTTTTCTCGCTCGTTAACATTTTTTTTATTTACTTTAAGGGATTGGTTGGAGAATTTTCGACGAGGTTGCACTTATTTTACTGCAATACACAATACGGAGTCTAAACAGTACAACCGTACAAGCTCTTTGGAAATTTCTTCATATGCCGCCTGATAATGCAAATTAATATCGGTTAGGCCTCCTTAAAACCTGGAATTTTCCTATCTTCATCAAAGAAATTGCTGCTACGTTGTGTTTGATTCTGGTTGACTCGGTTGCTACCAGTAAAAAATGTGTGATCAGTGGTATAAGATCAATCATTCCAAAGCTAGCAATAGTGGGTTTCTAAGTTGTTACCATCTTTACAGCGGCTAGAAGTCAGTAGCTTTTCGAAACACCCATTCGCCACAGGCTCGAGGCCCAGTGGCTAATAAAATATTGCCGAAATGGGTCAAAACATTCTTATTTTTTACTTCATTTGTTAATGAAATAACAATGAAATAACGCAAGTTTCAGGTAGGCCGCGCGCGGCCAGAAGAGGGCTGCCAAATGGGAAAGTTAACCGGCGGCGGGGGATTTGAACTCGCGACCTTCAACTTCGACCGGTACGACCTTAGCCACTTGACCACTGCCAGCCGATTGAACAGTAACACATTGTGAAAAATAACTACATAATCAAATTAAGTGGCATACTGCCGGGATATTATATCAAGAGTCAGCAGCTGGTCATAGTCAAAATTCCTTGACTTTGAATTTAACAGTTTCATCCCTATGAATAGTGGTTATTCCGCAAAGCCAACAAATTTGGACGATCCTAAAGTGTTATACCTATTGCTGATGCCCTTCCCTTTCCATTGCCTTCGACGCGATGAACAGAAAAATTAACGAAACCAAGGTGATGAGATCATGGTCATTTGTGTACCGCAATCGACCATGAGCATCTAGAAGTTTTTACGTTACTTTCTTTGACACGTTTAAGTAGCTTATTTTTTGTAAATGTCAGATTGCTTCTCCACGACATAGTTGTCACTGGACATTGAATCAACTTGTGTGAGTTGAGAGAATCGATTGAGTCACTCGACTGTACAGGTTTATTTTGCCTTATTGATTTCTTGTTGGCAATATTGTTAGAACTGACAAATTTTTACCTCTAAAACTCGCTGCACTTTCAGGAACAACAATCAGGTTTGAACTTGAGGAACTAAACAGAATAGTCACGTGAATTTCGGACAGGTCAAACCTGACATTTTGGTCGCGTGATGGGTTACAATAGACCAAAATCAAGCCATAAGGTAGCCAAAAAAGCAAATCGTTTAGGTCATGAATGAAAGATGGCCGTGCCATCATCAGCAGTACTGCACGTCAGTAGTAGTATCTTGAACGTGCATTTTAGGTAAATAGAACAGTGATCAATTTGAAAATCATTTTGTTCATGGAACTCCTGTTATCGACATAGATGCTAGAGGTTGCACTGGACAAAAGCCAGGCATACATCACAACGGTGGATAAACGCTACGTGGATTTAGAAGAGCAAATGAAAACAGCGTCTGAAGCATTGGGTGTTTTGACAATGAATAATGCTCATCTCAAGTCGCAGTTGGCCGAATATGAAACGGAGATTTTGAAACTGAAACAGAAGCTCCGAGCCTCGCAAATACAAGTTATTGACCTGACATCCACTCTGAAATCACTCCGTTCCTCGATGTCAGTTCCCGTACCCACGGATAACTCCAAAATGGAAGTCCAAATGGTGAGCGGTAGTATCTCTCTCTAATTTCGAATAGATATAACGCATACGTAAATACATTCACGTCATTTAAAGTTTCGGATGAATTGATCACTTCTTTTATAACTCCACTAATAAACACGAACTTGGAAATTCATTGCGAAGGGCATTTCGGACAACTTGAATTGTCAAGCATGCAACTTTTCCCGTGAGGTTGATCAAGAGATTAAATCCACACTGGAATTTAGTCGAAATTTCAGGCAACCTATTATTCCAATGGCGTGTGACGAAGTTGGACGTGATTTTAACCTTCGAATGGGGGAACACTAATTGATGGACCAGTCAGTATCGAGTGAAGATGGTTGGTATTATTGAGTCTTTTCCAGCTACAATTACTTGATCCCTCTTAGTTAGAAATGCTTTGGAGAACGAATGTCAGAACAGGAAGATTCTCTTTAACGATTTTCTGTTCTACTTATGTAACCGCCTACGTATAAGTTTGTGAAACAACTGTATTATTCGTTGTTATAATACTTGGTACATGCTGGTAGTAGGAGATTGAATGTTTTCATAAAATAACTCACCATGTGATATGATCGGTCAACTCACGATAAAGAAACGATGGAAGCACTGTACAGCTGTTTCATCCTTGCCCAGTAGCGCAATGGCTAGGGCGTTCGACTAAAAATCGTACGTCCCGGGTTCGTGTCCCAGTTCGGGCGCGGTGATTCCTAACAAGGATGAAACAGCTGTACAGTGTTGCCATGGTTTCTTTATGGTGAATTATTTCATGTTATAATGCTCTCGATAATGGAAAGTACAACCGAAGACAATCGCAATTAAGTTGAGGTGGGGTGGTGATAGGCAAATGAATTCTTAGAGGGCCATATGTGAACTTGCACCTGTTGGAACGCGTATTCGAAGAGCGACTAACACCAAACGGAAAGGTTCAGCACAATCATGGTCGCCATCATGTTTAGGGTTGCAACCAAGTGCATGCTAACAAATCAATACCACTGACTGAACCACATTGTCTCGTCCAAAGCCGTCAATTGTGGTAAGACAATCGTGTAACCAACCTATGTACTGGACTATCTACACGTTGTTGAGAACAACCCACGGTGATGAAAGATACACAATGCAAACCAAACATCCCTGAGTTTTCGTACATTCTCGTTGATCTTGTTTGACTAAATCGTCTACAAATGGAAATTCAATTTGTACTTGCATGCACGATCTTCAAAGAGATCATACCTGAAGACAAACGGTACAAACGGTTCTGATGCCACGAGTTCAACGAGAAATTAGATTACATTTTCTTTACTTGATTGATTCCTCGTTTGCTATCAGGAACTGAGAAAAATATTAGCCAAGTTTCCCCGCCAGTTTTTGTGATAATGTTGGATTACATGTGCGGCCGTTGTCCGTTTGCCTGACAGAGACAACAACCCAATCACTTGTATTTTGCGCTGTGTTTTGTTAATTGGTTAGAGCGCAGGCCACTATCACGTGTAGAGATTGGAAGTGAAAGTGTACACCCTGTGATGTTTGCGAATTTCATGTTCTCTATTTTGTATTTCACCATTTAGGAATCACAGCTTAGGTCAATGGACGGTCAGTTTGCTCCATTCTCTGCTGTTATTTGGATCGCAGTCCAATATCCCTTGACGGACATGATAGCTAGAGGTATTAATAAGGAAACATTCTTCCTTAAGGCCAAAAGTATAATTTTATTCTGGTTATCTTGAAACATCTAACGTGGTCAAAGTTAGTTTTGCAGTCCCCATGGTAACTTATCAAAGAGCCAGTGGCAAACGATCGATTCTATTCCTAATGCTGGATCAATATAGTTCATCCCTGTTAGCTGCAGTTATACTACCATACTTTGTTACAGATAAAATTTTAACCAACAACTCCGTCCATTTTGGATATGTAAAATAGATATGTGTGTATATTATTCTGTGTATGCTGTCCCCATAACTAGTCAATCTTGCTTGCGATCTTTCAAATCAACTTGACTATAGTCATCTCGAGAGATCTGAACCACCGAGGGTGTCCAGCTTATTTGATTTTATTGCCCGTAACGCGTGATTGCTTTTGGCCGCATACGGTTCATTAGGCCATGCGAGGCTCCATCCTTATGGGTTGTTTCGCTAAAGAAACGTTAAATCCTTCAAGAGTGGCTGTGAATCAGCGATCCACTAAAGCCCCTCCAGTATCAATTATTCCATTTTTAGACGCGTGTGTAAAGCCATCGTTTTTGCACGATTAAACTTCGCGTTACGTTTCTCACAAGAGCTATTATACATGTGTCCTGCCCCCAAAACGATATCACTTAGTCATTTTTATTGTAAAACGCTCTTGCAACCAAAGTTGTCTCCGGAGAAAACTACTGCAAGGACGGAGATCCATTTTTTGAAACCAAACCGCCATGAATCTAAGTTATTTTTACCGGATCGAGAAACGGGGAATGAACAAGAACGAAACTAAAATTAAATACCGAAGCACTTAGGTACTACTCTCACTTGAGAGTAGCGATGCGACCAACGTCAACAACTTACATCTAGCACGTACACCATCATGCTAAACGCAGATAATCTACAGCAAATTTTCAGATTGCCAATATAATGGTTTATTTTTTCATTCTGAGTTGGTACGAGCTTCCAAAAGTTATATATAATGGGAAATCCACTTACAGATTTCCCGTCCGATAGTCAGCTTAACCAGCCAGGATCGAACTGGCGACCTTTGGCTTGACGGACAGAAGCCCTAACTCTTAGCTACCGTGGACAATGTCCTAGGACGCGAATAATTTAAGTAAACATCTAGTTTCGTGCAAATCGCTATTCCAGTGACACTAACTAACCTGGTTTTAGTCACTGGTCACTTGGTCACTTTTCTATGGAAGCGAGCAGTACAGCTGAATGGGATCCAAAGGAGTATAGGACTGATTTGCTTTGGCTCCGAGGTTTCACGAAATGATGGGAGGTACATAACATGAAAAGTTGTTGTTGCGTCATTGAGAAGGTTGACACCGCAACTCAAAATGTTCACTAGCTTGGTGTCCGCTATTGCTCAGAAATGGAGCATCTACCCACCAAGCTGAAAGTCACTAGTTCGATTCCAGTTGGTCACAATGACATTCTGATTGGTAGTCCTTAAGTGGACTTCCCATTACTTGAAGAAACAAACGAAAAGTTTCATTCCACACTCTATGTACGACCATTATTTAAGTGATAATGCTGCAGTAAATGTGCGGTTTTTTGGCGTGACCTTGGATATTAAAGTAGCACTGATATCATAATAACACCAAACAACCTTTTCCTTTACCCATCGGTAACTCTTCATTCTACCCTTGCTCCAAATCTACATTGCCCGTTCTCACTAAGCCCAACTAGAACTTTCAAGTTTGGACAATACTAAACCTTGTTTATTCTTCAAAATTGCATCATCACATGAATTTCTATTTCCAACACTGCTTCGAAATTAACTTCACTTTTGACGCGAATGCTTGGATTGGCGATTCCTCATTGACTGTTATTATTGAAATTAGTATCATTACTATTATTAGAGTAGCATTAACAGAATCACTTGACTACGGTTACTATTTTCATTTAGTATCATTGCTAGTACTGTCGGCCATTCTAACGCCGCCAAAAGCTTTCTTAAGCAGCGTATTACCTGCTATTGGCAAACTGCTTGTTGAAATCCAAGTGCGGTGGTTTGAAGTAAAGTACGATGAATCGTGATTAACAATACGGCGAACTTACATAAAGAATGGAGAGTGAAATTTGTGCACTTGAGACCCTAGGAGAAGGCTTTAGTTACAAAATGGCACGAATGAATCCGGTAGACCTGAGTGTCCTCCTGGGCGAGCGTTCGTTATTTCGTGCACCGCTCTTCGGTGTATTTTTGGCGTTACTTAATCAAACGTTACCAATCACATTAGGCACGGATGTTATGGACCTAGAAATCACACCGGCTGGCTTCATAACATAATAGATTTTTCGCCTCCATATAACGGTATAAACGTAACTGACAGAACTGCAAAAACCACGAAGGTTGAGAAACTCGAATCGCTGGGTGCAGAAGTGAAGTTCATGGATTCTGGAATAGTTATGGCTTTCCTTTTGAAATATTTTATTTGTCTTAATGTTGACAGCTATGTTATGGTGCCTTACAGATTATAAGATCATAAAAGTTAATTTAACCTGTCCCTTAGATCCAAATAACCAACCAGCGCTCTTTTGAATTCTATGCTGAGGCTGAAATAACATTACTGCTGGCTGTCAAACGGTCATTTGACATTTGAGCACAAATTTTTGCGAGTTCGGATGCTTCCATTCCCGGTCAATTCGCAAACTGAGAGTCTTCGAATGCCCACAAAGCCCTACCTGAATTAAATTTACATTTTCGTTCGACTAGTGATAAGACCCACAAAGCCACATCTACGGCCCGGGACATTCCACTGATACTTTCAGTCATGCTCATTGAGTCCGTGAACAATTTTTCCCAGAACGTAAAACACCGTCGTCGCAAGCTATGATGGCAGTGAAATTCTACGCAATTTTCGCCATTTCGTAAGGTATCTGACGTGGACATTTGGTCATAGATGTTCGTCTTGGGACAGCGGATTAATCCCATTACAAATCGTGTATCACACGGAACAATCAGCAGATCGAGTGTATCCAAATGATTCAATCTCGAAAACAGCCATCCGTGATTCCAAAACTTCCCACATTAACAAAAATGATGAAGAAAACCAAAACCCAAAGTTATAATGGTCGTTTACGGTTAACAAACCGAATAGCGGGAAACGACAACGAGGAATTATTAAGACACAACAAGTTCTGCCATATAGCAGAAGCGGAAAGATTTGCGGGTCTTCGTTTTTATCCGTATCAAGGCTTGTATGCATCCGTGCTGACTTTTCCGTTATTAACCATCAGATGTGAAAAGGGCAACCTCGAAGCTGATAATCAATACTCGCAATTTGCTGCTTCATTCATCCGGTGAGGTGTGCTATATCTACGATGATAAAGTTAAAATGTGACTGCGTTGAACCATTCCGGGACTTGTCAAGTGGTCAAGCAACGTATCCGCTTGTGACCTTCAGGATTAGAGATTTGAACTCCAAATCAGCTGGTCACTTTGTTAGTACACTGCTATTTATTCTTATCCTTCTCGTTTCGACCTCTGATCGAATAAAACCAATAACAGTCAAGCAATTATGTAAATACAAAATATTTCTGGCCAGTAATTTAGACCTATGGCCCGCAGAAATCATTCAGGACAAACAATATGAACTTGGGAAGGGTTAACGGAAGTTAGGTGTCATTAATAGTGTCGATCATGCGATTCCGATTTCCGTAATTCATCACTACCGTTTTTCAGTTTGGAACAGGCAAAAATAACCGCACAGCTTTATGAAAAGCTTGCTGAGTATTACGTTTTGTGATCTGCATACGACGGTTCAAATGAAGCAGAATACGTTCCGACTCCTTTGGCACCTGCGAATCCAATCTACCGAATCCGCCTGTTAACTTAGTTAGGACTTGATTGGTTTCAACATGGGCTAAACTTGCCAGAGTTCACAATTCATTCGTTTTCTTCCTGCAAATCAGTTTACACAAGCGTCATTCTTTTTTATCTAACCGATTCTTGATTTAAAGAGCCAAAAATGGGTTTCTTCAACACACCTACCTCGTATCTGGTCTGGCTTGAACTGAAACGAAACTAATGGAATGTACTTTTTCTCTTTCTAAATGCAGAACCTGCTGAAAAACACCGTGGATTCTCTTCAGAAGGAACGTCAATTTTTGAGCGATGAATGCGTACAATTAAATAAAAAACTGCTGAAATCATTGGAAACCATCAAGATGTTACAATCGGGTTCAGACAAGAGAAACGCATCCACCATCCGTGAGCAGGCACTCAGTGCTGAGGTAAGCCGTCAGATTCATGCAGTGTGACCACGTAAGTGCAGTAAGCATATACCCATACGCATTAAAGAATAAAAACAGTTACCTAATCTGTATTTTCAATTTTCACTGCGGATTAGGGGAATGAATAACGATCTTTCGGAGTTCAGCAGGAAAGCATGAACTAACGGTAAAACAAACTTCTCCTTCTGTGATCTCCAACTTTGACCGCTTTTTCTCCGTATTTTATGAATGCTAGGGGTCAGGCTGATTGTGTCTCAATCACCCGAACTGTTATAAAGTTCAAGTCCCCAATCCGTCACATATTTGTTTGTTTTAGGCGGCAGTTAGTTGTCGTCCCTGTCGCGGTCACACGTGAATTACTAAAACTTTGGATAGGCCCAATTCATTCCATATTCTAGAGTCGTACTATCTTATTTCCTTCCACTCCTGGCGGAACAGATGGTGACTTTTTCAAATTCAATTTGAAACATTTGCCTAAGCAGTTGTGTCCCAGCCACTTAGTCGTGTCGTTGTCATTCATGATGTGGTCTGCCCTAGTACGCTCAAGGGCAGAATTCTCCTCAGTGAATGCATGGCATGAATGCACCCGCTTGTTTTTATGTTTCTATCTACGCATATAGTGAGCGCATTAACAGTTAAAGTACATGAATTTTGCAATAGATAATGATTTACACACAAAAAATAGCGTGGTCTGTTGTGGGCGTGAATCATACAGAAAAACATAAATCGAAGTGCGCACATGATTAAGCGTTAATCGACAGATTGTGATGTACTGCAAATTGGACTTTATTGTATATTTGTGCTATTGACCTCCTCTTGTGTGCCAATCACCGGTTTTATCGATGCACTGGAAATTCGATACTGATTTAATAGACTATGATCAAATTGAACATTGCGTACTCTTACACCTCCTCCTCGTTACCGCTCTCAAAGTCCATTTGTGGTTTTACCAAAACAGTGTACAAAAAGAACACGATTCTCTTATTGATTTTCGAGAAAACAAGAACTTCATGAAAAACAATCTTCACCGTCTTTGGCCTCGCAAAACTGGCTAGTGTCCTTCTTCATGTCAGCCATTTCTTTGTTGTACTTTCTTTTCAACGTATGTGCATAAAGAGGCATGCGTGCCTATGGAAAAAAATGTCATGAAAGGCTAGACGTTTTGTAACGCCTTAAGATGTGTTCCAGTTCGATTACTGGCCCATGTGATTTGTCAAAGCAAATTATGGTAAGAAATAAGCTCAAACTGAATCGTGGTCTAAAGAGGAACATTTTGAATATCGATTGAAAAAGTACATTTGTTTGCCTAGCAGATTACTGGTAATTTGTTTCCAAAAAATCTTTCATTTGGTCTCTATCAATATCAGGTGGCAAGTGGGCTAGACGTTATGAGTTGTGCAAAATAATCTAGTAGTATTAATTAGAATAATCTATTCAACTAAATTTTCGAAATTTTCTGTGCAAATTGTGTAAAACATCTGCAAATGACCCATTAGTAACTGAAGGCAGTCAGCTGGGTCAGCGAACGACGTTGGCCGTAATATAACTCGTTAGCTGTTGGATTGCCGCCAAGAGTTATACTCTCGACCACTGCCAGTGAGGTAGTGACGTGCCCAGTGAGTATTTGCCCGCGATTTTTCAATGAGTTGACTGTAAAATGTCCGTAATTCATCAATACACGTAGTGAGGCAGTTAGGCCGATTAGATCGTCAGCTTATTTGACCGGCTAAACATTTCACTGAATCGTATAGCATACGATGATCAAAATGAGCCAACTTTTCCTTATTTGATGATTTTGGCCACCACTTTTCTGTGTTTGTTGTCACTAAATTAAACTTTTCTCCCATCGTTTTATTTCTGTTGATACGGTAGTCTTGGAAGATGTTTCAATATGTCCTTTCAAATGAATTGTATAATCACGTAGAACAAGTTTTGCCTCTTTGATCACTTGTAATTAAAATCTTGACAAGTCTACCGTCTACTGGTGCGATGAAGTCAAGATTGTTTTTCGGTTTCCGGTTTCTGTAGGATAGATCTAATGTTTTCGGTTAAACTATCAGCGGCACAAATGCAGAGCAAATTACCAATTAGTTATTTTTCTCGAAATATTTCAATACTTTTGATAATTCGTCCACGCAATATCGTCTAGTGTGAAAAATGCAAAAATAAAATTACCTTTCCCCCAAATATCTGACTGAATGGGATGGAAAGACAAAAAAATAACCCATCCGACAATCACCAACGACATCATCGGCAATCACTATCTTTGTTGGTTTCGTCAGGTTCTTAGCTTCATTGAAAACCGAGGACAAACTCGACTGGTCCATTTGGCTGGTACATTTACATCAATTTTTTCCCCAATAGTTTTCGGGCTTAAGAATCGTTAGTTCATTGATTATTCTTTTTGGATGGGTGGTTAGGAAATTACGGGTTATCCCAATCAAAAAGCAACCAAATGTTGACTCGAGTAAACTCAAGGTAACCTGGTTCTATGGTCTTTGATGCCGATAACTGCCATGATGATTTAAAGCATGCAAAGTGATTGACAGAAAGTTGGCCCGTCATCTAGAACTGATGACCCATCTAAGGGAAGTTCGAAGCTCTTTCAAGGACAGACAATTTTTGTTGCTTCACGCATGAGTTTGGAGAAGAGGGCATACACCATAGTCCCTGAAGAACACTACAGGAAAGGATGGGTTATTCAGTAGCTATGAGCCTAAGACTTGAAATATCATAGTGTCGCATAAGTCCGCATTAGGTCAGGCTTGGAAACGTGCCGGGCGACAACAAATTGTTGGCGAGCACCGAAGTGACCGGCGGATCTGTGATTCGAACCTCCGACCTTTTCAGTGAGACAAGCTTAGTCTAGTTGTCCATCACCAGTGCTCGTCCGCAGTATGGATCAAAATTACCGACAAGTTGGTCAGAATTGATTTTTGTGAAGGACTGTGTGCTTGCCTTCGAGTTCTTAAATTCCATGCAAGTAAACCACGCACACTTTAATTCCATGAGATCAAATTAATGTATTTGGCTTTGCTATGTTGTACTGGTACTGGCAACTGTCTCTCTTAAATAGGAAAACAAGTCGAGTACTACTGCAAAGAAAGTTTCGTAAATTTTACGACAATGTTTCATGTGAAAAGAATATATTGTTGCTACATGCATTTACACGATTGGAGCATGAACCGCGTTGATTTCTTCCCAACCCAACACCAACAGTAGCCGCAGGGAGTACAAAAATAAGAAATTAGGTGAACTTTTTACAAATTAGTGAAAATCGTGATGGGGGTTTATATGATAATCTCCAACTTGACGCGGTTGCAATGAATAGTTCCGATTATTGAATTGAACCACTTTCGTGCTTGGGTAAACTTTCTTTGTTGATTATATTGACAATTCCTTACACAAATGAAAATGAGCGTCCAGCGATGTTCCTTTCTCCTGGGTCTGGTATGCCTTCAGGTTGGATGAAAAATTGCTTTTTTAATTGGTCCTAGATATGTGATTTTGAATGCTTCACTGCAACGAATTATCTCTCATTTCGGAATCAAAATCCACGGGAGTGCGTAATTTGCTGGAAATCACTAAATTCGCACGTATCTACCGCGCACCACTTCAGATCGGACTTTTCGTATTGGAATTTTAGAGCATTTCATAGAACACTAAGACATCCATGGCTTCTTGTAGCTTCTTGTTCTGGGTGTCTTTTGATTGTGGCGCTTGCTTCTTTTATTGTAAAAAAATGGAACAGAAATTGTACAGACAACTAACGAACTTGATCAATTCAATGAGAACAGTTTTAGGCATGTTTTGCGTTTGTTCAGCTGTATGTGCCACCGACCGACTTTGGGGTTGCAGGCACAGCAACCACGTCTCCACACACACACAAGCACACTAACATCACCGATGTATTGGTCCTACAACGTGCCCGACCGCAATGAATTACCGCGACTGACATCAATATTGTTCAGTTTCAAACGCGAGTACTTATGCGGACGACTGTGTAACACTTGCTTTTTCATCTCTCCCTTCAGTGAAAATATTTGTTGCGTTTTTCGAGTTATAGTAACACTGAATTTATTAGTTACTATCTTAGGGCATCCTAATGGGATAAAACATCTTTGGCGCACGTATTATTGTTAAATTCATTCTATTTCACGAGAAAGGATATTTCTATAAACATTCGAGTGAAATAATCTAAAATAAAGATTCGCTAATCATGGAAATGAAAGTCTCGAAAAGTTCTCCCTTGCGCCTTTGCACCTAGGACAGACTGAATTATTAGCTCATCGACCGATTTCATCAACAAATTTGTGTCTTTCAGCTTGTTTTTCCGAGAATCATGCAAGGGGTCAAATGCGGATATTGATCTCACCATTTTCTACAGTATTATTACTAATTGAATAGCAGGTACCATTCTCTTCAACCAGGTAACGGATCACCAGGCAGATTTCTTTTGTGCTCAGGATCACAGTCGCAGTGATTACATTTTCGCTCTCTTATCCCGGACGAAACTGGCAAGCTTGGAGTTAGATTGCTTGTTATTCTTCATGTAAACCAATTAACAGCCTGCATAGACGTACGGTCAAGTTGCAAAGATGACCTGGTAAGCTAAAGTGGTTCACGTACAAATCATTACGGAATGGAGGATCAGCACCACCACACTTTCACTAGGCAACTGAACGTGTGGTGCCAGTATTTTCTATCCTTTGACAGGACGGGAACCAAAACATTCACCGATAAAAAGCTAAAAGATTTTATTAGAGTTTGTTAGGGATATAACCGTCTTGAGACTTTCTATGTTGACTTGTTTAGTCCTGTTTTGGTGATTTGAAGCAAAGCAAGTGTTACGACAACCACTTCCAACTGATTGGTGATTTTCCTACACATTTTTATTACTCCGAGTAATATGAGTATTTCTTGCAAATGCCCTAATTAATTGTCACGGGTATATTGGTGAACAGTTCAAAAGTGTTGCTTTTCCATACGCGGGTAGAACAAAGAAAATACTCGTTTCCGGCCTTAACGTGTTCCGCTTCTGTTCCAAACACGGGCGTGTGCCAATAGTATTCAAAAAAAAGATGAATATCCGTACATTTAAACAGAAAAGCTTATACGTCACCACATCCTATAATTAATCCAGCTGGCGGTTATAACAGTCTGGCCATCAGTTGACGAGAACTGCACTTGTTTCGTCCTAAACTGTTTTAGTATGTATTTTTCATAGTCGGATTAGTTGGCACGTTTCTCGTTAGCATGATTAACCTTGAATGTACAGAGGCCTCAAAAAAATTACGGCAGAACTCTAGCAGCTCTCAACGTTTATCGCCAGATGGCGATGGCCCTTTCGTAACTATGGTTTGGAAGTTAACTTGAACTGTTGTGTTTTGCCTCACGGATAACCATTCAAAGCAAACTGCTAACTTGACGTTTCTGCCAGTGCAACTGTCAGCGTGCATATTTGGATTCTTAACTAAAGGAAATCCCGGGCAGGCAATCGACGGAATCATGTGACGTGGTAGAAACGCGTAAGTGCAAATCATCGATTGTGTAGCTGTTTCACTTTCAACTTCATGCGAGGCCCAGTGACAAGCTCTGTGAGAAGAAGCTGTGGTTCTTTCGGCAACAGCTCCATTTAGCAACACGAATATGCTAGCGTGACTCATTATGGGAGGGGGGTGTGAAAATTGAGGTCGACGCTCAATTTCTACCGTGCTTTGCCGCCTGTACTTCGCGTCAGCCGGACTGAGTCATCTGCATCTGACTTTGAGAGCAGCTCCAACACAGGGAACGGCACAGTGCACGAACTGGGTCTGAGCATGTGGAACGAGATTTAAGGACTCAAACATTTAATTAAGCACCGTATCTTTAAGCGACTGTTTTAGTGATGAAACTTCAGTAGTTCTAAACCGAACCATTAAGGTTAGTGTGAGTGTGTGCGTCGCTGTGGTGTGGAACACCAAAAAGCACTTCCTGGTCTACCAAACCAAGGGCAAAGGACACTGTACCTCATTTGTCTAATAAGTAAATCATTCCATCCACGCCATCCCACCTTCTTTTATCTTTGCTTCTGTTCCCGGCGGGATAACGATGTACATCAGCTTAAGGAAAGCGGCCGCGGCCAACTGAGATCTACCAATTGGGGAATCTGACCGCGGTGGTGGGAGGATTTGAACACGCGACCTTAGTCACCTGACCACTGCCGGTTCAGTAAATCATTACACGAAATCAATAGATCATTGATTGTTATAGCAGTTCCAAAATCGCATTCAAGGTGACCTGAAAAATCGCGTAGTCAGTAGCATCTCGTTTAAAATAACGCAAGGTTCCAAAACCAAACATTAAATCTCTTTGATATTGTGATCAAGATAGAAATTTTAACAACCGACAGCTCAAACGAATTGCCTACACATTTCAGTCACAGCAGCTAGTAACAGCAAACGTTAAATTTTCCGAGCAGTGAAATCACCTTCAACCGTCGATATTCTCCTACCACTGTGCATCTGCTTTCCAGTTCCTACCTTCTACTATTTCTTTAAGTGATATGTATCTTTGTAATTCCACTTTCATGCATTCCATATTTTGAATAACTGAAAATTGCTGCCTGCTATTCGCATAATATTAGGGATTAGAAAATTAGTACTTTTCCGGGGATAAAAAGAAAACTGATCATCCTTATTGAAACTTGAAAATCGTGTATCTAGCCAGAAATTTCCATCTCTTCTCCAGTTTGTTTGTAACACAAGTGCTCCATTGTGCGCCCAGGTAGTTCTACGAAGTATGTATGATCTATCAAACTATTCGCTAATGGCAAAATCGTGTTCAGAACCCATTTGGAATTTTATCCCACACAGTCTGCATTAATGAGTTGCACAAATTCATCATTGCATTCAAGAAATGAAAACCTTTAACCCCAGCACTTTTTTTCGGTGCTTCGATCGCTTCGGATACCGACCTCACCCAAATTTCATCCTTAAGTGGACACAATCATGAGAGCAACTTTTGTTGCGCATTTCCTAGTGTTCCGCTTTTTCCACTTTTACTTTAAATTGCCACATTTATGAACCGTCTCGTTTGAAACATTCGTACATCTGAATCGAGGTTTCTACACGTCATTTTTGCTGGTTATTAGGTCTAATTCGTGATTGCATGAAAGTGGCGCATTACTTAACAAATACCGTGAGCAGTATCTATAGTAATGTAGATTCCAAAACAATCGGCGAACTTATTGTTTGTGTGCAGGCGCTGAGAGATTTGCATTACAAGCAGACGCGGATCGTTCATTGTCTGTATCAGGATTGTTAATCCGCCTGATTTGCTTCGCGTAGCAAATTTATTCCAAAGTTCACATCATTGAGTGATGTTTTTAAAAGACAAACAGGTGCATTTGGCGAGGTCATTTAGTTTGTGGTCAAATTTGTTACTACACTCACGTGTGAGTGTACGGTTCTGCGAACACTGTCAGCATCACTGTAGTTATGCTGAAATTCAAAGATAAAAATTTTTATTACGTTGGGCATGCGAAAATTTCACGGACAACCATGAACAATAACCTCCGTTGACAACTGAAGCTTATACGATGTAATGCGAAAGTAGCTTATTTAGGACCACACTACCTGATCTCAAAGGAGTCACGTTAACCAGGACGAAAACTAGTTAATAGTTGCGTTATACTTTATTATTAGGCTATATTTCTTGAAGTTAACTGTGTTCAAATGTGATAAAATTGTGATAGCTTGGTGATTAGTATGATTGATTGTGTTCTGGGCTGACCGAGCTATTGGTGCACATATTTCATCCCCGGCTGTGTGGTCAGCGTGCGGTGTACCACACGCATAAATGTTAGTGCTGAATATTGGCACTTCCAGCCAAATTTAGGCTCTACCAAACGGCAATCGGTGTTTAAACCTTTGAAACAAATGGTTGTTGTCATAGTGGCGTAATGTTAGCTACTAAAAGATCCTTCTCTTTTCCAACTTTGAACACACATTTTTTATGGCTACGTCCAAGTCTGGAAGAAAGGTAACAATGAATGAGACTTGCCGTACTGCGCAACGCTGAACGAGAATGCTGATAAAGTTGGTGATGATAACGTTGCTGGGAGCCGGCTTATCTCCTAGTGATTGCTTGTCGATTGTATCATCCAAAGCGTGGTTCACCACAATCGATCGCGCTCTCACAAGTGGCCAGCGGATAGAATATCTTAGATTCTCATCCAAAAACATTAGATAAGTATCGCGTGGATTGTCAAGTAATTTTGTTGTACGAAACTGAATTTCTCTTTGGAACCAAAAAAGCGAGTTGGCTTACCAAAAATATGTTGTGAACTTTAATAATTTAATAGTTTCCGTATACCAGTGGTTTTCTAATTCAGTTTATTGGTAACGGTGATTATCATAGCCTACGACAGAATTTTCTTTTCGGTCCCGCTATTCTATGTGATCGTGTCAACTGTACAAGTCCTATCATTAGACGCTTACAGTGTCATTTCAAACCATATAACTGGCATAAGATTTTAATTAGCCCTGTATACAGTGTAATTTGTCAGTTTGAATGAATGGTTCACGTTAGGCGAAAGTAGGTCAAACCGTGCAAGAACGTGTCCTGAAAAAAGAATGTGCACTCTGTATTATAAATGATTTAATGGTAATAACACAGCGTTGTTGGTAGATGTAATACGCCAACGTTTTGACTACCGTGGGTAATTTCACAATCAAATCTGCACTCTTCTTTTGCTTGGTTTCCGTGACTAGTGATTTTGGTGTAGCATACTCCACAATCTACTTTCCGACGTACCCGTAAGAACTACCTTATTGGATAGAGAACGTACTTCGAACCGATCCCGCGAAAAGCCATGAATTAACTTCAGAAGCAACGCATCTTATTCTTGGGCTTATGCCTGTGCGTATTGTTTAGTTTCAGCGAATGAAATACAAGCTCAGGACAGCCTATTTGGTTTTGTGTTCGGGGACAACACCCCTTTCCATAACCATTGGGAACAATAAAAATTGGTGAAACGTTTTGTTACGATCGAGATGCTCTGTCGCAATTGGAAAGATTCGGTCGTTCCCTAGCATGTCCTCATTGGTATCTGACAGCATTCACCTGTTGAGTCCTGTGCATTAACAACCATTTAATGATAAACTGAATCATATGGGCTTATCCCTCTTTCGAGACAGTTTTCAACTCTGATAACAGAATACTGATGCTCTTTTGGATTCGTTTTCGAGTTTGGACAACGAAACTACTTATTTTTTGGACGAAATAAACCACTCTCCACCCCCCGTTCTTCCAAGTGTACCATTTCGTAGTTCCCCTGAAAAGTGTTTTTAGATGATTCAATGCTGTGCATACATTCAACCAGCTACTGCATTCCATGTAAGCACAGTAGCGGTAGAAACTCCGGTTAGTAACCATCGGTTAAGCCAAAAGTGTTAAAATCATCTCCGTATGATCTCACTCTGTCTCTCTACCTTCCATTGATACTCACTTGTTCTATTGTGCGCATCGACCCGGCTACTCTGCCTGGAAAGATCAATGCAGTTAAAACCTTTCCGTTTGCGGCTGAACAGCGCGATTACTGAGCCTAGTTCCTACCTTCACACCGGCGAGCATTATGCGAGCAAAATAGGCCGGAAAAAAGTTAAGCTGTTAGGGTATTAAAATTGCACAGTCATGAGTATGTTTTATCCCCGTGATTTGGGCGCGTCCCGCGGCAAACTGAATGGTGTGAAATTTCAGTTGGGTATGCCACAAGGGTGAAGGAAACCTGGAGCAGATTATTTACAGGGGTTCCTTCTGGCCCCGCGTGTGTGTGCGATGCGGGATGCAAAGAAGGAAGCTGAACTGATCAAGGAACAAATCGCGCTCCTGATTTTTCGACCTGTGCTATTGGGCAAAGTAATTCGAGGAGAATTGCCCCGGAGTATTATTTTTTTCGCTGATACAGCGGAAGAAATTGCGGAGTATCTTTCAGTGACTGCACTAAGAGGTCAATTCGGAGAATTATGAGTGTATCCGCGAAGGTCTTGTATCTATCTCCCAGCAGGTTTAAAGCTCTACTTTTCCATAATATTAGATTGCGCATAATTCCTGTTGTCTAGATGAAAACACACAGATTTAAAAATTTTCTTTTTGGGGTTCTCTATTTTTCTGTCTTGTTTTTGCCCGTCTCAGACACCTGATTTAGAGATATGGCGAGTCAGATTCAACTTTTTTATCTAAAAATTTACCAAATCAAATGTAAAATCGCTGCTGTTTGGCAAGGTCAGTTTGTGTTTTATTGTGCATTTACACTAACCATTTGTCAGTAAACCTCGTTGGTAATCAAGCGATACATCAGAATGCGCTTAGCTTAGGCACCACTTTTCGTAAGTCTGTAAGTTGAACAACATCCGTCCCCACCCACCATAAAGGGGTTATCCGAAATGTCAGAAAAACACGATCCAAGTTTCCGGGTAGCTTAAGATGAAATAAGATGCCACATCAAATTACATTAAACAACTATTTTGAAGAAAAAATATAAGCACGTGTTTAGTTTGGATCAAATGTTTTCACCCCCGTCAACGTACTGTTCTCTGTTATTGTTGGATAAGTATATACAAACCACAGATTATTGCTTTGGAGGACGCCTACGGAATCACGAATAATTGGTGTCTGTTTGCTAATATTATAAATTTTGATTCTTTGGACAGACGATTGTAAATGACAAAGCCGGAAATTTGTGAATTTTGATTGAGGAATCAGCTAAAGAGTCATGTTTCTCAGAATATCACATTTCTCTGGGCGGGGCTGTGAATATGACAGTGAGGGTGATCATCCAAAAAGGATTCTTATTGTTTGCCGTCTGATCATATTTTCTCTTTATGGCTTTCCGGGAAAAGCGATTTAACCGTTTACCGACTCATCTTAAACTAATATGTTGACTTGCGAATTGCCCTTTGCTATCTTAATTTTTGAGCTGCATCATAAGAGCAACAAAATTCAACAGATATTCCTCGATTGCACTGCTAAGCTGTAGTAGGTGACTTTTTGTCACGGCTTATTACAATGGACAAAGTAAACGGATGCCCATAGCCCCGATAAGTTTGTGTATAAAAGGGCTCTGAGGAACGTTGCTGAACAAAACCATGCAGAAGTCCAGATTGATTGATTTTTTCTGTTCTTTTGTCTTTTCCTTTCCTTTGCGCCCGAAACTCAGCGGTGTGTTTCTGCGAGCTCTGGTTCAACAGCATTTTAGCTATCAAACGTGATCATCAGTTAATAAACGCAGACTTTAGTTACCTGATGTCATAAATGTTGAGTGTTGATGAGTATGGAAGTTCAGCTTATTACTTTTCAGCACCTATGCAACCATTGAACCTGGAGGATACATCTTACCGGTCAGTTGATGTTCTTATAAGTTTCACCTGTAGTCAAGCGGCGATTTTGGAATGGATTAAATTTGAGCAGACAGAATAAAACGGCTTCCGGTTAGGCAATCTGAACACAAACAAATGTCGCTGATGCGCTTTTCGGCATTGCATTTTCCGACTCTACCCTCGACCCGGGTTAACTGCATCACAATCCGCAGCCGATGGATAGGTTAATTCAAGGATTGCTGGTTACTCAAGAGTCAAAAATAAATGGCACATTGTGTAATAACTGTCGAGATTGTAAATGAGAACACAAGTGAATTGATTTATAGGATTCGTGGATCAAACGGAACAAAAGCGTTTTTCAACATTTTTGTTCATTTGGAAGCCCGGAAGAATTTTCATGTAGATTTTCGGACGGTACGAAAGTGATAAAACAGTGTAACAGCAACATTTGTCAAGCGTATCTATTCTTCTGCGGGCAAATGCTGCCTTTATTCGCTAATCGCCCTTAGTCGTTCAATATGTACATGCTCGTTGACAATATACAATTTGATCGCTTATGCTGAATTGTTTCCTAGGTCACACGACTACGCCAGGAACTAATTCACCTACGTCAGTGTGCCGAGGAACGCATCCGTTCGTTGCGGGCTCGCATTCAGGCTGCAGCAGAGGAAGCCTTCGTTCGTACTACGAAGGAGAACAAATTGAAGCAATTACACACGGCAGCCATTGCTTATGCGAACCAGACCTATCCTGTCCATCCTGCAGCAGACGCGGGCAATAAACCTTGGGGCAAAGAACAGAAGCTAATCAGATGACGTTCACAGCAGATTTGTTTTTGCTGCACTTAAAGGTGACATGCTGACAAATTATCTACAGCGAAACATATTGCTATTTGTGCCCTTTGCTATGAGCACTTAACTAGTTATTTTCTGTATTTGCTGCTATTATTGATGTTGAATTCATGAATTTGTACTACGGTTTGTTAGCGAAACAGGGATAAATATCCTCCGGAGCCTAGTGTTGAATCCAATACGTGTTAATCAACAGGTTTTATCGGCGGTAAGCGGAATTCTAACCTTGGTGTCGAATGATACCAAACATTACGCGCCATGTCTGAATCACCGTAAAAATTCGGTCCTTTCTGAGTTGTCAAATATTGGAATAACTTAACAGACTTTGTCGGATATTGCGCTGAGGAAATAACCTGTCCTCAGCGCTGTTCCATGATTTTGGGACCTCAAGAATTCTAATACCCCAGAATTACCGGGTTGGTAGATAAGGACCGGGTAGTAAACAAGCTGCTTTCCGATGCTTCGAACATGGTTAAATAGAACACAACATTTTGCATGTACTAGAATGGCGGCAATGGGAAAACACGGATTAGTGATCCGGTGTAATTCACGCATTATGTTTAGCCTCGGTAGTGCGCTGCGTATTGTGTGGCACAAACTAACATGTGAACTGTGCATTTATCAGGTCAGTAGCTGATACTTCAAAAAAGGATGCCAGACCCTACTGGCGTACTTTTACCTTTTCAACCTCTGATGCCCTAGCATATGTCGATCACCTTTAACCCTATTGGCAGGCCAGAACGAAGATCGTTTTGGTATTTTTGTAACCGTAGTAATGGGCGACCCAATTTTTGTTGCTGTTCTGTTATTGAATAATCGAAATTTGCTAACATGGGCAGCTTTATTAGTAGGGACATCTCGTTGATTTACCGCGGGAAAATTTTCCCATCAGAGTAGACGCAACGAATACTAAAAAATCTGATGCGTCTTGGTTAACGGCGGTCCTCTGTGGTTTTTTGTTCAACTGTTGAAATGTTTGATAAATCCCCAATCTCTGAATCACCTAGTGCGGCTACTATCAAGCCGGGACATGCAATTCGGTACATATTACCGAATAACCATCTCCCCAATTTAACAGCAGAAGCCTTTAGTAAACTTCAGTTCAAAAGCAACAAACCGGAGGCATGCCTTGATCTATGAAATGAGTAATATCAGTTTCTTGAGGCTACTTGCCACATTAATTCTCAAGTTCAGAATTGAATTCTTGCCACAAGCATTATTTAAATAATTTTTAAACCTTCAATTGAAATGTAGCATAACATAACCTTACGAGTAATTAAATGATTATTTTATTAGCACTAAGTAAGAACTACTCAGTGGGCTCATAAATCACGTCTCATAGCATACAACCGGCTTGTCAATCGATGAGGAGCCAGTTTTTACGTACTCGGTTTGTTCAGCATCTTAAAAATTAACAGATGATAAATTACATTGGATGGATTAGGTCCTATAGTTTTCACTGACAGAATAATTGATTTCATTTCTCTCCGCGAATGAGTCAATAAGCCAAGTCAACATCCAATTTGCCATTGAAAAGCACGGAAGCATCGTACAGCTGTTTCATCCTAATTAGGAGTTTTCAACAGCGCATATTCATTGTGCCGGAATCGGGAACAATGATTGGTCGAAAGTCTCAGGGATTATGCACTAGACCGATTGGTTTTCAACCTTTCTTTGGATATCAACATCACGTGATAAAGCCCCTGGATTTTCTAGGCCACACAACATTTGGCACCAGAACTTTGTCTGCTTTGTTGGTTGGATAAGGCAAGCTCAAATGTTAGGACGTACACAAGTAAACTCAAGCGAACGGATGAAAAGCATTCAGGATTTCTCATATACGGCAAGTAAATGTTATTCTGTGTACTAAGCACTAGTGGGACCGTTCTCACTATTCACGAATTAGACCTGGATCAGTCTTTGTCTCACGAGAATACTCTGGCAAATTCGAAAGCATTTTGAACTATGTGACTATTGAGTTAAGCGTTTAGATTGTGAAACATTTATTACCACTCAAGAGAATGCCATCAGGGGACCACTCGGGCTTGAACTAAAAATGTTCGCAACTAAAACGCCAAACTCAATGATCAAAGAGCTTGAAAAACCATCCTCAAGATCCATTGGAATAAAACGATGACCCCAAAGTCTTTCGTAACCCTATGGATTGCACGGGGAATCTTTTGTTGAAACAAGAACAGGTTCAGGCTTAACTCACAAAGGAAGAATGAAAATGTTTCTACTAATGCATGGTACACACAGGAGAACAATTCCAGTTAACCACGAACGAAATTCACTTAGCCCAAACTGTTCCAGCATTTTGTTCCAACCAACTTAGGAAGCAAAGCTTCACTCGGTTCCGTAAGGTTCAGCTTCTATGTTGGAAAAGCTGAGGGAGACAAAACGAAAATTATCCTGACGACATTGTGAACCCGTATTTTTACTGGGTATTTTATTGGTTCTGGTAGGTTGATCATCCAAGCCATATGTTTACTAATCCCGTGATTTCAGTCGGGGTTACATGTAGAAACTATAATGTTCCGATGAAATTGTTGGAACTGGTATATTCAGTTTTTTATTTTATTTTCAAAACATTCCATTTCATAGCACGATTTGATCTCGTTTTCAAGGGAATAACTGAAAGAACGGATCTTGGCGGAAAATCAGATCTCGAAAAAAAAATCACTTGGTAACTGCCGATCGGGTATTTTTAAGATTTTGTTCCCCATTTTTGTGTCTTACTAAACTTCCGTGAAAATTCTTTAATTTTACTCAATAGGGAACTAAAAACTGAAAGCCAGATGCTGTTCCAAGCTAGAGTGATCCAAGTCTGCTTTCATTTCCGTTTCCATTTTGAGGCAGCACTGTTAAAGTGTGCCCAAAAGATTGGTGAATTTATGGGGGAAAAAGCTTATTTTGTTTTCCACATCATTTTCACAATGCGAACAGGAACTCATTAAGCTCGAATTCTGCAAACCTAAACCCCACAGACAGGGCTAATAGTAGGTATCGGTTCCCAGTTCCGCATTAAGTAAGCCGATAGGAGGCAATGTACTCATTTTTTGAAGGCAAACATCATGAGGCCTTCTGTATTACCCCTAATAATAATTAATCGTGGTTAAATCGTTTGTTATCGGACGAAACTTCATATTTACTCCGGTATTCGTTGCTGATTATCATTAATTGGTTAAGGTTAGGAGGAACAAATCATCGTGATATGTCACTGCCCTCTGTATGAACTAGAGATTTGGCATCTATTACGTAGTTATACTTCCAATCGTTCACTTGCACGTTCTCTTCCCGGAATGTCTCCGACTCAAATAGTTTGACTTTATCTTTCCCCGACAGACAATGACACTAACTCACGAAGCGTTATTCAGAACTGAAACGTCATTTTCAAACTTACGATGATCGTTGCTCACTAAACGTTTGACTAAAGTATCAAGTTTTTTTTTCTTCGTGAACTAGTTATTGCCCTCATTTGGTGTTTCCGACTATCCCAGCCCAATCGACTATGCGCATCAGAGTTGCCGAAGTGAAACTGATTTTCACGGAGGAGACGTCTAACAAAAGCGCAAGTATAGAATGAGATAAATATTATTAGAGGCATGGGAAACATGAATACAGAAGGACAATCACTTGTTGAGTAGAAGTAGTGCACAAGTAGATGTCACATCGAAAATGCACTAATAGAAAAAACTGCTGTAACATAACTGCAAACCCAGGAAGATACTTAATTTCTCTGGCATATTGCATATCCGAGACTGACAAGGGTTAATCAATCGACATCGGAGACTGCACATCGGTCCAGTTCTGCGCTCGGCGTCGTTCTGTAGACTGCAACCCCAATAATGAAAATAGTATTTTTAGTGTCAGTATTTCAAGGAAAGGGCAAGGTGGGAAAATAAAAACAGTTTCACTTGGGGTATAAGAACACACTCCATAATGGTTCTGACTCACAAATGGGACTCTAACCGTGAGAGTGGTACCAGCTGATGTCGTTCCTTAATAAGGCATTTGTGGTGAAAGCCGGTCAACCGTGGCCTCCCTTCTAAAAGGAAAATGGTCAAAGATTAGGAATCTGATGTGTTGCACACGTTAAACAGCTAAGCATTCCTGGTTTTATTCACTAAGAGTTCGCATAATCACGTAAGAAGCTAGTCTTATATAATCAGGAGCTCCTTCATTCCTTTTGGCACGCATTGAATTTTACACCGCAGGAAAACTTTTTTAATCAAGTGCATCTACCAGCTGTTGGTAAGCATCTGCACTGTTGCTTGGTATGATGTGTAATTTCGTGATCAGAACTGTTTTGCTTTTCTATTGCTCTCCTGGACTCCTGATTATCCACGTGAAAATCACGTGGTACGCACTTCACCTTCACCTGTCATGCACATCTACAAGCCATTACATGAAAAGAGAGAGCGAGGAGAATAAATAACTCCCGCTTGATCGGAATTGTACTGCCAAGCATGTCTCGTTCTGATAAACATTATATATATATATATATTGATATTTTGTAAATGAAGGTGATCACGAGTTTTCAAATCTCCTGGCAGCCTTCAGATGCTCAGCTTGGATTTCGGTCTGTTCCCCTCCGCACTCAAAATCTCGAACCTAGGATTGCGACTGAAATCTAATAAGTCGTATTGTAGTGTATAACATTCCGCAAAAAATAAATAATTTCACGTTTCAGTCAACAAATGTGAGGAATAAAAGGAGAAAAATAATGGAAGTACACTCATCACCTGGGAAAAAATACAAAAACTCATCGAGAAATAATCAGATCACATTATGATAGGTTGCTCAGGAAATCGGCTGGAACCCGGTCATGATTTGTCAAAATTCGAGCTAAACATGGGGCAGTGGATTTCCTATAGATTTTGATTCTGGACTATATGGAACGAAAAGCGGATCGTGTAGAAATTTGAGAACGGTACTTTGAAAGATCGTCACACAAATGATGCGTGGGACCAGAACGAATTTTGTGAGCAAATTTCTCACATGCTGATAGGTTTTGAACAAAGATTAGGGACAATTCAGTTAGTGGTACGAAGGACACACGGCTAATAATTGATAGCACTCGTTGAGGAATTTTAAAGTCTTTTAAGTAAATCTAAAAAACTAACAGGAGAACAGTTTGAATCACAAATTTCTCAGAGTGCCGCACACGGAATTTGTCTATGAGATACCAATGGAAACAAAAACTCATGTAAACGAGTTTCTCCTTTTGGGTTCAGTGTCTGATAATTTGCAATGTGGAATGATTATTAGTCTTCTTCTATCTTAGTTCCACCTTAAGGCAAGTTTACATTCACTGTTGCATCATGAACGAGATTGGTTTTTTCGTTGCTCTGTGGAATCGAAACAAAGTTAGGGAATCTATAATGATTCATATAGCAGTATTTATGAAGCTGATTACGCATCAGTACTTTAGCGGAATTGCAACAGTCGGGGGAGCAAATAGTGCCAGCTTTTGCGCGTAGACCATTGAGCTACTTTCGACCTATCTATGCCCTTCAACTGCAGGATACCGGATATCACATGCACTAATTTCATCGATGTGAATTACAGTACTTATGTATTGCGATAAAAGATGTGTGTGGCTTGATTTATCTTTGCCAAATAGAATTTAACAAGAAATTTGATGAATTATACTTCATTATATTCTCTCCCATGCTCCGCTTAACCGCATAGCTCATGAGGATTTATAATCCTATCACTGCGTATGTATCGTTGACTGCAGCATTCCAAATGTTTTCTTTCGCTCTTGCTCCCTCTCTCTCTCAGCTCTAGCCACCTTATCAACCTAATCTTCCCACAGTTTCTGACACTCACTGGCCAGTCGTTAAGGCTTCGATTGAACCTGAGTGAATTTAACCCAACGTTTTCCCACTGTGACGTCCTACTGATGATTCTGCGAACTTGGCGAATGTTATCAGTACAATCCCAAGCAGTGTGACATAAAACGGGATGCACCGTTGGGACCGACTTACGTTAGTTGCGGAAATTCTTCCTAAAGCATCCCCCTGGTGTACCGTATTATCTTTAAGCTTATATCTATAACATCCTGTCCACGGGATGTGAATTTTCTAAAATCATAGAATACAGTGTTTATAAATTACACGAGATCGTATCCAATTAATTCAGTATGAGGTTTCATGTTCATTCACCTGATTTGTTTTTTAATGTTCGGATCACTGAACTTGTAGCTGAGCCCAGAAATTCTCATCCTCCATGTAAACTGAAACCGACAACGTGCATATGGAACTGTCTGTGTTTTTCATAAGCTTCAAATATTCATTCGTTGGTAATTCATAGGGTGTGACCCTATACTTGGAGAAAGTTAACTCAAGACTAAGTGGTAAACAGAAATTTTAGCTTGTGTTTATCGAGCCAGGTACCAAATCAGTAAATTTAAAACAGACCTTAAAGTCACTTCCAACAAAATAGCCGAGAAATTAGCAAGATTAAGGTCTAGTCAGGTTACCGGTCTGGGTTCACCGGTTCCCCGAATGTGATGACTTGGAACGCTGAACGATACGCCCAAATACCATAGTTAGCAACGTTCATACTTATTTCTAATTCCCCAAAAGTCCTTCTATGAAGTCGGGATCATATTCATGTGAGATTAGCGGTTATGCGCATGAAATGTATCGAATAATACGGTCGTATCTTCACTGGTTGTGAAAGGTTCTGAACCCAGACCACAGTTGCCGGCATCTGGAACGTACGAATAACTGAAGACGCATGATTAGCAAAATACAACCCTGAAGTACTTGTCTTGCGATGATCGATGTTTGACTCCGTAGACATTATCCTCAGCCGACCACAGCAGAATTATTTTTTAGGGAATCCCAGCCTAGTAATATTTTGAGTTATTACGAATATATGCCGACTCACATTGTCCACATACCCGTTTGTTCCAAATAGGTCAGTATTCTACTCACAGCTATTGAATGTCACATAAGGATTACTTCAAACAAACCGGTTAAGGGGTCTAATGCTTCAGTTCACTAGTACAACATGGAAAATACATATTCACTAAGATTTGAGAACTTGCATTAGCTTTGTAGAAGATCGTTGAATTCTTTCAGGTACTGTTTGTTAGGCTGAGCAGTTTTGATGTAGGTGAAAACGTTATCGAATATCGAACATATTTTGGTCCATTTAATGACGAAGACAGTTGCTAACTGGCTTGATGCACGAACGAGGTCGGGGCGATCGGACGTCTGGACTCCGTAGCGATCATTGATTTTAGATGACTGATTTGGTTTTTGCATAAAACCTGCTGTTTAATTACATCACTTTTTGTCGGCAGCTGACCATTTCGCTAGTACGTCTCTATCACTTGGGTTACGTCTTTCATCGCCTTGACAAAAATGTGGAGTTTACGTATTCATGAAGCACAAATTTTATGAAAACAGACAAACGTTTGCCTAATTTGATACACAACAGCACAGTCTTGGACATATTTTATTGTTGGATCTATAGTATTACTGTGGTACAGTCCGTGCAGTGTGTGTGTGTGGAGCGGATGAAGTAAAAAAACATTGTGCCTTGTTCTAAAATTGAAATATTTCTAAATGTAGCTGGAAATATAATGACATTCATCTGTGAATACAGGAACAAACCGTCGTTGTTTGCGTCGGTTGGCCCCTTTTTTCCTCGCCATCTGTGAAAGAGAATATTTCCATCTGGATTTTTTTAACTTGTCTTTTTGATTTTTCTGCAGCTCCCCAAACTCCCTATAAATGTGTCAACACTTTCCATTGCATTATGTCCAAAAGTGCAAATTACACTGGTCGTTTGGTAACCGACCAGGATATGCCTGTTGCCACGGGTTTTATTACAAACGGTTCTCGAGCTACAATTTTCTTAGTCGGCCTCACCAAGGCAGAACCATTCTTGCAAGTCAGGCATAAGTAATTCCTCATGTATTTTTCAATTCGCAACTTTGCAACGCTCCGCGTGTCATGATCACGCTTGCATGTAATGGGATCAGTCTTTGCTCATGTAACATGGGTCACTTTTCTCATGTGGCAAAGTAAAGTAGACATTAGTGAAGCATCTATGTAAGAGTATTTCTGACCCTATAAGCCTTAAAGGGAACACCACAGGCAAAGCTCTATGAACAAAATTAATCAAATTTCATGGTAAAAAACATCACAAGCCGCGACTAATATCAGAGTCCAACATAAAATCGAACGTACAGCCTGGATGAGTTCATATCGCTCAAGCGGACTTCGGATGCATCCCAAAGTTGTTTCCAGAGGGCACGCATAGCATGTTTATCGACAGCGGGAAATATTGCACAATGATGTAAGATTATTCAGGACTACACCGTATGATCACATTTTCGACCCCGACAGGTGGAAGGTTCGAATATGCCAAATGATTGACGGTGGCCCTACCTTGTATCGCTGAAAATTTAATTGTTCACTTCCAACCGAGTACAATAAACTGATCTAATACCATAAAAAGCGGCTATGGCAGCCTGATTGTCAGCTGAATGAAACAAACAAGCTGTCCACTTCCGGTCACGACTCCAGTCGCGAGAATAGGCGCATCAATGCTTGACCGGCACCATTGGATAAAGAAACGAGAAAATTTGTGGATTTGTCATATTTCTATCTTCCATGATACATCCTATCCTATCTCGTGTCAGTTACTCGTAATGTGTACCATAATCTGAAAATAGAAAGCGCTATAAAAACTGTTGTTATCAGTTGCTTGCGTTTTTTCACCTTGTGTTTTACTTGGACAGTAGCATCTCATTTGAATTGAAATCAGATCACATGAATGGTAAATCCATTCAAGGATCACACGGTGATTTTCCGGAAAATTGTTCTCGTCGGTTAAGCAAAACTAACTTTCAGAAGCACCGGGTAAGCATTCCTGAAGAGAAGCAATAACTAAGAAAATGATCGCGTATTTCTGGGGGAATGCTTTCTTCTTTTGCATACAAATGGTATTACTATCGACTAAAATCAAAAATTCACGTGGCTTTTTAAGCCCCTCCTTCCGCTGATTATGAATAATCACGAAATTCTACTTCTCATGTTTATCTAAATCATAGTATTCATGGATTTCGGAAAGATGACAGGAATTGAGTAAATAATGCAACTGTTGTATCATTCATTTGCATTCATTATATTTGCATTGACGGTCAATACTCGTTTTGTTATTTATCTATCACTGTCATTTAGTGGGATAAGACGATCAATACTCCGTCTAAGATGTCGCTGAATGAGCGCATTTGTAGTAATCACGTTCAAATACACCTGTTCGTTTTTTGTATTGTATTGTACTATATCGTTTTGCATAGCGTACAATAAATGATGTTGAGTTTCAGTCAAAACATTTCAGAATAAAAGTAAATGGGAAAAATAAACAAATAAAATTATTTGTAAGAGTTTAAAATGTTTGCCCTTAGACGCACTAACCAGTGGTCTATTCTCGTTTTCCTCCTACCGAGCACAAGAATCGAATGAACGTGTACCCGTTGCGGTACGGAACCCCGATCCTGCTGGTATCGTCAATAAGCACTGCGTAGTTAATGGTTGTCGACTTCCCTGAATACCACTCAGTTGATCGATATCAAAATAAGAAGTTGCATTAAATATGTGGTTGGGATGAAGAAGTTATGGCGAATTCAAATTTTTCCCACGTGGCAAGGTTTTGGAATTTTCCAGAAAACCCGGAAAAACGGATCTTTATTCTGGTTTTGAATGCTTGCCATTTCCGAATAGTTAAAAGTCACACAATCCAAATACACCGGTTGTTTACTCCAACCTCAGCCAGAATGTAACCTTAAATAGGTGCACGTCATCGAATCAAGAAACCAAAAATTGATGAAAGGGAAACTGAATTCAAGTCGAGTATTAGATTATTATATAAGCAGCGTTCGTAATCCGTATTGAATAGTTCAGTCGAAACGTCATACTGGAGATAAGTGGAATGGACCACAAGCGGAATTAAGATCGCCATATGAAAATCGGTCTTTATAACTACTGTATTTAAATGCCAAAATAATAAGAAATAAAACTGCGCAATTTCGCACTCGCTTGTATTTCTTTCGAGGCTTAACTTCATGAATCAAACTGAAGGACTTCGAACACAAATCAATGAAAACCGAAAAGAATAATGTCCTCCAATAATATGATGTCGACAACGAAGCACTTACAGGTAAGATGAGGTAGACAGAAAACGCCACTCAGAAAGCGACCTTCACGTCAGGACTCATTAACGTCCACAACAGGTACAACAAATGGAAATTTGTTACCACCCCTAAAAAGGAAGGATTTCCAAACGATCTTTTTTCATAAAACTCCGTGAAACCGGTTTTTGAAGTTATTGGTAGAACTCATCTGCCTAAACCAATCTTTAGGAACTGGCTGCAACATGCTTACCAGGGATTAATTCAACTGACTTTGCTATATCGTCCATGTGTGTTTGTGTGTTTGTGTGCCCGTCAGATCGGCATGGCAACCGATTCTGCCGACGCTTTTTGTAAAGATGCCGGTGTCAGTTCTCATTGATTTATTCCGTGATATTCAATACAATACGTTTGGAAATAAAACAGAACTGCATCCCAAATACATCACAACCCAAATATTTTTACCTACTACTGTGTCACGAACAGCTGCTTAATTTTAGGCCCAAACAGGTAAGAAACTTCTTGGTACACAGAAAAAATACATCAATAGATATTACTCCGTTAAGAAAGTGAAACGTGACTAAATCAGAATATACATAAAGCCAACGTGATTCTCGGGGTTTAATGATAACTGGTCACTAGGAAATCCAAATCACCCAACGATTAGGAGGGCGATAGTTGAATCCCAAGGTTTGGCCATGTTGTTTAATTTCACCTGGAGATCACAGACAATAAAGAGACCTACATCCCATCTTCAAAACGGTCATTGAATCTAGTAGCTTTCGCCAGGGATGACTGCATCGCTTCTGAGCACACGACATTTGCTTGTGATTAGCATGACTGTTTTCACCCAAGTTCGTTACGTGAAACAATAGGATCACCTTTTGTGTTGGAAGTTGTTCTTTATCCGCCCAGTGAGAAGACCAGAAACCTGGTACAGATCATCGACGTCACTTGTGATAATGATGATGACGACGACGATGATCGCATTCGTTCACCGAGCTATGTTCAAATTAACTGTTTTGTTATCCAAAATCCTACCACGTTTTCCGTTGCGAAAACCAGTTTCTCAAACCGACTCAATGAGGATTTTGGACAAGTACCGCAATTTAGCAGGAGTATATCACCCACATGTTTGCAGTGCAAAACTATTGCTTTCTTACCGACCTTGGAATAGACTGGTTAAGTAGTGTATTACTACCCAGTTTATCAACAAATACTGCGAAATTGATTGCAGCCTAGTCCACTCAATCCGTTTGAGATCATAACTTGTGTATTTGTATATGAAAATGGTACGGCTTTCATTTATTCCAGGATTGAACACCTTGTAAAGGACTTAAAACGCACGCCAGATTAGGCGAATTGCCTCTCGACACTTAAAATCTTCCACATCGTGAATATACTGCAGACCATTTTGTATTCACTGGAATTTTTGGTGCGTGCAACCAATCAACTCTTTTTATTGGTTAGAAACCGGCGAAATCGTATGCAAACAATGTACCCGAAACAAACCACTAGGAAGGATGAGACTGTAAGTAACAGGAGATGGTCAGATATACTAGGTTTGTGCGTATGCAAGCTCCGGTTTGAGTTGAAACGCGCAAGACCGAGTGAGAGAAAAATTGGAAAGAAAAGTTCAGAACTAAAAAACTGAAGTGGTCCAGATGAGTCTAAGTCACTGTGTTTGGCATTTATTGAGACTTTGCATAAGGTTTCTGTTTAACTGTTAAGAACTTTTGGTCGACACAGACTTTCAACAACCCAAACCCACTCAGATCAGTCTCTTGCTTAAAATGATCAAAATTCTGCTCATCTAACCGAGCTAATTTTTCAAGACAACTGAACAAAGTGACTTTGAGCATTTCCGGTATACAAAACGAATAACGAATCAACTATACGCCAATGCACGCAAACAGATGAAAACAAATTCGGCAGCAATTTTAAACTGGAATTGGTCTTCCGTTGATTGATCTATCTTGGCCAACTCTACTCCGATCTGTTTGCTTTCTGTATAGGAAAGCGTAAGTTCAAAACGAAGCATTTTTGAGCAGGAAACTCCATTCAGCTTTTCAATTGTTGAAACCCAAACCTTAATTAATTGTTTTCAAGTCTTCCCAATGTCGCAAATTGGAAATCTAAATCTCAAACTGTGAAAACTCTCGACTTCAAACCGTCTCCCGTCCGAATTTTGCTCGCTTCATTTCGCATGTTAGTATGCAGTAACAATTAAAAACTTTGAGTAGCACTCTTCCCCAAAATAATAGATATTTGATTAGGGCCAGATTTAACCGGTGACGACTCGTTCCCACCAGCAAACCAATCACATTCACATCGATCCCAAAATCCATGCCACTCCCGGGCCTTCCGAAATTCAAATCCTTAACATCTAAATCGTATCACTTTCATTTTGACCGACTTACCAGTTGAAGAATGTGACAGATTTTCAACAAAGCCTAGTGAACAATTGTATTTTACACTGTTCACTGATGTTTACACAACAGTCTAGTCTTGTGTGGTTAACGCCTCACGAATATTTGATCGATCAATGCGCAAGTTTTCCCTTGCCCATCCAATCCTCACGTGCTCGTTTCTAACCGAAGCCGATTAAACCTAGGCGATCGATTCGGACCATGGAAATTCGTTTCACAAATCGACACTCAAATATGTGTGCCCACTGATCCATCTCAAAGTCAGCCAGGCTTGGAGTGAATTAGTTCAGCCAGAATGTGACAGTCGACGAACGGGATCTAACATGCTCCGGTTTTGGTTCCTACGTCTCCGCAACGAATAAAAGCGGAACGGAAGGCGTGACACAGAAAGTCGGAATATCAATATGGAATGCGGAATGCTTCGAATTCAAAGACACCAGTGACAACGGCACTGGCCAGTATCGACTAAAGTCTCCAGTCATCATGTTGAGTAGCTGCCCGATCCAAGCACGATTATTTAACTCGAATTACATTCTCTTAGTTTCGGTTTCCTCTATTTTCACCAATTCATCGACTGCGCACGCCAACCAGCCTTTCATCCTTCGCTTGTCTCGGAGAGCAGCCTACACCTAGGGCATATGTCGGTGGGCACGCGTAGATCTCTCGGCTACCTGCATCCATTCAAGTTGGGCGTTTCTTCTAAAGAATACGTTCCGCCACCAAATGCCGTAAGAAAAACCTTTGAGTTCTTTATGGCATTATCCAACCATATTGTAGGGTTAATATGCAGATGGTGGTGTTCAGACACCGACAGTCACAGTAAAAGGCAATATCCGAAACCGTCAAGCAACATCTACTCGCTGTTGTTTCCACTACAACTGTGACCGATATTCGTAATTCGCGATAACGGCAAGGAAGTCTCTAGTTGGTCAGATCTAATCTAGTTTTTTCTACAAACGGAACCATTTCATCCGACATGCCGCTAGCCAGTGAAAATTAGCCTCACATACGACAAAACCTGTTTACTTAGCCAAACTTTTTTCTAAGTCCAAGATTATCCTACGAGCGAATCCGGTCCTGCAAACACATCTTTACACTTCTAAAGTAACTTTACACGGGTCTTCACTCACAAGCACAATATCATTTGCGTTTTCTGCTGGCTGAATTAATCCTACCACCGCTATTCGAACAAAATACTGAAAAACTCCATCGAAGAAAGGACAGGATAGAAATGAAAAACTCCAATGAAACACGATTAGTATTTGAACTCAGGTGAGCAAGGGTCGTAATCCAGGTTTCGACTGAGTTTTCGGAAGAAGCAATAGATTTCCATGTCTCAACTTGCAACGAAAGTCAATACCGGAGAACTGCGTTATCGACTGAGTCGAGTGTCGCTCATGGATCGTGGGCCGATGGAAATTGTTTTCAGCGCATGTCATATGGAGAATCTACGGTTTGTGCAACTCCCAGCAGGTGGAAATGGACTCAGTTATCACGTTTGCGTACGTCTCCGGCATCACATAACCGACGGAAAATAATTCACTGAGGGACGTTTGGTCGAAATGCTCGAAACCTTTTTTCCCGTGATTTCTACTGACTTCTTGTAAATCAGCAGAGTGAGTTATTCGCACCAGTTCTTCTGAGTTCGCTTCTTTTCCCAAAATGATCCCGGGAGTTTTGCCAATTTTATTGATGAATAGGACAGTCACATCTTGTCTTGAGCCCACAGTCCTATTCTTTGTCAGAAATCTTATCTCATCAGTGACCGCCACTTTTAATTTAAACGAAATTATCTATTTTTTGTTCCTTTCTTGTAAACGCTGACTTCCGGTCATGCATGGTGAATCACGCGGCTGCTCACATCAGCATGACCTTGGAAAACTCGGAGAGATTGGACAACAGGCTCAGACACTTCAAACGGAAACTTGGAAGGTCGGGTGCAATAGATTGCACTTTTCCCCGCGCTTATAATATCTGGATTAAATTTATTTTACCATTATTTGTATTTGATCTACATTTGGACAACGGAATTTCGACTCCACAGTGAAAAGTCAGCTGCATTGCATTTTTATATCGAAGAAAAGAAATCTCACATTGCTGAATTAATAAGTCAGCGACTAAAGAACTCATTGTTACTAGAGCTGGAACATTTTGTCTGAGATGTCAATAGTTCCAAAGTTTAACGATAAAGGAGAGTTTATCCTTCAACAAAATGTTAGGGTCACCAAGATCACCAAAAATGGGTCTGTGAGGATTGTCTCTTCTACTCAGATGTTATCGGCTTTTTCTCAGTTGTCTTTTATCCACGGAGCTGTTCATATATGCCGATCCCAAATACAGACTTTTTCTAACTCCTTATATCTTAGTAAACCTAAATTGCGTAACAGAATTACTTTGAAATTATTCCAGCAAGGGATCTAACGCAAGGAAATTGAACATTTTTAGGCCAACATTGATCTCACATGTATGATTTCTGGTTGTAACTGTCAATAGTTTTACCCCATGTGATTAAAATCATGTAACATTCATCTCGAACCTATTGTGTTTCGAACAGTTCTGCCGTAGTGGAACGCAAAACTTCAGAATTTCGTGGTACGGAATGCAGTTCTTCAATTCCCATCGCAATGATTTACTAGTTTTTGGCTGACTGCTCCTTCAGCCGACATTAGGCAGAGTATTACGTGTACCTATTCAACGTCTCATTGTCCGAACTGCTCCAAAGTGATTGATTGGTAAATTTTGTTTCTGTGTCCAAGCCATTTCCGCTCAGGTGCACAAAGGACAAGATTCCACATCGTATTGATCTATGCACTGATGATGTCAAGTCGGCTGGTGTTGTGTTGCCGAATTGGGTTGATCTGTGCACACGCTAAAGCACAAGACGCAAGCACTGGCGTCGTACGATAGCACAGCCTTTGTTCTAGTAGAACACAAACACACGCTGATGAGTGGAGACACAATAGTTCGGGCTCACGTCTCAAAGCCCGTAGTCGCACAACGAATGGGACAGAAATGCTGCTCCCTTGATTGAACAGCCACACGGAACAGTAAGCGGCGCGAAATACGAACAGCTAGCCCAGCCCGCTAGCGGGAGAGAGAAGACGAACACAGGGCACTATTGTTCGTTTATTGGTGACCCAACACTACAAGTCGGAATTCCAGTGAGCTCTATCGTTTATTTAGTTGTTTTGGGTGGGCTTGATCGATATATGAAAGAGCCAATCACAGAACGTGTTTTGAAGAATCTTTTCGCGGAAACAAAAGTCTTCAACCGCGCAATATCTAAAATGACGTCAAATTCGCAATACTAAGAACAAAATAGATTCTTTTGAAAAATTAACAACAGAAATAAAACCTGCGGTACCAAAAACCCTAGTATGGTCATCGGCCATAACAGCAGGTAATGAAAAGTTCGCTTTCTAAATAACGTGATCAGCATTCACAAAACTTTATGAACTGCCTACTTAAGCTACATAAAAGACCGATATTCAAAATCGTCGAAAATATTGATTCTCCTCAAATTGGTGAACGTGACAAACCAAGCGATCTTGGCAAGTTTGTCAGCTAATCGGTCGTTGTAATCGACCCCCCCGTTCTCGATTTTCGCTGCCATTACAGCTGACCACAAACACACAAGCACACACAGACAACGTTGGTGGACCATATGCCTAGGAATAAAAGAACTATTGCATTAATGCCATTACTAGCACTAATATCAGTAGCAGAGGCAATAATCTTTCTAGTTCATTTATTTATCCCAACATCTGTGCAGTATATACGGACGGGATCACAAGCGTGGAAGGTCAGCATACTGGGAGAGAGATCGTTTGCTAAAGAATTAGTAGAGTCTTGCAGGCGAATTCGCACTGGTCGCTTTTAAACTAAACATTTCCTAACCATTGGCTATTACGAAATAACCAGCAAAGGTAAATTATTATTCAAGCAGTTTGGATAGGTTAACATCCCGGAGTTGTTTGCTTCCGGTTAGCTTTTCCCTAATGCGCTCGAGCATGCAAGATGAACGAGCAGACTGAGTAAGTCATGGGGGACTAATGTGAACACTGATGAAACTCTTATCTGTCCAACGTAGCCGGAATCCAGCCTTTCAGTTGCATGTACACTGTCATTACCATCACTTAAATTCTAATGTAATTTTTGTACAACTTGCAGAAGTTGTATTTCGTCCTTTTTATCAATTATAGCATTCGTGTAATGCATCACAAAATCACTTGGCTAAGGCATCGAGTAGGTGTGTAATCACAATAAGGGGACCAGCACTATGATCTACATTCAGCTGGGGAATTCACGGCAAGGTGCGGTTTTCCCATTTGTATGTTAGACGGCTGCAATACGAAGTATTCTGCAGACTTTCTATACCATGAAGATTTTGACGATTAATACACAACGTGCATTGAGTTCAAATAGGAAACACGGTGAAAGTCATCTGATCTATTTACCCGCGCACTTACGCGTAGATGTGGGACCGTATGCTACTGGGCCTTCGGAAATATCTCAAACATCACACGTTCTAAATTTTAATACATATAACTGAAAATTTACGATTGCAATTAATCATGAGGCAATTACTAAGTCCGTATGACGGACTGACTCAGCAGGTCCACATGGGTTGCGTCTCGCCGTGTGAGATTAGGTGGTAATCAACGAAATGATTTATAACTCGCCTGGACAGATGTGCTTCATGGAGTTCAAAAGTTTTAGGAGCACAAGAAATTTTCTCATCTCCCGCAACCTCACAGTACTGTCGGCGTTTCTGAATCCAAAAAGTCTGACAGTTTGGATGCAGCATTTAAAATGCGGGTTATCGCATCTGACCAGTGTTGGTCAAGTGTATCAAACAACAAAGATCAGAAGTTTAAAGGCCAGATCGGCCGGTCACATCAGTGGTAGACGGCAACCCACTGTATCCGGGCCCGTTACGATATTGTAATTGTTTCTGTGCCACTGCAAGTTTTAGGGTTACGGTTACCATTTCCCCCCTTTCTCACCGTGTAGTGGACCACAGCGAGTGTGGAGCATGCCCGTATCATCACACTCACGCTTCAAGGGCAACACTAAAAAAGGAAGTTCTGAACTCTTTCTGTCCCGTTCTTGCAATTCCATGGTCTCCCTTCACTACGTTCACAATAAGAATTGTGTTACAAACAACCAGATTAAACATATCTGTTACGTGGGGAGGACAAAACTCAAATTTCATTCCATGAAATCATGAGTCTGTCCAATTCAGACTGCCAAAATTGACCAAGCCTCGATTTCGTATGGTTTAAATCACGCGGATAACAGGGAAAAATCTTTAATGGTGCCAAAAGCCGCAACACATTCTCAGTGAACTTAAAATAAACATATATGAGAGGAACTCTCAAGTCAGAGGTTTAGTTGGGTGATCAGTATTCAGAAATAAATTCCAGATGCCATGGTTCAAATAGTTTATCCCCACGAAATGGCGTCAGTTTGTCGCAGCAACCACAAATGCAACCTAGCATCATCTCTCGCTGGCCGGTAACAGTAGCTCACAAAATCAGGCTGGAAACAGGAAACGAACTAGTTAAGTCTACTACTGTCTAATATCATCAGTTGTTTCCTTGGGAGCTGATCGATCTAAACAGTAGAAATCCATTCAGTTGCATCAGGCTCAACAAAAAAGAAAATCTGTCCAGTAAACTGAAATGGGTTTACTGAGTCTGTCAGTGTAATGAACAGAGCAACACCACAGTTAGGACCATGTTGTTCCCTATTTAACTCATGGGGTATTGTGAGTTTGCTCTATAACGGGAACGTCTGGTGCGGTTAACGTTTCGGTAAGCTCAGAAACATGAACTGTGGCTGCTCCAAACAGTTGTATCCATCGTTAATCCTCAAATACCAGTAAATAAGGGTTGGACATGAGTGACCAACTCAGAGTGACCGGTTCTCTTTGGCCCACAAATGGGACCATGAACTTGTGAATCAGTGAAGCTTAGAAATCTCACAGGAACCTAGTGATCATATGCTTGAATGTTAAACGCATTCGAATTTGATTCGCTTGGCCGGTTAATTCGCCTAGCGGATGTTTACGCAATGATTGTATATTTTTGCGATTAGATTATTAATAACCCTATTGAACCCACAATTGGATGTTTGGTTGTTTCGGAATGTGTGTTACGTGCAACTTAAAAGCAATTTGGTATCCTTAGGGATAACAACAAAGGTGACTGTGAATCGTTATTTTCGTAGCAGAATTAAAAAGTAATCGTTAACATGGTGAAATGAATTGAACTGGCGTAGCCATATCAATTTTTATGGAACAATCTTTGTTTCCTCTAAATACCCTGAGCAGTTTTTCATAAGCCAAAACGGCAATATTCTTGTGAATGATATTACGTCAATAACACAGCTTTGTTGGTAGATGTAATTGGCCAACGTTTTGATTATCGTGGGCAGTCTCTCACAAGGCGAATTCTACAATCAGCAGTTGGAAACGAAACTTTCGCTTTGATGGCATCAAGAAGGTCGCTAGTATAAAAGAACAATATTAAAACTGCAAACGATGCCTTTGTGTCAAACGCGATGTGAAAGTCGTGAACGCTTTCCCCATGTCTTTGGCATAATGCTTGTTTGGGGAAATACTTGGAAACTAAAACCATGCCTGCGAACTGTGATCAATTTTCTCTATCGCTAAATGGACCGAAATTGGAGCCAAATCGTACGTAGGTTATTTCTGGTCAAGTCCGAGCTAGGCCCTCTAAAATCGCTTCTGAAACAAATAAAAAAGGTTGGTTTATCGGTCCGATTGCGGGGGCTTCGATTTGGGTCAAATGATGGTTGCAAGCTGTATTTTGATTGTTCACGTACGATTCTCCACGATTTCGTAGCGATCCGGATGCACACCGTGGACCAAATGCACCCAATTCTTCCTGTTATTGATTTTGCCATGCATGCCGATACTTTGAGGTCGACCTCGTTTTCTTCAGTAGAAATGCCGATTAGTGTGCACCCATCTTATACATTTTACCATTCGCTTGCCGCAATAAAATCATCAGAATTTATGCATTTGCAATTGGCCGTCGAGAATTCAGCGTAGCCCCTACAAAAATCCGGATTTAGCTTCAATTCTCAAGCCTCTGATTGTCTGTCACATCTCTTATCACCCCTACGAGGTCGAATAAAGCTCACTATCCCAGTCACAATTTGTGGAACTTTGATTACTCAGTACGAATCATGGATTCATGAATAGAATGAATCAGTTTTTACCTCTACATTATTTTTTTAATCCGCCCATGAGTGACTGACTGTTAAACTAAAAATCAAAGGCAGTGCCAGTCTCATGCTTCAAAAGCCCATCACAGGAGGTGGGAATGTAACGTGGAACAATCAGTAAGGTGAAAATTCACCTCAATTCAGACCCAAAATGTGATTCGAATGCAACCGGGTTCATTTTTCAACTAAAGCTAATTGTTGTTTGCACAAGTCATTTTGCTTGTTTCTAATGCATTATACAACCAATATGGGCTGATACACATGTCCATGTGAGATTAGCCCCGAACTATCCATACACAAGAGAATTGTCTCATCGTTTCCAAACCGTTTTGATTTGGTCGCCGAACAACACGGAGTTGGGGAAAAGAAATTCATTCGTTTTTTGAATTGTTTATTGATAAAAGCGAAAGGAATCGACACTTGTGAACCTCAATTAGAAAAAGAATCCTGGCGAATTTCATGATTACTGATTAGCTGTCACTGACGATGTGGTCAGTTCGCTTCGATCATTGGCTTTTTGGTCCTACCGACATAATTTGATCGATTTGGCAATTGATCTGTTTGCTACCGGAATTCCCTATGTTCGTTTAAATCATGTTCTGTACTTGCCCCATGCAACATACACGTTTTCGTACAGACAGTTCGCTGACTGGCGTGAATTACCGTGATCGAGTAGATCCGACGAACCGGTGGACAATGACCGTTCTAGCGAGCAGATCAGCTCTTAATCAATTACGCAATCTGTGGGGGATTTGCTGTTTAAATTTATGTCTTAATCTACCAAATGACGATTGCGAAATACCTCAATTTGTCTTTTGTCATCTAAAATTGTTTTAATACCATATTTCAGCGTGTAAACTTCCCCAAGTAATGAATGTAAGTATTCAAAGATTTGAAGCCCTGCATAATCAAACCTTTTGCATTCGTGGGCCGGAAACCGACATAAAGTGTAAATTGCTCTCCGAATGGGTAGAAATTAATCAAAACAATGTCAAACACGAAAAATTGGAAATCGCTGATGATCGGCAATGTTGGATTCAGGTACCCGTTATCAGTAAAGAGCGGGACTGAATTACAGTAAAATTTCATGTTAACGCTAGAACAACGATCATGCTTTTGAATTCTGTATCCCCCTCATTTGAAACTGTCCTACGTCGCTATTGACATCATATCTGTTGTCACGAGTAGGCCTCTATTTGAAAGGATCACTTTTGGACAGGGAGAAATTCTGAAATATTTTTCATATTCTATCTGACGAAACACTTTTAAAGGGCCAGGATTGCAAGAAAAATAAACGAGATTAATCCGAAAACCAGCTTTCAAAGTTTGCGGTTCTAATCACCGCACATGTTTATTACGGTAGTTGTTTAACATAACTACCTAATGTGGAAGTGTTCACTCACTCAAAAGATTACCGATCCACGGTTACACAATTCCGTGATGAGCGGCAGTTGCCGAAGGTGAGTCAACGTTGAGTTTTCTTTTCAGGCACTAGGACTTACATGCCATTTCATACTAGCAAATTACTTAAATACCTTGAATCGTTTTGTGTGACCTTGATAGCCCTAAACACCTAAAAGGAAGTGCAATATCCCTGTTGGATAGGAAAATGTCAAAACCAGAATGGATTCACCAAAGCAAACTAGTTGGCCCGCCTGATCGAGGTGAAGATATAACTCATTACTTTGTTCAGGATTAATCTAATTAGGAAACCATTTTCGGTGAATACTCTTCTTATCGGTAAAATATTGGAGACAGAACAGGAAGTTCCTAGGAGGGCAACGGTGGAGAGAAAGCCAGTATACATGTTTCTGCCATTCAAAAGGGACACGCTAGAAGAGATAACACGACGAAGACTGACTAGTGCTATCAATAAGACATTCTACGCAGCCAAGCTTCGTATCCTGTTCAAATCCCGCCCCGTAGTGTCATTATGGTTGAAAGACAAAGTCCCTAATTCTGCAGCCTCGTTTTGTATCTATTCATTCACATGTTCCTGTGGGACAATGTACATCGGCCGCACGACCAGGCGCTTGTCTGAACGCATCCGCGACCACCACCCTGCTTGGTTGGGCATTGGAACAATTAAGTCACTTAATAGCGCAGTGGTTTCACATCTAGCACAGACTAACCACACCGTGAATGTGACGCAAGCTTTCCGGACCTTGTATAAGGTCAGAGGTCAACAATCCAGGTTGGCAAAGCGTCACCTCTTGAGCACTGCGGAAGCTGTCGCAATCCGTCTTCGTAATCCTCCACTTTGTTCTCAAAAACAATTTGTGGTTTGCGCTTCAACTCCCCTGACCTACCCTCCGTCCCAATGCAAAGCCCAGACAACAAAACAGTTAACACATCACGTTCTTGTGTATTCAGGTTTGGCATGTAACAACACAAATCCCCTCCCCACCTATATTTTTGTTCGACTAATCCAATCCCTCCAAGGAAAAATTTTCAAAATATATAGTGATGTAATGGCATGAGTAAGGATCACTGAAAACGAGCTTGTTCGCCAAATTGTTTTCTCAATGTGCTCAGTGGGAATCTTCAAGGAAAATTGAAGTCACTCGATACTCGAATTTAATGAAATGAGGTAAGATATAGACAAAAACGTCTGCATTCCCGCTTAATATTAATCAGTACTATAGACAAATGCGATCACCGCTCTGATGGCACTACAAAATACTCAGGCCAAAAGCAAGTCTTGTAGGAAAACTGTGTCATATTCGAACCGGGGGATTTAGTTTACGTCACAACTAAAAACTAACGATCAGCAGAAGAATACAGGCTGTTTCATGTATACTTTGCCACTGACGGATGAGAAGGCATCCAAAAGGAACAAAGGAGGGCGGAAAACCTTTCGGTTCAGTTGTGGAGGTCAGCGTCCAATTCATTTTGGTGATGGATTATATTTTGTCAATGAAACCGTGATTAGCAATGACTCGCTGAGAGTATACAGAGAATTTAATTATTAAATGAAGTTCATCAACAAGCTAATTTCATTATCCCGAATTCGTAACGTCTGCTTGTCTGTTCCGAAACAAACTGTGGACGGACTTACTGATGCGTGTTGGCTGGAACGAAGTGAATGGACGAAATCTATTTTAATAAACAAACTTCAGGAAGTCAAGAACATCGTACGGACATCACAAGAAATTGTTGGTTTTGTACGTAGACACTTCGCACTGGGTTCCAGTTAAATGCACTTATCTAGAACAATGTACATTTTACTGACGCAAATAGATGCCTAACTTGGTGCTACAGTTTGTGACGTCATCATACTTTTGCCTAAGCCTTGGTGTTGTCAAACATTTACTCGGTATTCTGAATACAGAATTTGACAGGCAAACTGTACACGAACCAACAAAACTGAATTAGTAAAACATGGTAATCAAACGGAGACTTTAAGGTCTAGTAATCGGTCCTCATCGTCAAAGGTGAACAGAAATGGGCAAACACCGCCGAGCCCATCCAGTGATGGCGAGTATCAACACCGCACATTACTAATTGTGTGTCGATTTGCTATGGAAAAAATCATACCCATGTCCGCCCCGTGCGCTTTTAATCAATCGTGACTCGGGCAACTTGGATGTAGGCAAAAAGTGACTTTTTCGAACCGGATCTCGAACAAATCAACTCTTTTCTAAGCTAGGTGCTTAGCATTTCTGTTGGACCTTCGTTGTGATCGAATGGTTTCGATCCGTAAAAGTGTCCCACGAGGTGACAGTCACACTGGCGCTTTTCACGTGTGAACAACATGGTGTTAATCGTTTCACGAAAGCAAATCCGTCGTTCTGAAATTAGGTTTTGAAGCTCGATAACCAAATATAATCGACTACCTTTTTTCCTTTTATGCTTTCATTCACAGGACACGGGTGTGTTCATCTGAATCTTGGTCCTGCAGGCTTGCAGATACGTGGATGAATATTAGTTCTGCCGCCATTTATCCAAGTTCGTTAACGAAAAGCTTTTGTCGTATATATCCGTGGAAATACCATCGACAGATTCCAAAAATTTTCAGAACGCACAGACAATCAAAGCTCTTGTGGTCGGGAGTGCGGTGAATTGATACAGAGGACGATCAAGTGTTGCTAGTCTTCACTGGTGAATTAGAATGTCAAGACCAAAACTGGTATCCCGTTGGACGAACAGAACATCGCAACACCGCCGAGATTGAACAGATAGAAAGCCAAATAATTATGTTGAAATGTTGCTTGGGATTCCTGTGAAAAATAAAGTTGTTTTAAGAATAAAATAAATGAATAATCATTTCGTAAAGCAGACAAAACAAACTAGAGATAATCTGTTTCCTCATACTATTTGGAATTTTAGAAAATACCCCGGTAAGTGTGTGATGCGAGTCTGAACAGTTTTGTTTCTTCGAAGCGTGGCGTGAGGCTATTTCGACATAGCTGGTTTGTTGAAACTAATGAGACACGAAGAGCAGGTGAATGCTTTTTGTTTAACGGAATCGACGTTCGAACAAACGTGCCCATTTCGGAACCACTTAAGGATGCATTGTAACACATAAAAAATCAGTTTGGGAGGAGTTTACGGTCAGAATAAGAAATCGACTTGACTGAAATAGTCTCATACTATGCTCGTAAAATAAACAAACATGTTTTTTTATTGTGAATGATATAATATTAATAACACAGCGTTGTTGGTAGATGTAATGCGCCAACGTTTCGACTACCGTGGGTAGTCNGTAGTAGTAGTAGTAGTAGTAGTAGTAGTAGTGTTAATAGTGAGTACTAGTAATAGTGGTAATAGCACCACTGCCATGACCAACAGTTTTGGGAAAAATAGCAGCAATTGAATAATTCTTGTCCTCCTCTACTATTAGTAAGTGTAGTTGCAGCATTAGTATCAACAATAGCAGACTAATAGCAAAGCATGGTTGACTGTTCCAAATCTACCTCTTTTTGACTTTATATATGAACACATGTTTGTTTATGCGGTGATTGATCCAGTTAGCAAGCTTTTTTCCCAGAGCAATTCGATTGGTAACCAGTTTGTAAATATCCGGACCAAACGACGTAAGGAGTGTATCGAAAAATCGATGCGCCATGTATTGGTTTTTATTGTGAATGATATAATATTAATAACACAGCGTTGTTGGTAGATGTAATGCGCCAACGTTTCGACTACCGTGGGTAGTCTTTCTCAAGGCAAGTTTTACATTTGATTGTAAAACTTGCCTTGAGAAAGACTACCCACGGTAGTCGAAACGTTGGCGCATTACATCTACCAACAACGCTGTGTTATTAATATTATATCATTCACAATAAAAAAACCAATACATGGCGCATCGATTTTTCGATACACTCCTTACGTCGTTTGGTCCGGATATTTACAAACTGGTTACCAATCGAATTGCTCTGGGAAAAAAGCTTGCTAACTGGATCAATCACCGCATAAACAAACATGTGTTCATATATAAAGTCAAAAAGAGGTAGATTTGGAACAGTCAACCATGCTTTGCTATTAGTCTGCTATTGTTGATACTAATGCTGCAACTACACTTACTAATAGTAGAGGAGGACAAGAATTATTCAATTGCTGCTATTTTTCCCAAAACTGTTGGTCATGGCAGTGGTGCTATTACCACTATTACTAGTACTCACTATTAACACTACTACTACTACTACTACTACTACTACTACTACTACTACTACTACTAATACTACTACGGCTATTAGTGTTGTTACTAGTACTATTAATACTACTACTGTCGCAGAAAACCTTTGCATTGTCACAGGGAGCGTGCGTTTTCGAAATCTGTCCATTCACTCGTCACAGGCATATAATCGATCATTTGTGCTTACTGGCCTAGGTCGTCTTACGTGATTCGCCCGATGGGGTAATACAAACGGCATGGAATCCAATATCCAAAGTTAAATTCCACTGATAAAATATAACAAAACAATACTTCAGTCTCGCAGCATCCAGTGAATCCATGGGACAATCTGGCGCAACACAAAACGAGTATGATTAGTCTGCCGGAACGTGAAAATCACACACTGGTCGATTCAAGGTCCAAATCTCGGTCTGTTCAGATATTACAGTCGGGCCTTATGTGCACACATGCAAATGTATTGGGTGCACCAAGATGACTGCCAGCCAATGCCCTGATTACCTGGAATATTCGTTGGCACTAACTGGCGTTCTGATCCGAAAACTTATATGTTTGCAATGGAATCTGTCTCCTTTCGAGCTCTACGGATGAAACGCAAACAGTGACCCCAGGGCTAATTGCAAATACGGAAAAGAATTTGACCATTTCAAACTTTCATTTTTCAGTTCAAAATGAGAGAGAGCACTACCAGGTCTGCATTTCATATGACTGGTAGACAACTGGTTTGTGACACGCAGACGTATTTTGTTTGAACGATCGCCAATGAAGCGATTAGCATTCAGCTGAAAGGGTTCTTCGCATGACTGACCAATGCTCAAAATTGGAGAACTCAACCAGGCCAGAACCATTTTTTCGCCACCTAGTGAAGTCTATCTCGCGAAAACCGAAACATTAATTGTTTTCGTACCAGTATCTACAAAGCACAACTGTGATTCGTGGACGATTTTCGTTGGTTAGTTAAAATTTAAACGAAAATATGGGACCATATATCACTGTCCTGATAATCGTCTTTGACTAACCAACGAAAACTGGCCACAAATCAACATTTTGGTTCATAAATCTCTTCATGTATCACATTCTGATGCGAAAAGCAACGTCGAACTGTGGGAGCATAGGGCTGAATGAACACGAAAATGCCGGGTACGTGCTTTACTTGACGGGTAGCAACAACCGCAAAACCGTTCGTGTGATTACGGGGAATTTCGCTTTCCACCATATGCCGGCTTTTTTGCAAAGTTCTTTCTTTTTTGTTTACCCATCAAAACATCAAAAACACCAATTTCCCTTCATCGTAAATTTCGCAAACTTTTGAGTTTTCAAAGGGCTTCACGTTCTGGCCTGGTTTCATGTATTTTTGACGCGTGGTAGCACTACAGCTGAACGATGGCCTCCTTAAAAGCCTGCTAGTGAAACAGAATTGCTCATGTGACTGCTGGAGAGCTGGCCGTGAGTTCAACCGTGGATTGTCCATTGAATGCCACCGTATTGTAGTGAGGCGCCACGGGGAGACGCCGGAATATGCCGAAATATGTTGGGATTGAGAAAGCAGTCAAACCTGCGCATCATCCACAGCATTATTAATCACTGAAGTGCTTAATCTATCCGATGGAACATGCAACTCCTATTTTGAGATAACCAAATCCCGTCCAAAACAAAATGGGTTCAGTCAAACCTACAAGTGATAATGGGAAAGAAATTTTGCCAAACATTACGAATGAAAATTAGAGTACGGATGACGTTATGAAGATAAAATAGGAAGGTAAATACGGGGGACAATTCACCAATCGGACAAATGCTAGTGACTGTGGCACACCATGCCAGATTAAGTTTCAAAACGAATGAGGGTATTATAGTTTACTTAGTTTTCTTGAACGAATCGGCTATCAGAGTGATTTGGCGGGGAATGTGCAAAAAACATTCATCAGGAATAAATATAATTGGGAGAACAAACAACGTAGAATTCCCACAGCGCCGAATGTATTTCAACGTGCAAGTCCACCGTGAACCAAAAAGTAATTCATCTCGACAAAGTCGAATGGCTAGTAGTTGAAAAATGGCACGTATGCCTGCTTGGTAGTAAACGGTGAAACATAGAAGCTGCAAGCCACATAATTGATTTTAAATGCTTGAATCAAATAAACTATTGCTCGCAATTTCTGAGCCTCGACTTATAAGATTTGTTTTCAGTTATTCGCACTTCAAATCGGACGCTTGTAATCGAATCGGAGTAACGTTGGCCAGGTACATGGAACAACTAACTACTGATGATATGTTTGCCTATTGATCGATTTCATCACAGCCCAACTATGAATGCATAACCGTTATTTGGTGGAATTTGGTGATACAGCATTAGGGCCAGACAACGATATTCGTCAACGACTTTCGTGAATGGCTGTGTTCGCTTGCCGTTTGAACAGCCATGGTAGACAGGGCTGGGCTTCTCTGGATCCGGTTAGGAACAGATGTTTGTAGATTGTTTTTCCAAAATGTGATAGATGACGCAAAACCAGCAAACAAAACGAATCTAAACAAATTGTTTCAACAAGCCAAACAGCCTAAGGTAATAAATTCAGTAATTCGAGCAAACAAAAGTATACTATATAGAAAACGATTTGACAGTCAGAATGCGATAAACTTGAAAAACCCAGTTCAAGCAAAAGACAGCATGGTATTAAGCATCAACAAAAATGCATGCGAATTCATCGGTCCCTGAAATGTTATTTGGTAATTCATTGACCCCTTCGATCAGTCGTATTTCCGAAAGCAATTAAAGGAAACGATTCTGAGCACATCCATCTCGCAAAAGGAATATCAAATCAATCGCAGGCGGATGTACTACCAGAGAAAAACAACGTCAAAACGAAGATTTAATTGAGATTTTCGGCCTCTCATTGGTCCGATGTGGCGGCCTCTGAGTTACGATTTGCCTCATTTCTGAAGGGAAAACAAGTGTGACTACAAATCCTTGTATTTTCAGGGAAGAAATCAATTAAAATTCCCTAATGGGAAACATGCACGACCAGGACAACGTAGTAGGCTAGACACACTCAGTTCCTTTTCAAGTATTCCCATCGCCACTATTTCGAAATCCGAATACCATTGTTTTAAAACTCATTCCCAATTTCAAACTCTCTCTAGTCAAAATTTCGACCTCCGCATTTTGGATGTCACTGTGCAGTAACAAAAAATAACACACGGACATTTAGCTGGGTAAAATATGAATAGTGGTGATTTTCCTCCAACATTATCTTCAGAAGTTATTCTCACTCCCGAAATTTATGCACGTCTCAATCATCTCACTTCGATTGCAGTTGGACTTAGTTGCAAACGTAGTCATGCAACAATTGCCAATTTGAATAATGGTCAGTAAAACCCAGATTATTCTTGAACTGTTTTGAGGTGGGACGAAGAGCCGGATGTTAGACAGAAAAGTTGAAGTCCACTTACGCACAAGTCCTGCAAAAGTTGAAACCACCATCCGGACTCGAACAGGTTATCTCCGGTGGACGTAGAAGTCGAGTGCAAATTACAGAAGAAAATCTAGTGTTACCCAAACCACAATTCCAATGGCAAACATCAATTATCCTGATTCTAGTCACTAGCTAATCTTGGTCGGTCACTTTCCAACGAAGGCAGACGACGAAACGTCGATTTTTAGATGTCCAGTGCGTGCATGGATTCTCGTTTCTGCAGAACTTGGATTCGTTGGCGAAGAGTTGCATTTCGTACTGTTCAATCAAGCCCAATGATCTTTTCGTGTACAGTTAGCGCCTCAAAAATGCGTGCCCGATCAACACCTAACTTCTCACTTCCCCATATAACTCATATACATGTACAAAACCACCGACGATTAGATTTAATCAGTCAATACGGATGACGTGAATTTGTTTCACAATTTGTCATTCCCATTTTGTCTACTTACTACTCCACGTAGGTGCCAAACAGCGTCTGATTGAAGCGGTTCTTTCCGAATGTGACAGTCACTTCGTCAGCATAACATTGTTCTGGTTTCGGTTGCTGCTTCACAATACTGTACAATAGTAAAAGGGCAACCGTTTAACTGGAAGTCAGAATATCCCTCGGAGATTGAAAAATGTATCGAATCAAGTAAAACTTGTACCTGCAACACTTGTCAGTGTCGTCTGTTGTCTAGTTTGCGGAGATCTTGTGGAGCCGACCAAGGTCATGAAAAGCGACCGACTATCAACAATCCATTGGTTGCGATTTTTTTTAATTTTTTACTTTCTTTATTAATGCGACTACAGTATACATCATTTTTTTAGGAGGGGTCCGCAGTCGCAGAAGGCTGCCAAGTAGGGAGGTTGACCGGAGGTGGGAGGATTCGAACCCGCGACCTTCACGTTCATACGTCACGACCCTATCCATTTGGCCACGGCCGGCTATTTTCGCCAAGTTATGGATAGCTCACCTTGACCAATCTTTCCACGGTCACGTGCCTTCGACAGCAAACTTATTTGAGTGAGTCGACGACTCAGGCTATCACATACTAAAAAATGGAAATAAGAATTGGATTTCTCGGACACATCCATGAATGATAGCCGATAACGCCTAGCTGCAGAGTCCACTGTGTCGATCAGAGAAGACCAAGGAAGAGGGAAAATGTAGGCTGTTGGAACGTGGTCTTTTATCCTATCATCTATAATCTAGGAAATATGAAAGGAATACAACCACACACGAATCCGAAACCTGATTCATTCTCGCGCACTTTAAATGACAAGAAAACAAACACGGAGACTGACCGCAAACTAGCACTTGGAACGTGAATACAAACTATGTCCCCACTGGCATTCTTAGGAGGGTCCATCATATTTCTTGTACATTGGAGCAGTCACCTTTTTTTTCTTTTTCCCCGGTTCACGAAATTGCGCCCCATCATCGTTTCGGGTCTCTTTGGTCCATGTATTCACGCAGACAAACTTATGGAGAGTGTGATGGTGTCTGTCCAAATTAGACCAGCTTTGAATGCCCAATGAAGTGCAGTTTCTCTTCCCACTCTCGATGCAAACTCCAGGTCCACCATTGTTGCGTACATCAAGTAGTGTTTTGGGTAGTGAACTGTTTCGCCCTACTTTTGTACACTGAAATGACTGTTTTTGTGACCAGTAGCTGGTCTTATCGAGCCAGCTGGTTCCCAATCAACAAGCGCTTCTGTGCAACTGAACTCCTCCTGACATTAATCTATGGGCCAGGCAAACATAAATGCTTCATCGAATTAGCATTATATTTCAGCGTAGACCTTTCAACTGCATGTGAGTGTAGGCGATCCGAAAACATTGAGCTATAAATCACAGGTAATGTTTTTCATTATTTGAATATGATTTTGATCTACGGATAGGAATTTACGACTTTCGACGTTTGCCAAAATTTAGAAGAAATTTATTCATGAAACTATATTTAGAAATATGTGTTGTCCATGGCCAATCTAAAATCGGTTTACAACATATGAAAATTCGTGTGCATACCCAAAATGGACTGAACGCGGTGGCAGAAAAACTGAAATGTTCGATCGGTGTAAACTTGAAAAACGTTAGATCGCCCTAGACCGGCGAACATTAACCTTCGTGCAAACATTTTCCTATAAACAGCGAGGCCTGGGTTTGATTTTGATCGTACGTAAAGTGCTACCTAGTTCAAAAGTATTAATTTTTTGTATTGCACTTTAGTTTTCGTAACACTATACTACACTTGTCTATCCCTTGGTTCCAACCCTCCGAGCGCCTTAGGTGACATCCTGGTACTGGTACGGAAGAACACGAATACCGTGAACAAGTAGGCCTAGTTTTCTAATACTTCCAAAGGTATGCTGTTTCAATTACTACCTTTAAATGCAGGCTATGTTCATGCATGGAATCCCTGAATGATTACAATGACGGTTAAATTAATCGCTCGCTGCAAAAGAGTGTGAATGCTGGTTGTAACTAGTCAGAACAGCAATTTCATATGGGACTTCTTCGTGGTTGCCATCGATTATCTGAGAAGACAGCTAACGAACAATCTAAGTATTTTGCAAAAGGTTTTCGTTGAAAAGACCACGGATCTATTTCGTTCCTCTGAAAACTATAACAGCAGCATGAGCAGCAAACAAACTTCGGCTGACATATCACTACTTGTAGTTAAAACATGTCCGATAAAGCCGACTCTGTTCTGTGAACAGACGTTTCTGCTGTAGATGTCGGTACATATTTGCTGCAGCGAACAGGTTGTGAGCCGCCATAATGGATTTGGTTGTTCAAGTGCTGATGCTGGCTGATACACTGACTGGGCTTTTGACTCACGCTGGTCTTTTTGGTTCTGTGCTTTTCAGGCCGGTCATGCAACCTCTTCAAAGATCGCTGTCTAACTGTATGTTCCCTTGCAGCGCAGACTTAAAAACGCGGCTCAACGGCAGTCTTTTTCTTCTCGGAAAATGCTGTCGTCACAGGCGCGACACAACATATACCAGCGCTAACCATTTCAATCTACCATGCATATACTGGAGTGCACGACTTTACCATCTTTGCTGATCGCATACTCATGATTGATGCACTATATTCTAATGGAGATTGCGATTATTTGAAAGAAGGTTGAGATGCTGATAACGCTTCCGAGCATACGACAAACAGCAAAGTTATCAATTGGTCTCGTAATCTTGTGGCCGGTGTTGTGTAGCAGACACACTAACAACATAGTCAACAATCCAGTGTTTCAAATGTTCCGATGGCTCTACTTTTGCACTGCTCATTAGCAGTTTTTTATTGAAACAAGACCTTTGTCGTGATGCCAGAATGATCATAACAGCCCCCACTGGGAAACTTATCATGAGCCAAATAGTCTATTTTTTAGGTCATGGTTTCCATCGTTATGAAATTTAGTTTGTTGACGGGAAATTTGCTTTGGTTTGAAATCATATTTGTTCACGTAACTGAAAGGAAACGAATGGGATCCAGTACATTCGTATCAGATCAATGAACCGGTGAACAAATTCCAATCAAATTTGTCGTCAGAATTTTTTTGTTCATTTACATGCAATTGATCCCTTCTTTGTTTTGCTTATCGGAAGAGGTCAGAATTTTTCAGTTCAATTACTTCTGAACATTCGCCATTAAGAGAGATCAAGGTACAAGGAGTAGAATTCCAGCGAAGCATCAGTTTGAAACGTGCTCAGTTGCTTTAGCCGCGTTATCCCCATACTATGAGTTGTGCCGCTAATTCTGTTGGGTATATGGGCCATGTTTTTGTTGAAGAAATAACTGGTATTCTTTTTCAAGTTCGCTGGTTCGTATGATCGACCAGTTCAGATTGGTCATTGTTTCCGTATCAAAAAAAAACGAATGCACGTCTAAACTGTTCACATCTAACGGACGGTGTTCTGACTCGGAGCCAGGGAAACCGAGTCCGGTAACGACTGATTAAGTGGCAACAGAATACTCTCGTCCAAGACTATGTTGACAAAATTTACTGTTTTTTCGTTCAAATAATAATTGGGATTTATTCGTGGGTTAAGGTAATGCTACACGATGGACAACCAGTTTTCAGCGAGAATCTGTTGTATGCACCTGTCTGGCACTCATTCGAACGGTTTGCGACCCCGTTTACCTGGATTCTGCAAAAACGAGATGGGATCTTGTCAACCGAAACCGAGTCATTTTACTCAACCGGTTACGGGAGCCAGACAGTCAGAATCAGTAATGCTGCATGTTGCTGGCTGTTGGTCGCAATATCGCCCGTCATGTACGGATTTTACTTCGGAACTGCTGATCATTCTGAATTACTCAAAGAACGTCCATATTGGTTTATATTGGACATGTATTTTGAGGCACATACACATTAACGTAATATTTCCCTGGTCTGTTGACCTCATTCACTTTTATTCCCGAAGGATCTCAATCGATTTATTTCCCTTTATTTTGGGAGGAATATGACCCCCCGATCGTTCATGCAAAATGATTTGACTATATCACCCTCATTTGATTTGAATTCCAACCTCGCATCGTACGTTACGGACCACAACGTTTGTCCGATCGGTGAGCCATTCCTCTTTTTATCTTCCTATTTCATAATCTTGGGGCTGTTTGTACTTCTTTTTCCGGACTAATTTTGTTCCACATTCAACTGTGACTTTAACTGAACTACATCTTCTTTGAACTAAGAATTGTACGGTTCGTGAGGCCGATGAACCGTTTCTATATTCACCGGATATTAGTGATAGGGTTTTTCTGTTGCCTACAATGAAGCGCCGGATATAATCGCCAGGGCGAATGTCGAGGATTAATTATGCATCCCAAGGGTCCTCAATCAATTTTTTCCTCTTAATTAACTATTCACACAGTGGTTTTTGCAATAAACAATGCGCTGCCTGCTTAGTTTTCCAGCAATGCCGTTGGCCAAAATGGAAGTGGAAATCAACCGACAATACCGAAACACTGGACCGTGCAGTCTTGAAGCATTTTGAACAATGGCAGCCGGAGCACATATATATATATATATGTATGTATAATGCTCATACTCAACGAATGTCAGACTGGCAGTGTTTATTTATTCCCCGACATTCCAGCCGGTCATTTCCTGATCGACGAATCTATGCAGTTAGTGGAGAGAAATACTAATTAACACATCACAGCAAGCCACCAAATGATTGCGAGCCTTTTTGTCCTGAATTTAATGTCTAGCCAATGCTAGAACGTTTTGATTTATCGTTGGCAATTTTGCCATCAATATCCATGGGCAGAATGATATACTTTCTCCTTGACGTAACGCTGTTTCCTTTTTATGCGGTCTACAAATCCAAGTACTTAAGCAGGAATTTTTATACCAAACAACGAATCCATTCACTAAGGTCGCCATTATTCACGAAATGCTGATTATCGCAGACAGAAGCGTTTATCTGAGCACGGCAAACAAGTGGTTTCTTAAGAAACCAGGGAAATATTATCTTTATGGTCGAAACGAAAATACCGATTATTTGATCAAGGTTTTAGATTTTAGTGAGATGAATCCATCCAAAATCCGATCCGAACACTCCGCTAACTTGCCAATCACTTGATTTATCAACGATTGTAAGACAACCCAGGAAATTGGCCACCTCGTATTTTCCCGGTCAGTGTCCATGATCCCGAATTGCTCGGTGTAGTCAGTTTATGACTCACTCGTTTAGACTGCATAAATCCTATCTAGTTCCAAAGTTGACTGCTCTTAGTTTAAAATACCAGAAAGGTTTGGCCCTCTGTTAGATATCATCACCTAAAGACTACACACAAACCTATGAATCAACTACCGAGATGAAGAGTATATGTGCTGTAAGAGTTTTTTCTGGGTGCGTAGAGAAGAATTTGAGCTGTAGTAGGAAGGAAAACTTGACAACTGCAGCCAGAAGCGTTACTGAGAAACGATGCTTTCTGAGAAGCTTTAGGTATAGCAAAGCACGTTCGCAAATAGCATTGATTTGTACTGAATGAAAAGCTCAACCACAATTGAAACACTTGATAGTCTAGTTTAATGCAAACAGGAAGAAGAACCAAATTAAATTAGGGTGTAAATAGATGCTTCAACTAATTGATTAACACCTAAAAAAACTAAATAATACACTTCAAATTCGACATATATTTGTAGGTTTACTCTTGTTAAGACATTTGATCTAGTAAACAGTTCGTGGATGAGCAGTTCATTGAACGGCCATTCAGTCTACCGTAATTTATATCACCCCTTAAATAGTGTGGTAACATGCGGTCAGCGGATTTATCATGTAATGCACTCGATTAATAAACAGCCAAATAAAATTCAGTCGGAACGGATAAAACAGAAGATATCGAAACCATTCAACTTGATACTTCCACTGAAGTCAACGAGAGCTGGAAAAGTTATGCAAATACTGAGAATTCAGGACCGCTTAATTGTCGTCCTCTGGTACTTTGAGTGTGTGAAATTGGGTCGCGAGACAAAAGAATGAAAGGAAGATATGACCTTGTGCACACACTAATTCACCTAAGTACCTACAAGGTCAACAAGGAATCCTAAGCTGTCTCAATCCATTAAATGCAAACGCACTGATCCATTTGACCATAGGCGTCGCAGACGGAAAGAAGCAGGATTATTGATGTATACTGCGGGAGATTTTAAATAACCTAACCTGTATCTTTCATGGTGCCTGCGGAATCGATGAAGGCAGGATGCGAAATTCTCCAAACCTGGTGGGTTCGTCCAATGCGCTTTCGGAAGCCTCAGTTAGCATGCGACTAAATCAAGCAGGTTATTCCCAACTTATATGCTTATATAGTGCGAAAAATTCCCAATTCCAGCTTGGATCAATATCCTGTAGCAACTGCGTGGAAACGAAAAGACGACCTAATCTTTCAACAAGTTTTACATGGGCATTCGAGATCAAAGTGAATTAACATTAGACGTTTGAGGCATCAAACTTCATATCTTACCGGCAGGAATGGAGACTGGGATCCACAAAAACCAGACTTACAGGTAATTCTCCCATTGGAATTCCAAACGCGTGTACCTACAGAGTTGCGTACAGTTGAACCAATAGTGTCCGGCCTAGGTAGCAACTTCCAGAGTATGCAACACATCGGTGGACCACATATGAACAATAATGTTTATTCACGATGTTTTCAGTCCCAGGAAGTAAGGTCTGTTGTTTTGTGCTGTATAATATCTAATTACTATTGGTTTTTATCTGACTCAGCCTTGATTGCAAATAATTATTTGCCCTGTAGTAAGGATATTTGGATTTGTGAATTATTGTCTTCACAAAAATTCTGTTTATCCGCCAATAAGGCGTGCCTATGGATATCATTTGGTTTGGATTTGTCGTGAATCATTCCTTCCGCGGGGATTTTTATACGTGCCTTAGTGCTATTAATTGTAAGTAACACACCACAAATGAACAAATGTCATTTGTTTCGTTTTTTGCTCCAAACAAAAAATGTTGATTGAGCGTTCAAAATTTCGTGACATTTCGTAACATTGGGTTTTAAATTGTACTGATGATAGCCCGTCGGTTGATGATGAAACACTTGCAATCTAAATGCCAAGCTCGGTGCTCACAAAAGTACCCACATTCAAAATCGATGCAATATACCAATTGTTTGCAAACTTGTATTTGTTATTAGTTTTCGCCAAATCGGGATAGTATTCTAAGAAACGTCAATGTACAGCCGGATACAAGTCACGGAAATTCTACGTGTTGTTCCACTTTTACCTTACGGTGTATCAACCATTCCGGTGTTTGAAATTCATCGATGCTCTCCGCAGCTTGTAGCCGGCATACTGTCCCTTTGATATGGTAATGAAAGCGCTAATACTAACGACTACGGCTACTGGGTTTCAATTCATACTGGCTCTCCTATTTCGTGCTATTCCGGTCGGTCTCGGAACTCGCCTTTCGACGGCCGTCTCTTTGCTCAGTGCCCGAAAAACATTCCTGCCTGCGAAACAACACTTTATAGTACAGTTGGGCTGGTTGCTGAAACGTCCTGCCGTGTGACGGACACCTTAGATTTGAATTTTCAGCAACGACTGATATTGATATTAATTTGCCCAATCCGTCCGCCGAACAAATCATGTACACGTGTTGTTCAGAAGAATTTGGTTCTCATTAGCTACTTAGTGGATCCATAAAACGTTGTGAAAATTGTGGTTTCGTGCGAGAAAGCTGTGTTCCTTGTGCCCATTAAACTGTCATTTGGGTTTAACTGTGTTTGAGTGTGTACGTTTGCTATTTCTTTTATTCACTGAGCTTTGGCTCATCTCGTGGCTTCTTCCTCTTTGGTTTTCAGACCTGCTTTGCTACCCAAACAAGTATGTCTGCCCCGTTGATTATGACAATGTCGAATCCATCTTTAGTCACATTTGTTGTGATAGAGCGGGCTGAACTTCGAGCATTTCAGGTTATTTTTCCCCATTTGTTCAGCCTCATCTAGTGATATTGAGCAAAACGAAGAAATATCGTCCAGTAATATTTGAAAGTTGTGCATCTTCCCAATAAATTAACAGCTTAGCTCTAAAACTTAATCCACTTTACCTTTCAAAGTCACTTGATTTTGGAGGTACATTAACAAACGGGGTTGACCGGATAGGTTGTTGAAATCCACGAACGAATTGTTCTGAACAGTACAAGTGGTTTCAAGTATGGCATAAATTGATATGCCTTGTTTTCAGTCACTCCAACAGATACAGTTTAAATTTTAGTAGAAATTGCCAGTGGAGCGAAATTGAACAGAAAACGGGTTCATTTTGCAAACAAATGGCGTTATGAAACTAACCCAAAAAAAGAAGTTTGCCAGTGGCAACCAGTCCGTGTGTGCACAGTGATGTTGCATGCAAATCGTGTGAACGTTGGCAATGAGCAATTCATGCTTGGCCTGTTATCAGACGAAAGCGTGAATCCAAGCAAAACGGACGAACAGGATTGGTTAAGTTATATCTTTTATCCTTTTTACTTCCGTTATTAATGAAATGCCAGTGTACGTCATTTCTCAGAAAGGGTGCCGCGGCCATCAGAATAACGCAGAGTGGGGAAGTTGACTGGCCTTGGGACAATTGGCACCCGTGACCTTCACGTCCGAAAACCAAAGCACTATGTGTTCTATCACCGCCGGTCAATCTCAATAACAATTAAATTATTGAGGGTAACAAAATATCCAATGGGTTAAGAGGAGGCAATTACAGACAAGTTCAATACAGGCACTTTCACCACTGTTCCCATGACAAAATCATTCATCCCAATTTTCAGTGCAGGAAAAGTTTAAATGATAGAGCGATTTCAACTAAACTACAGTTGTTATCATTGGTAAGTCGCCGCAAAATCTCCACCAGGTGGGTTTGGCAAAATTCAACCAAAGGAACACAAATCTTCAAGCATCAAGATTACTAAATTTAATAGAATTTCGCTCAAAATTAAAATATTTCTAAAACAATACTTAATCAGACTTTCATGTTTACTAGCATGCTGCCATGGGAGCGATCCACCAAGGGCTCGGTTGACAAAACGGGGCATACGTCGTAAATGCATTCATCGTTGTTGATTTGCAGAACACTCGATGGTGATCTTATGATCCTGGTGTAAGTTCAAATAAGCCCACGAATCACTAAGCGACAATTGGCTGGCTCTACGACAACACATTAGATTGGACACTAATGCAACAATAATCTCGACTAAATGCCAAACGCTTAGACAGCAAAAGCATACGTAGTGAAAATTTTCAGATATATGTTTGTGCAACTCGATAAAATAACTACGTGTGAGGTCAAAAATAGTCCTTGTTTAGTAAATATTACCTTTCGTGCAAAAATCTATACGGCGCTGAGTCACAGTGCTTTTCACGGTTCAGGCTAGATTTTTTACGCTTCCAGCCTAGACTGCATGCATACTTGCCTTTTTGTTAGATTTTTTCTATTATGAGGCTAGCAAGCTTGCCCCCACCAAAAGGCTCCTCTCGCCACAGGATAATCAGCCTTTGAGAGTGTGCAACTGCATCAGCGAGTGAGCATGAGTAAGTAAGTGAGTCGGCCAATGTGATTCTTTCGTTCGACCATCAGTTGTCGCAAATTTTAAAAATGGCTGACCCTTAGGTGGTTCTCGAAAGTCGTTTTCATAAGAAATAATTAATTACTTCATATGAAATGATAACAAATTAGGGTACTCGACTGTCGTGTTGATTTATGATTTGTGTACTGTCCGAAATAAAAAGATATGAGCTATGTAGAGATGAACAGGTTGGGCCAATGGTTTTAATGTGCATATAAAATTTACCATGCTGTTTGCAATACATAGGGCATCAGAATAATAAAAAACAATGGCAATAAGCAATTTTCTGTATAAAATACGGCATCTGATGTACCTATATTGTGTACAATAATAAGCATGTGGTCACGATAGGACCGTGAAAAGCTCCCATATAGGTATTTCAACAAACATTCTTTCGACTGAACAATTTCGTTTCGTTTAGTTGCACACCGCAAGCATTTAGCGTGAAACGCGCTGCACTGCCAACTGATGAAGAACTAACGCCAGATTTCATGAAGCAGCCGCTTTTTACAAATGTACATGGAACACTCAAAAGAAATTTGGGAATCTAATTTGTAATAACCTTTTTTATTGGCAAAACAATTTACCTGTCTAGCAATGAACGGATTGGCAACAATTTTGCGCTTCTATCCAGGACTAATTTTTTTTCGTCAAAATGAGTCTAGAAATAAAACTAATAATATATATCTCCCTTGGAAACATTTTATCAAAGCCATGCAACCCACTGCATTTGTGTTCGAAATTAGATACATTTATTCGGCGGATTGTACCTGTTGTCTTCGTGTGCAACCATTTGACACGACTGGTTTGTTTTGTAGGTTAGGCAACCGTGGAACATCTTCTACTCGGGTGAACAAACGCTGAATTTTTGGCCAGTTTGCAGAAAGGTAATCTTACTCGACAGAAATAAAACAGATCAGAATAACTGAATCATAAATGAGAATCAAGAACGATAATTGGAGAGGAACTAATTCAACGCCAATATCTAAGATGAATTTTATGGGAAGAAATACAGCTACCTTCATTAAACTGAAACGATTTCAATGTAAATGAGGCCATTGATTTATTAAAAATAGATGACTTTTGAGGCCACGGTCTACATTCCACTAGGTCGCACCGCTGGAATTTGGAGATCAGTAAGGCTGGGTATAACCGAGGGTTTGAAATTAAACTTTGCAAATTGATCGTCCAGATGAGATCAAGTTGCAATAAGCGCATATATTTCCGTAAACCAATAAAATATAAATGTTTTATTGCAGTCGTCGATTTTGGCAGGTAAACAGATAGATAGGTAGATAGATAGATAGATAGATAGATAGATAGATAGATAGATAGATAGATAAGTGGGTAAATGATTTCTGATTATCGTATTGTCATGGTATTCAGTGTATATGACTCGGCGTCTGGACAAACATGGTGCATGTAAACTCAGTACCTTCAATTCGTTCATCTCTGGCGATTCTGCAATGAAACATTTAATAGACCAATAACCGAATTTATATCCGCTTTCATAAAAAAATAAATTTTAGAGCAGAATTCACCGTACACGTCTGCCTAGAACGCAAGTCCTGGAAAACGATATGTCGAATCTCATGCAGATCTCTAGCATTCCCTTGGTAGTGAAAAAAAAATATCTTACACCATAAAATCTCATGTCCTAAGTCTACGCTGTTTATTCAGGCATCTAGCAGCACTACACCTGAGCTAATGCTAATGCGCCTACCCTTACCACTGACGCGTTAAAACAATGAACTAGTGCTGACCGCATTCCTGCATGCCCACGGTACACTCCTTTTGTTCTTGCATACTGTGCACATTCACTTTCACGACTTATATGTGTGAAAACACAGCTCTCCTCCCGTGAGTCAATCAAAGCGCCCAAAACCATCGGTGGATTTCTTTTTCTTAATAAAACTAATTGATTGATACTTCACGGACATCGAGTTACTCCACAAAAGTGTCTTAGGTGCTGATCTTTATAAGCTCGACAGTTTTCTCTTGGGCAAAATGATTTGTTTCACCAACCGAAATCTCACAGATGTTCAGACAAATTCTAATTGTACACTCTTGCCGAGTGCCGGGATGGAAGCCATAGAAATGACTAAACTGCAAGCCGTCGGTCCATTTTTCGTCGCAAGTCGACTGCTGCATAGGGGAAAAACTGACTACCACAGACATCATAGTGCTGCCGTCATGTCCGTTGCAGGCTTGTTGCAGCCGATCGGTTTCGTGTGCTGACATGAGGGATTTGAATTCCATTGGGCCGTCAGTCTTGATGCACATAGGGTTGGTGCTTTGCAGTCCACATGCATATGTGTGCGTGTGTGCAGACGTATTTACAGTTTGTTTGAAACTATTTTCTAAATCCTAATAACACTAGTCACTCACACACATTGCTTTTCAAAATTTAAATCCGATACCCATAATGCACACAGGCAATACTATATCCCGTTCGGCCTTTCCTTCTGAATCAGAAATTCGGAGGAGATTGCTTTTACTAAAACACGTTAGTTTTTAGGCTCCTAAGCCAATGCAGTTGATTCGAATGTGGTGACATGGGGATGTCACATGACAAGCATGTCGTAATTTGTTTTATATATATATATATATATATATATATATATATATATAATCACGGTCTATCAGCTCGGTCACGAATAGACCCCCAATGCATCAGAGAATGTTCTCCACAGCTGACAGGTGTTTGCTTAGTTCGGGGAGAATTGTTTGTTTGGGACCTACTGGTTTTATTTGCTATTTTCCTGTTAGTCTCTCGCGTTTATTTCTTCTTCAACCCATAAACCACGCTTGAAATAATTATCCCCCAGTTGTGTACATCTGTTTGACACAAGGTGCTTACAAAAATGCACTGATTACAAGATATCGAAATCCTGATATTCTGCCTCTATCAATCGATGGCCTATTTCAAATATCCAAAAAAATAACGTAATGTCAAAACAAATTGACCTTAACGATTCTCTGTTTTGGTAAGAATTGTTGGATCATCAGCCCAAATCCATTATTTGGCTAGCGTCCATCCTGAAGGGGTCAATTTATGGCCAGCGGTGTGTTTGACAACTCACTTCCTGACTACCTTCTTACAGCCAAACTATTGCGCATACAGCAGTTTCGTCAGATGAAAAATGTCGGTATCGACTTATGTGCACACACGTGTGCAGCTCAGCCGATAGTTTGCATTCATATTAGAACAAAGTCGATGATTAGCTAGGCTCAGAAATGTTTCCAAAGATTGGATAATATGTACCAGATAAGTAGTATGACGACCTAACAAGTGTTGGAATGCAATGTTTCAGTCGTGAAAGCTTTGTGCCATAACTTGTTGCACAGTCGCGTATTTCGTTTTACGTAATATTCTTTCTATTTTTCACTGTTTCCATACCACGGGCTTAGTTAAAACCGATTTTCTTCTGCTCGTGTCTCTATATTTCCTAAATTCGTCAATCTGGGAACTTACCACGAGATAGGTTACGTGATTTCCCTGAGCGACTTAGATCTGATTTCAGACTTCATCAGTATCAGATTATCGTATGAATGTAATGTGATACGTAGACGAAGTGAAGCGGTACTGTAGTAGCTTTACAACACAACTGGACCAAAATCGACCTTACCGGTGTTAGGAAATCGCCATTTTTATATCCGTATGCGAGTTATTAACTGTGCAGACTAAACAAGCCTAAATGCCAGATGCATACACATATCACTGCGCTGTTTAATATATAGCCCTTCCACCTTCCTTTTTTCACAAAATCATCTGTCCTGGTATGGGTTCCTCTTCCATGCCTTCAGCCGGCCCTAATCAGATAATGGGAGGTGCCCGCATGATTTAGTCTCGCCCTGATGCGGAATACCGCCGGAGATCACTTCTTGTTGCTGGCATAAAATGTTAACCCTAGAAATGTCAATACTGTCGGAAGTACCTGCTGGTAAACAGACAATTATCTTACAGATCAGATAGGCGTGATCTCTTGAAATAACTGTAAAGTCATCATGGTTAGGCTTAAAGCTAAAAAACAAAGATAACTGTGAAAAGTTTTGTTTTTCCCAATTACTTTATAGTAGTCAAATTTTCAGTGAATAGTTGCTCACTGCTAGTTCTGATCCTGACACTGACGAAAATCTATTTCTTGTCCTGAAAAGAACAGGAAATCACCTTTCTTCCATTGTTACTTTGAATGTCAAAGTCAGGAACTCAACAGAATATTGTGTATGCAAAAATACATCACAAAATAATTAGATCCTTTTTTCCAAGGCTTGGTAAAGCCATATTTAACTCTGGATGACCCGATGGTCGGTTGATCGACCTCCGGCTTATCACGTTTACCTTCGCTGGCGGTGGCCAAGCGGATGAGGTTGTGGAGTTTGCAAGTGAAGATCGAGGGTTCAAATTCTCCCTCCGCCGGTCAACTTTCCCACTTGGCAGTCCTCTACTGGCTGCGGGCCGTTTCTTGAAAAATGGTGTACATCGTTATTTCATTAATAAGAGGAATAAAAGATAAAAGATAAAGTTGACACCTTTTTGCGTAAAGCCAGAGACTGTATTTGATCATCAGATGTGTTGTTCCATTGATTGGCACTGGGATCAAAATGACGACTTCAAAAACATCCGAATGTTTAACTGCAACTTTCTTACGAATACTTTATCTAATGGGCACCATTAGTTACCAATATATTGTAAGTGATCTCCGTCTGGGATGCCGGAATAGGTCGCAGTTTATCGTCTATCCACGTGATTCTCAAGTGCTTTGTCTATGTACGTAGTGCTGCACTGGCGGGCAGCCTGTGTTGCCGTATTGGCTTAATGCTATAAGTGTTGATACTTTCGGATGCGCCTACTTGATTTTGCTCAACATGATTTCTTTATGTGTTGCCTAGCTCTCACTGGTCGTACAACCCCTCAAAGATCATTTTCTAAGAGCATATCGGGCTGTCTCAAATTTAGCTCAAATTTTGTCAGACCGTGACCGGCTTTCAACCGAATTCCTGAGCAGTCTGTCCCATTGCTTTATGATTATTTCTGGATATGTTCTTTTAGATTACTTACTAGACGATGAATGTATTCTTATTTTATCTATTAATTTTTCCCCCGTGCTTTGTTTTTTACCCTCACATTTATTACTGAAATATGGCATTATTTATTGTACGCGAAACTCTATACAAAACAATACTATACAATATAATACAATATCACATGGGTCAGGCTTACTATTTGTAGTCTTCGAAGGAACAAATTTAATGAGACATACATCTCCCTCAAATAAGAATTGGGATAATTTTTCACATGTTTCATTAGTACACGAGACTAGATTTTGTTTCAGAGCAGTGAATGATTAACTATCTGACTTTGGTTACTGGGACACACTGATGACAGACTTACTTTGAGGACTGACTAGTTGGCGTTGGTGACTGACTGGCTGATTGACATCGATGGCTGAAGGATAACCTGACCGATTGACCGATTAGATGACTGGAGGAATTTCAGGTTATAACATCAAGATATCACTAATTGGATACCATACTATGTTCTATTCTCGAATGGAAGCAATGGACGATCAACAACAAGGTCATCTGGGGCGAAAACGTGGAACACGAATAGAGCGGAGATTTTGATTCGCACTTATACTCTAAATGACCCGAGTGTGCGCGGTTTTGGTGCAACGGAAGTGCTTAGCCACTGTTGGCCTGGAGCTTCATGACTTGATGCATGGAGAAAACTGAACACTTGAAGCAAAACTGTCATTAACTCTGATTATGATTAATAGCTGCATCCTTTATGATTTGATTTCTTTCATCTTGACTTGTTGGGTGTAACCGTAATGTAAGATATGACTAGTAAATATTTATCAAAGTGTTTTTTTTGCCCAACTCAGTGTGAATGAACACATCAAAAGACAACGCTTGGAGTTGATAATTTATTCCTAACAATAAAAGAACTTTAAGTAAAGAACGATTTTCTCCATGTTTCTCCCAGGTTCGCAATCCACTGTCTAAATTCAACCGGTTGCACTCTTTAATCCGTTTCCATAGTGGCAATCGCCTATCTTGACCACATGGTAGGAAGGATAAAGGAAACCACTTGTGACTCAGCCAGTTGAACAGCCGTCATTCACCGAGTACTTCGACAGTCAGTACAAAAAGTTTCCAAACCCTGCACAATTAGATAAATCGATTCTAGAAAGTTGGAATTAACTGACTTACCTTGGTATGTATTTTTCCATCCAATCGGAGGCGTCGCGCCTGAAAAAGTAAGCCTGGTGTAAAATTATGTTCGAGGTGCACAATGTAACACCGTTCGTCACCAACTTTCCTGCATCATTAGAATAGCTCTCATAATTAATCTGTACGGAATAATCACAAATTACAATTACTGTCAAATCACGTGGGAAATTTTGACGTTCTTATTAGACTACGTTAAATATGAAAACCTGCCGTAACGTTCTGTGTGTCTTTGAACAACATTCCATTCGCAACATGTACAACGGATATATGATCAACATTTTTGCTACCGCATATGTGATACGCGAAACGTAAAAATTTACAGACTAGTCCGTTGTGATGATCACCTAACCATGTTCGTGGTTGGATAAATGACTTCCGGGATCGCTCGTATCCCTCGAGTTCAAACTGCCGAATCTGTAAGCTCTTGCCTTCTCTGTGATAGACATGATATGTCTTGGGAAGAAACAAACCTAATATCTTAGTTATACGAGCTTTTACATCTGTGCCAGAAAACCATTGGAAAACTCATCTTCTTGTCCGAACCTATTGGAAATGTGCTTTTGAAAAATGACAGTCCCTCATCTTTTCAGGAAACTACTACTTCCACAGAAGGTTCCATTGTCTGTTTTACAAAGCACTCCAGTGAAAAGAGCAAACATCTTGATTGCTATTCCCACTTCCGCAATTCTTCTCATGTTCTACTTCCAACAAAATCCGTGAACGGCCGTGTATTTACCTGCATTAGGGGGTTTCGAAAAACCGTTGATCATCAGTGACTCTCTAATGAACATCAGCGACTCACAGATCTAGTTGACGTCGTCTCATTCGTCTCCTGTCTATGATCATGCTTGCCTAATCTGAAGTGTGAGGGGTCTGACCGTTAAGGTTCTTTCCTAAACGGACCATAACGAAAAGTTAAAGTGCAGCTTCTGACCTCTTTTGTATTCAGGTTTTCTTTTTGGCTGATGCATGCTCCGGTGAGCCACAACACGAGACACAGTGATGTCCTAAACCCGCTAACAAAATTGCAGCTGCTTCTTTACTCGGGTAGATATTTGTGTTCCGTCAGCAAGACGGACATCAGGTGAACTGTCGTTACTCACGCAGAAAAACATTTGACTATTTTTACTTTGGATTACTGTGCGATATATATTCGTTCACCCGGTAGATAACTTTGGCGTTTCGGTGCAACTACAAGTGTGATGTTTCTACTTCGAAAATACGTGAATACTACTGATATTCGAGTACCCTTGATTCGGCACTGCTGCTTAGATCCGATAATAAACTTGAATCGGTCTTCCCAGTAATAAAAGCAGATGACTGGGATTCGGTGAACAGCCACGTGTATGCGTGGTCGACTTGTAGGGTTCTCTTTGATGGACATGCGTATTTGTGACTAAAACTTGACTAAAATTTCTCGCGGGGATTTTGAAAAGGAGAGTTCATAATCTTAGTATTGTATTTCTGCATAGTGCATTGTACAAATTTTAGTTATATCATGGCTCGTGAAGCGTTAAAAAAAATCGCATCAAGTTCACAAACATAGCCCCATCATGTTAAACAAAGTCAAGTTCCGTTCTTTCGCTTTGCACAGCGGTTGTTCCCACCGCTCCTTTGAAGTCGTTCTGGTCAATCTGGGCTAATTCGTGTGAAATGGAGAGTTTTCTGGCATGGGCTTGTTTTCTCTTTGTCGGCAAGTTGCGAGTTATTGACGATAACTGCGCCTTATCAGGTCGCGGGTTTTTCTCGTATTAGAATTAATTACATACCAAATGTGGTCAGAAATATACACTGAAATCAGCCGGCCTACGCTTTTGACCGACTTAGGTGAATCCGAACGCATATAGATCGACACATTAGCTCTGATGGAGTGAATTCATGCATTAGATGTTTCGAAGCACTTGATAGGTTCCTTCAATATTAAATTGTGCCCTCAGCAGCAATCTTTCTGGTAATAACTGTTTTGAACTTCCTCTCATTGGTACCAATGCATTTCAGAAAACCTATCTTATTGCCATTTCTGATTAGAAAGTCTTTATTTAGTGTTTTCTTTGCTAATAACAATGCGTTTATATATATATAGTATATATATATACTATATGGTATAAGCGCCAAACATCGAATAGGAATTGAACTGCTTCGTCACAGGAAAATGTCCATATTTCTTAGCCTAAGGTTTTCTTCTTGCCTTTAGATCAACTCAAACAGTGACACATCGCACGCGACAAAAGTAGAGTCTTCCATTGCAACGATGAATTGGTTAGACTAATTCAGGAATTTCGATTCAATAAATATTGTATACTCCGATAAGTCAGGCACCCCGGAAAAGGCCAGGGGGTACTAATTACGTAATAGGCTATTCAGTAGTCACTAATGATTAAGATTACTAACCGGATGAAAAATCCGTGTGCCGTCCGAATCCAGTCAGTCCCCGATTATTGTAAAACGGTAAAAACTGCTCCGATTCGTGACCTGCCTCATTTGTGTTCGTTCAATCAGATCCCATAATTCGTATTCAGGACCGGATATTCACAGACTGGCTAGAATTTTGTTCAAAATCCAGCCGGAATTTATTATTCAATTTTTCGGCTCCATGGTTTCTTTCGAGACAACGAAGAAGCATATTTGCGGAATTAGTCACGTTTCAAAGCGATTCCGTTTGATCACTCCATTTTTTCTCCTGATGTCGTTTCTAGTCCCTTTTCTGTAGTGTGTTTCGTTGCCTTGGCCACCTGAGAAGGACCTTCTCGTTTCCCGAATCAAAATTTAGCAATATTAATTATGCACTTGGCATCAGATAATGTGGGGATCGTCACTGTCATCCGGAGAGTCATTGACCCAATCCTTTAATAGATTAACAGGTCTCTGACCCCCGATTTAGTTCCTGCGTGTTTGAGTACACTGTCGTCACAAGTGAGAACAAACTGCCACGTTCTCGTTATGCTGTTATGCTTAGAATTACTTTCCTGCTAAACGTTTCAGTGTTTAATACGACAAGGCGAGCTTGCAGCGATGTCGCGGCTAGAAATCCCCTGTCACAACTTCAGTTAATTTTCCAACGGTGAAGTTGTCACTGATGGCAAACTAGCAGTGAAAATGCAGTAGAATATTCCGAGGCTTGACTTTTTTCTCACTTACGATGTTGGTTCTTGCGATAATGAAATGCATCCTGCCTAAGGTTGAAGCTCGACAATCAAGCCATTCCCTGTTGCTTAACTTACCTTCCGTTATTGATGTCAGCAATTTAGTTTATTTTGAATTTCCACGAGAAAACATTTACTACCAATTGTTCTTGCTTTACCCAGATTCACTTATTCCTAAACCATATCCTTCGTTAACCATGAGTGCGGTTGTCCACACGATCCTCTTCATCAATGCATTCACTGCCGTGACTGTTATTTGCCGAATGTTGGCTTGACGAGCTCTAAGCCACCTGTAAATCTTTGGACTTATTGATACCTGATACGCAAATGAAATAACCTAGTTGGTCATTTACCTCGTTTTCTTCAATTTCTCTGCAAGCGTGATAACACCTTAGCAACAGGTTGAGTGACAGTTCACCGTTACAACCGTCCTCACCCAAATTCAAATGCCCGCCAATCAACCCAACAAATCCTATACGCTTGAGCCTGTGGCTTGAAGGGATTCCGCTCGCAGGTTGCATGGGACGTCTAATCGACGACATAACACGTAGAGTCGAATTGTTTCAACTTGTGTTTGCTTTGTGCACCCGTTTTGGGTGGAAACTGAAGGATAGACAGACATAGCAGTGATAAACTGCAAAGCAAGATAAAATTGTTCGGATCTTAGGAAGCACTCAAGGAGCTAATCGGGGCTTGAGATCATCAAGAGAGTCAGTGCGGTAGCATTGCAAGATATCGAACCGTTGAAGACTCATGCGCAGAAATGCCTGCATGTTGTCAGTAGACAAAGAGAAAATACAAACGCTAAGATCCACGGGACGTGGATGGAGTTAGTCATTAGGAGTCCTACTAGCAAGCCATTCGAAAGCTTTTAGTGATGGAATTTATTGAAGCCCTGTCAATTCCGTAAAATTAAATCACTTACTTTGAATGATCACCTTGGTGCTCTTGTTTTGTTGCGGTATTTACTTAATAACTCAATACCGATGGCAGAAGAGTTAGCATTTGAATGAAAAACCAAGAATTTTCAAGCATTCTAAATCGTGTGCTTTGTCCTAATAAGCCTTCGGTCAAAGTTAAACCTCATTGCAGTGCAAAAGGAAGCAATACACGGTTAATTAAAAGGTACTAGGTAAACCGCATTCGCACTATTGTGTTTTTCTAAGGCAATGGCCATGCAAAAATCAGTAGCTTTTGTGCGCTTGATGCCATTTAGGAAATAAATGATAAGATTTACGGGTACTGGCCACTCACTGGATTATGGGCCCGTGACCAGCTTAACGATTAGGAAGACAGCAATGAAGGAAAGAATTAGCTTTGGAATCGAAATGGCCCAGAATGGCGAGCACATTTTCAGCTTGTGTGTGATAAATAAGCAGTACCGGCCTTCACTGAGACGTTATGCCTCAAAAATAAGAAATATGAAAGAACTGTACCCTGTACATAGTCCTGGGTTGAAACAGAAAAAAAGAACTTTTAGTTTTGTATTTCGGAAACCATGCATCATCTGTAACAGTAGTCGATTATTTAAGAAATTCCGAGAAGGTCCTTCGTGGAAACATCTTGAAATGCGTCCTTTTGCTCTGTGGCGTAGTTTTAGATGCACTCCAATTTAGTGTGGATCGAAGTGATGAGATCATGATTCAAGGGAACATAGCACGCAGGTTCTAGAGAGAACGATTTTAGATGAATTGAGACGGGTCGCATAGAGAAACGTAAGTGAGTAATCGTGTTTAATTTGAATTGAATACTGGAAGAACATCTTTTAAATATCTTTCATATTTACTTCTTTAATTAGTGGAATAACAGGTCATGTCACTTTTCAGGAAGAAGTCGTGGCCAGCAAAGGACTGTCGAGAGGGGAAGTTGACCAGCAGTGGAAGGATTCGAACCTGCGACGTTCGAAAGCCGAGACCTTACCCGCTTGGCCACCGCCCGCCAACAGAGGCGGACTTTTTCACTCTTATTCAAGACAACAGTTATTAGTGATGCGGATCTCCAACAGTAGGAGATAGTAAGGTTGCCTAAGCCTCGATAGAACAGGTGTGTGAGTACTATTACGTCATCAGGTGCAAGGTATTTTAGATAGTCAAAGAAAGGTTAGCAAGACCACTTGCGCTCTTGTAGTTCAGATTTTGAACTACTAGTAAACAAACTATGAAGATATTTTTCCCTGGATGGAATCATTATTATCCGGGAATGTTTAGCTTGCTAGGAAGGTGGAAGATTGGATAGATGGGATATTTGATGAAGACACGATTGGGTTGTTTGGCATCTACATTGACAAAAGATTTACTTAACGAAGTAAAACACGTGAACTGTTTCAGGTGGTTACACGGCCATTGATGTATATCTAATAGACCTGACTGTAGACAAAATCGAGTCTACAGTTTCGGATTTGATCGAGAGATTAAAGGCCTTTGACCCATCTATAGTTCTTGCTTATGTGAACCCTTTTTTTCCTGAGACGGCTTTGCTTAACTAGGTGGACGGACAAGTGATCACTACGAACATAGGTAATTTCCCAGTGTACAACATCCACCAGGGCTAAATAAAAAGTAACACGTTAACTGCTCACAAAAATGTTGCTATCCTAGTGGCAGAAAAAATTGCCGTCTCACTGACTATGCATGCGTTCAGGACTTTTCTTGCTCTCAAAGGTTTATTGTTGCCTTCCGACTTCTTATCGCAATAACCAGTGAAGATTCTGTCGTTTTACAGGTTATGAACAGTAAGAGACATCACCAAGTTTGCGTGGTCGAGTATTCACGAGGTATTGCTGGCTGAAGTCCAAGCCAATTTTGGATCACTCGTAAATCACGGGTCTAGGTTGATGTCGTTTCAGTTGGGAAAGTCAACAATGCTTCGAGGGATTGAAACCATCAAAATATAGCATGCACGAAGCCATCGGCCAACGATGAGATCCGTGATTGCCGTGATCAGTCAGATGCAAAACCAAAAAGAGGGCCAAGAACATGTACCATTTGGAGAGTGACAGCCAAGATGTCTGCATATAACGAGTCCGATGTTATGGCACTCGGCTCTCGAGGTCACCAGGTTTGGTCATCAGTTTTATTCGGCTGTTATGGCCTGAAGTTCCGCTGAGCCAGGACGACATACGTTTTATTGTCATCATTAAAATACGCGCAACGGATGCGGTGGATATATCTATACTGGCGGTGGAATAACAAAGATCGTCTCAAGCCGAACAGTTTTGCTGATAGAATTAAACCCTCCACAGACCGCATATATGTAATTATATTTATACATATGGAAAGTTGCTAGGTTCTGGACAAATGAACGAATGAATCATGCCTATATGAATGCACCGATAATTGTTAAGTCAAGAATGTAAATCGCATGGCAAATGGACTGTCTATTGTCGTACCCATTTTGGGTAAACTGCTTTTTTAGTTTTTCAGTACGTTGTAAAATTATCCAGTAATTATCATTAACTCCAAACGAATTTTGATCAAGAATCGCAGCGAGATCATTCTACAAACGCTGCTCGTCAGCTGCTGTCTAGCCGGCCCAATGACAACAGCCGGTGGGAACGATAGTTCTGAAGAATATAATATAGGCTAGGCCAGCCATTACCGTGTGTAAGCACGAAGACAAGACAGTATCACTTCCCCCTTCCATTCCCCGCTATACAAAATGTTCCGTTTGTAGTAATATCTTGGAGGACTTACCACAACAGTAATAATAATACTAGTTTTAAGAGTAGTTGTGGGCGCGTAAATATTGACGACAATATTATTAGTATTGAAGTGAGCTACATTTCGCCATGAATAGTCCGAAACGCATGTTATAAACCAACCTGTAGCGTTTTCGAATCAATAACTGTTCAGCTCGATTTTACCTACCTAACTACAAGTGAGTCAAACTTAAAATCAGATAGCACAGGTGCGCGGACAAGGTGACTGATCATATTTGTTCGATCCAAATTTTTCCACTCTCGTGAGTCGCAGATTTGAATTTCCACTCATGATAAAAATAAAATCAGGTACAATTAAAAATGTTGCAAAGTGGTCTTAAAATCCCTGCGTAACTTTGAGTTCACGGATCAGACAAATTTCCATTTTGTATCCCTCCTGGCTTTCAATCCTGGTACGAAAACCACCTTGGTCTCTAAGAGCGTTAGTTTACCAACTAAAAAATGACCAAATCTGTGTTTAGAAATGTTATTCAGAGATCATTGGTTGCCAATCGATTTTTGAAATTGGCTGACCTTTGACAGAATGGTATTGGTTCATTAAATTCGTGAACTATAAGATGAATACGTACGATTTGCTAATTCTGATGAGAGCTATTTTTCGGACTAATCGCATCTTCCGACTACAAAACACACCTAGCACAGTCTTGCTGACGTCCTTCAGTCATCTGTAGAAGTACGTATCTGTCACATGAAACGAGAACAGTCAGCCTTCCAAATGCTTTTTTTGAATGGTTGATTTGTTGTGCGATGAAGATAAGTTTAACGGCAACTCACGTGGTATTCATTGGACTCATTGCTGAATGGCCAGTTTAACTTCCTACGGTCCACCTCCCGTTGACCACTGGCTGCCCAGTTCGGCCTGGCCTTAAAAACCCATTGTTCTCACACAGTCCAGGACCCCGAAAATTTCTTTCAACCCAGACGATGTTAAATTCCTCCGCGGAAGTATATCCGAATCACCGTTAGGACGACTAACATCCGCATAATTACTAATGTGGTTATGTTTTTGATGTATTAACGGTATTTCTCATTGTAATTTCAGTAAATTGGGAGACCGTGTGAATTAGAGTCCCGCAAATGCATTCTATATAATTCCTGATAAATATACGAATACCTTTTGCTCTTTGGAGCCTGGAGAAGAAATTAACTCTCTAGACATTACGTCGTTTTTAAAACAAACTTTATACATGAAAAATGAAAGTGAAGCATGAACAGATAGGTGTTTGAAGTAGCTGTACAATTTTGTTTCGTGACTAAATAATACAAGTACATTTAAAATAATTCACCCTGGAAAATGGTGTTTTACATGATCACAACAATGAAACGTTACATTTCGTTTTTTGTCTTTCGCGTGTCTGGAGGAGGAAACAGCCGGTGCAAATCGGTCAGTGATTGAGGTCTTATTTTTTTAATGCAGTTCCTTCTTCGATCCCAGTGTTCGGCGAAACACATTAAAGAAAACACGCTATATTGATTTTGCCTCCAGGTCAATGGGAAGGCTTTTTGACGATATCTTCTGGGAAGATACAGAAACATTGCCGTTCGCAGACAAACCTTCAGTGGTGGTTATCAATAGATCCGATACGTTCCAGAATTCTCCAGTTGTCTTTCATTTTCCAAAACTCACTCAAGCAACCTCCTCTCATTGCTCCCATGAGATTCTAGCCAAGTACACCGGATCAGTCAGCATTATGCTTTATTGATCTTTCGTCACAAATTTTGAGCCTTTCCATGCTTCTCATGACAAACAACAATATTTATGACTTTTTAATTGTTCCAAAGGAGCAGTTTTTTGTTATCACTAGTGTATTTCCCCTATGGGGGTTAACAATAGTTCCCCGGGAACCACGCGATGGGTTTCGCATACATTGCCGCCCTTCCTGAAGGCATTCTCAGTTACTCTATTAGAACATGTCTGGACTGAAATCCCGAACGTGTGTTCTTTCGGATTCTGAAGCCGTGGTTCAAGAAGTCCTGCACCCCAGTGGATAGAATAGAGATGACTGTGGCCAACAACTAGACGTGAGCAATGCATTGTATATAACGTGGTCTCGACGTAGCGCTGATGCGACAATACATGCGCAAGCAAACCACAGCAGAACAATTCCAAGTGGATCGAAACGATTCGAAAGCGCGGATTCTCAGAATAATCAACACGAGCGAAAACTGACGGATTCCATGACTGATGGAACAAACGCAACCAAACAAATGTCGCAGAAATGATACAAAGAATCAAAATAGATTCTAGAGAAAATGAGGTCCGCGAATAGTCGGTTTTCTCTAAAATACGGATACAACTGCATTCTCATGCATATTTAACATTTCCTGCCCTACGACTGACTGGTTTTCTATTCAAAAGAAGGTCCATAAGCTCAAAAGAAAATCGATTAAGTACTTTCGAGGTAAATTAAATAATTGTATTTATTGGTCTCATCATACTGTCAAATGTATGCAAATTTCGGAAAGTACCCTCTCATGTTTTTTATAGTTCACACAATTTTAAGTGAAATCTATTGTAAAAAGCGAGACCTATTTCTAGCACCTCTCGCTAGGTTCTCAAGTCTCCTTGAACGAAACTAGTCAGCATTAGCGATTCAAAAATTCAAGTTGATTGGTCAACCAACATACTTGAACGATGGTGTGTATTCTTCTTCATTCCACCTTAATCTGGTCAGCAGGTTGGTAATTCAATTACATGGGCACAGAAATCTCTGTCTCTCTCGATGTTCCTGCTCACACGGTTCATGACTAGCTTGCAAAATGTCAGTCCAAATCCGGGAGCAGACGTTAGTGCAGCATCATCTGTACTGAAAAGAACAAACAACAAGGTTTTTAGGACTGTGAAAATATGCAGATTCATATATAAGTGTGTTCTGAACGACATGGAAATTTCCCCCTATATGTTGTTCTCAGCTCATTCTCTCGTATTATAATCAGTGGACTTGTTTTCCTGTTGATTCATTTGCATGTTGTCGGTATTTTGCATTGGTAGTGGTGCTGTTCTTTTTCTCGCTATTTCTTTTATTAATACTGTTATTACTTTTACTGTTGTTATTTTTTGCTGGAGTACGTGTATTTCGAAATGCGGACATCTTGCATGTGACCGCTTGAGAAGGCAATACAATCATGACCCGCTTGCACACCCATTAAAAGGGGTCTTGTCTGCTTCATCCGAGATTGTCTCGCATGTAAATATTGCAGCCCTATAGTATTTCGGAATCAGGTAGCTTTGGTAACTTTTAACGGTTTGAGAATGACATTCTGTTCTACTGCTTCACCATTCACCTACCTATCACAAATCGGAAGTGTAAATTTTTGAGCTTCTCGACCAAGTAGATCTGATCACAACTAGCATTCAATCGGGATTCGGGCATTAATGCACCGGAATTGCACATGGCACACGGGACCGGTCCCGAGAAATACGCACAACATGAACCAATTCCAAACTCTGCCGTCGGAACTTCCTCAGAACCAAAAGACTGTGGCAGCCACACAGAATTAACCGGTACGATTCCTTTTCTATTTATCTCACCAAGTCGGAAATTTGCGTTGGTATCTAAAGATATACTTCATTTTGCGGCTAGTATTTGGTTGCATAGTGGAAACCGGCCACGGTCAGGCTGGTAGGTTCTTACTTATTGGAATTAAGGGTCACATGTTCGATTCCTCCGACCGCCCTTTAATTTCCCCTATTCGCAGTTGTCTGTTGGCCATAACGCTCTTCTCAAAAGTCAAGTACACTATGATTTCATTAATAAAGGATGTGAAAAGATGAGATAAAAGAAAACCTCTAACTCTTGAGATACCCATTGAGAAAGCTAATATTTTGTTAACAATATGAGGCATTACCCATATCACCAGTGCTACTTTATTCAAAAGGTAAAACTTAAAAGCTTTTATACGGCAATATTCAGGATGAATACTATGCCACTATTGATCCGGAAATAGCCAAGCAAAAATATCCATTTGTATTGTAATAAGCAGCAAAGAAAAAAATCTGCGCCCCAATTGCAATCAACGAATTTGCCTGGACATTTTTATACCACTAATTTACAAAGCTGACGAGACATTCAAAAACACCCTCATGCTGTTGTTTTCTAAACCGGAACAGTTCTCGTGGCCATTAGGATCGATACGGCTTAAATTTGTGACCTGGAGAGAAGGTCTCGACACCAATCGTTTGTGGGGCACGTACACTAGATGTTCCATCTACCCTCAGCCTAGACCGGATCTTGAGAACTTCCCAAACGGGAGTTCGTAACTGGGACGTCTATCCAACGCACACCCTTCTTCGCACGCCTGTGCGAAGTGAACGGGCGAGTGCGTAACGGGAGGCCAAACAGAACACGATTTATCACTCACATGTGAATCAGTACATGAAGCCGTTGGTTGTTGCGATTTACAACGTGCATGTTCATCTGCCTCTTTCACGGGCATGGAGATCACAAAACTAGTAATGCCTATTAGAGAAATAACATTTTCTTGCGGCAATTTCTAAGGCCTTCAGTATAGGATACGAAATATACCGGTCTAGAAACATTTTCTATAGCATCAATAATTCTGTAATGCTTAGTTCATTCAGTTCGCTGCATAGTTATTCTCGTCTTGGCAACAGTACTTGGAACAGAAAAAAGTTTAATCCGCTTTCGAAAATACGGATGATATTGGATTGAAGGAAATCGATATAGATTAGTTTGATCGCAGTGAATCATATTATCGTATTCTGCATTGCCAGCGGATTTGAGGAGAACAATTAAAACTTTAGGACCAATGAGCGGAAAATCAGTTGCTTCCTGGATAACAAGCAAACTCAGCTGTCCTTGGATTTCCCCGGAATTAGTTTAAACGGAGCCGTTTTGACGGAATTACCAGGTCCTGGGGATAACAAAATAGTAATATAGTGTCAACTAAAGATGGATCTTCGAAACAGTCCTTAGTTTATCAAATGCTTGCTAAGCATACTCTAAGAACTACATTCAGATGATGGTTACTGCTATTCTGAGGAGTCTATGTGCACAAACGAATATGCAAGTTTCCGAAAATCTTTGTTCTGCTTTTCGTGGAACTTTAAACGAATGCCGGGAAAACGCGAGTGATGCAGTCGGTCAGTGGAAGCCTGCCGTATCTCTCAAGTAAATTTGGTTACTTCATTTGCACGGTTTATCGGCAATGAAGTTCATGCTAGTTTGAGGTAAACCCTCGTGCGAGCAGTCAAAAATTGTTTGTTGTTTTATGTATCTCTTAATTAGGAAATTTGTTAATGACCAGTTCATTGTCTTAAGGTAGATATCAGTATTTCTTGCCAGAAACGTCAGGTGAGCTTGCCGCAAATGCCCTACTAAGCTAAACATCTTATTTCTCGTTCATTTTGCTTACCTTTTACCTGGACAGTTTTATGTGCTGCTTACTGATGTCAACATCTCCCACTCGGTGAATCAAACAAACCCGATGATTTTCTCCTCTCTCCGTTTGTGTGTGTGCATGGGTATATGCAATTCGTGCAGAAGCGTTCTCCGTCATCGTGAAGTACAAACAGAAGGAAGGACCAAAACACAACGGCTACATCTACTGATTGGTTGCCCAGTGCTTATCCAGTTAGTCTGCCTATCGCCAACCGTGAAATCAATGACCGTGTTGCAATCAGTCGCTAATGCTTTGCTAACTGAAATAAGAAAAAGGATCGGTACACACAACTTTAAACTGTATTTTTTACGGATACTTGACTTCATGGTTACTTGTTTATGGCTACCCGCAAGTGCAACACAATCCTGGGGGAAGCGTAACGGCCAAACGATTCTTCTTCCGACTTTTATTGTTTGTCCCGCTGGGTGAACAAATTTTATGCACGGGACAGATATTTCCACTGTTTTGTTTAAGGTTCTACCTTATGCTCATCTGATCTTTTCAAGTCACAACGTGTTCAGGCGTTACTTACGGTTCAGAAATTTGGCGGGTCCAAGCGGAACATTGTGTGGTAACAGCACAAAGAGTAGACTGCTTGTTATTTTGCATAAATTTCACCGTGAGTCCATCTTTCCGTTCTTTGTCAATTCTAGATATTCCTTCATAAACTTTACCTATGTTGTAAACGGGATCCAAACAGTGATCATCAAAAAATCTACTATGGCAAGCGGAAACAAACCGTTGCCAAAGTATCTGGATGGAAATTCGGAAAACCGAGCGAAATTAATTCGGCTCCCTCCCCAACGCAAACTACGGTTCTAACTTCGTATCGAGTAGGCAATTTCATAGGAGCACAATAACGCCGACCGTCACCTGAGAAGGCTAGCTTTTTCGGAGACTGACAAAGGGTTTCTTTTGAGACAAATCTAGTTGAGATGAGAATATTTAGAAAGAAATTTTGCTGCCTAGTGTTGTTGTCTGACTTAACAAATAACTAAACAAAAACGTTATTTCAATCCCTTGGTTTTTTTACAGCTTTCATGAGCGGAGTCTCTTGGGTGAAGCCGAAATCAATAAATCGTCCTGAATGTGCAAGTGAATGGAGCCGGCATGGTCTGAACGCATAACTTCCATGTTGCGATATCATCCGGTTGACCATTACCAGCCAAAGGAAACTGTGCGCGATCGGTAAAACTCTCCTGGCTTGACTGGAAATCAGCAGCAATCTGAACAACAGAATGGTTTAACGGAGCAAAACGTCATATAATGCGCATCTCAGATTGTCTCCGTACTGATGCACTGTGAAGACTGTGAAGCGGATCTCCGAAATTTCATTCAGTCTCGCAAGATATGTGCGGGGTAGGCTCACGAGGCTTAGGTTTGAGCTTCTGAGGGTATTCAAGGCGCCAAAGAAGTTCAGCCGCAAACGCTTTATGGCGAAAGAATTTTTTGAACATGAAAGTCATTTTCTCGTTCGATTTTGGATCCTTCTTCACTAATATCCTATGCTGAGAAAATCTCCGTCTGTTTTACACTTACGATTGCAGCTTTTATTTCAAAACTACCAAGGCTTTCTTGACGTACGAATGAAGCACGAAATGCTTTTGAATAAAGCAGGCGAATTATGATCATCAAACTTCTATACACCAGCTTGTCTATAATCCAACCGATCAATGGTCAACAAGTCTGTGGTTCTTTGCGGCCGACTACCAGCCTTGCAAATTCGGTTTGAGCGAACGGCTCGGAAAGGACCAGTTTTCAATTTCAGGCATTAAGACCTTAGATTGCGTCGTAAATTTCTCTGGGTCTCAAGCCGGAGACGTTCACCTAGAACAGTGTATTCTGTCTCTGTCCGTCAGATCCATCGCCCAAAAGTCTCAAAAATATGAACTATCTTTTTTCCCGATAGAATGAAAAGACCATTTGATTTCCTTGCCTCCACCCTCTTAAGGTTTGGTGAGTGATTTCACTTTTGAATTTTTGTTAGGCTTGATCATTTCGCCCAAGCTTGGTCAGTGTAAAGCTTGACCGAGTTATGGAGCCAGAATGAAGCTGTTCTGTACTGTCGATAGAAATAAAGCGAGTTGGACGTTCGCAGGGAATCCGGAACAAGGCAACGACGAAATTGCATTGGGCCGTTCAGTAGTCGGCTTGTCAAATAAAGTGATTTTTTTGAAGAACAAAAAGAGGAAGAGGTGATTGAAAAAGCAACATAGAAGTGGGCGTCATTTTGCTTCAGGTTATAACTTTCGACTTTCTAATTCTAGCATGTATCCGAGCCGCCGGTTTACATACTTAGGAATGTTAATTAGATGTTATATAACGCAAATTGAAAGAATTAACGAGCATCTATCACTACAAATGACAGAAGACGAGTAGTTCCAACCATATGGGAGCTCGCTTAAATGGCAAACAAACACAGAATAAACCGAGTCATTTCCTTCACACTTTATCACTAGTTAAGACAAGGCTCGTCATGTGCAGATTTTACTGGAACAATAAACAACCCACGAAGGAGATCATCATAATCTTGAAGCTGCCAATATGTTGTGTACACTTTCTGGTTGCTCTATGAACGTCTCCCAATTATGGCCGACCGTTCCAGACTCGCGGCAGGCATCGGTCAAACACCTGATCTGCTGATACCGAACACGTTTGTCCAATCTATGGATATGAATTCTAAATGTTCCACATGGGCAAAGTAAAAATTTGTTAATTCCGCCACATGAATTCATAAATATTTATACGTTGGACTGAGATAGTGTCCGATGTGCAAAACTGACGGACATCGGCCGGTAGTGGCCAAGCGGATAAGGTCGTGGAGTTTGCAAGTGTAGGTCGCGGGTTCAAATCCTCCCACCGCCGGTCAACTCTCCCACTTGGTAGCGCTCTGTTGACCGCGGCCTCTTCCATGAAAAATGGTGTTCATTGTTACTTCATTAGTAGAGATTAGAAAAACTGCGAAATTTGTCCAGGCTGTCATGCAACCGGCTGAAAAACTGGGAAGAAATGGACCTCTTTCTGAAAGAAAGCCATGCCTATCCAACGAAAATTTTTCATGAGTCATAGTGTGATTCTTAGACTGTCACAACACCGCTTCACATTTCCCTTGGTTCAAAAGAGATTTTTTGTAATTTGTAATGTAATTATTTCTTTTTATTTCATCCACAACATGGGACAAAATAACGCGACAATAACACTTAGCTTTATCAGTAATTAATGGCATGCTCGGATGAAGCAGATTAATCTTATCGGCAACTTATGACAACTTAGACGAGATAATTTCAGTCACACTGCACGAGAACACATACGTTGCGTTCGTTCTTTGCCACATGCTGACTACTTTCAGGGTGTAATCGAACCAGCATCCGACGACTTCCGTGGGAGCAAACAATCACCAAACTGATACGCCGTAGATGAGGTCAAATGTATTTGTCAGCTAATTCTCTTATGCTAAACCCGACATGGAACTTCTCAGAATTACCAAAAGGGGTTATTTTATAGTCATTTTGTTCTTAACACGGTAAGTCTGGTATCTCGGAATATCGCCCCCTTGGGGGTTAGTCATACTGTGCGCAGTCGCAATGGCGGCACGTGAGATGCTGGCGAACCACATGGGATACACTCGTCGAGGGACTTATCAAAACTACAGATCGCTAGGCTAATCAATGGCCGGCTAATTTTGATTCGAGTCAGTTCACCCAAGCATACTTACTGAAGTGGGCGTGAAACAACGATTTCCAGCGAGAAATGTGAGCTATTTTTACGCTTCCTGGTCAGCATGTTAAAGCTAAAAACTAGGAGCTGCAATTCCACGATAAATACCCCTTATTTTGGATCACTTACTACCCTTGATCTCACTAATCTGTATGCATGCAACAGATATTCTCCCAATCTACACATTTTATTCAAATTATGGCAGTGATAGCAATATCATTATTAATTAATTCAATCCACTTTGGCAGAAAATCTCATCTGTATAGTTTGAATTGCACGCCCAATGAGTCCATTTAAAAACCACACAGTGATTCGTCGGTGAGTTGCCGCCAACGGACAAAACTGTGAAACTTGGTGGCTGTTTTAGTTTTTACAATAAAATTAATATGTATGCTAATTAGCGAGCAAATGTCCCTGAAGGCAGAAGAATAGTGACTTGGCTACTGCTGCTCTTCAGGTATGTGTACGGATATCGTACTATTCAATCGCGCATCGAATAAATCACGGTGTGACATCATAGAAGTGATAGGACAGGAGAGCACTGAGTTTAAGTTCCTAACATGCGCCAATAGCTGCGAGAACAGCTTTGTGCTCCCGGATAAGTTCGGCATGCGCTATTTACATCAAAGACATTTACTTTGTTCATTCTGTGGCTTATGTATTCTGACTGTTAAAGCAGAATAAAAAGTACTATTCCGAACCCTTGAGAATTATTTTGTGGAAGATTTTAAATAGGGGAAATTATTTTATCAATGATCTTTCAAGTTTCAGATAATAAACCAGTTGACTCCCAAAAGTGCCTGCTGAAATGGTGTGCCCTTAGTAGCCACATTTCCTATTTCGATCATCACTGTCAAATGAGATTTGTTTGCATAGTATAACATAAAACTGAGGTTCGTGCCCCTTAATTACAAAGTTTAACCTTCCACCAGTGAAATGCAAACTAGTGTTTGAGTAGTGGTATATACCATTTTTGTCTTCCGATAACAACGTTCTAATCAGTTATGCGAAGCAAAACTCACAAGTATCCTCGTCATTTGTGAAGTATACGAAATATCAAGAAGCGAAGAAATACCTGACTGGTTTTAAGCGTATCGGACAATAGTAATTAAGTAAATCAGATCAATTTGTTCGTGATGATGAAACTCGCGTAATACGTTTGCCTCACAAAGATCGTTTTTCGCATCAACACCTCCAGCGGGGTCTTGAAGAGGGGACGTCTATTTTGTCTATCCATCTGGATTCCCGATGAAATGAACCTGATCTCTGATAACATCACCCGTTTCAAATCACTCCCTTATTTTTCCTTAAACTAGCGTTCTTGATGGCGCAAAACCCGAATTGCGTTAAAATGACTGAATACGCTAAGCCAGTTTCTTTACTTTATTTTCTGCACTGGATTAAGCCACGTGAGAACCCAGTCAGAACAAGAGTGTCACCGGGTTGTGTACTTTGTCTGGCGTATTGCGTTCTTTAATCACCTCCCATTATCGTGACAGTCGCCCCATTATCTCGTCACGTGCACTCAGCTCACAAGGGGTGAATACAAATTGGTGAACCAATTTTTAGACTGTAATGAAAAGTTTGTTTGCATATGTAGCCAAAATGGCTAGTTCAGCCGTGTCAGAGAGATTCGTAATCTTACCATTTTAATCAAAAGTTTCTTGTAGTGAAAAAAACCCGAAGTGGAATACTGGTCAACTTTGATCCTAACAGGCTTGGCCAGTAGGAGAACTATATTCTTGGACGTTCATGAAACAGGTTTGAGCAGTCAATTCACCCCAAAGTTTCATCATTCAAGCGCCGTTGTTCTCGTAGACAGCTGCTCCTCTGCAGAAATGTGCTACATTCGATGTATGATCATCCATTTCTCAGTGATCCATTGGGTAAGCCTGAGAAGATCACCAGCCTAGGATCTTTTCCTTCAGCTTTGTCACCTAAGAAGATTGGCTTAAATGAATCGAGTCCGAACGGAGTTAGGAGTGCAGCGAAAATTGATCCGCTGTGTGTTAGGTTCAATGTAGTGGTTCTGAAATGAGAAAACAGCGCTATCAGTTAACTATGTAACTCTGTTGACATCTCCATTACCTTGAACAACGCTTCACATGGCAAGCTTTACAACGAAATGAATCCGGATTAAAAAACAGTGAATGCTTTAGTGTTTTTGTGCCTGCTTGTGTGCGGCAAGGTTGGTATCCAACAACATCTACGTTTTATTGGAGCTGCATACTGCTGGTTAACGTCCGCTACGGCATGCTACGGTCAAAAAATCACTAACCAGTGCCGTTCACTAATGCATTTTGGTTTCAGATGAAGCAGCCAGCCTGCTGCAGCATGGATCAGTAATACTTCAGTAGCAATTAATGGCCCAATCCTCAAAATTATCTCCATTCGGCTAATTGTGCTGCCTTATAGACTCACCTCAAATGGCCAGTGAAAACATAAGTATATGAGAAGCAAACTATGGTTGCCAGACTAAGTTATAAGGATTGCAAGTTTCCCAAAGCTTTCTAGCCTTTTTTGATTGTGCAACAAAACACCCTGCTTAAAAACCTCTGTTTGCATAATTAAGGTTTCAACAACGTTATTTAATAAATCCTAGCATTGTAACCGGTCTGCTGTATATATATATATATATATATCACTAATCTAAGTACAGATCATGCCTCGCAGGAATAATTGTAAAGGATGAAAGCAAAGGATGAGACGGGGGAATGAAAATGAAACAACGTGCAAAGTTCACTACACTGCATTTCTTCCATTCTCCATGTCCACGACATCGAAAATCCATCGAGATCTCTGATTCCTCTGCGGGCTTCATACCACCCGGTTGCTCAAACCAAAATGGAGGATTGAGTTAGGACTCCCGAATCCGAGGCTGTAATTAAATGGTGTAACCCACAAAGAAATAAGACGATCTGAAGGTCACGGGGCCCACTGAGGGCCGGTGATTTAGTGTTCACTTCACAGGCACTTTGGATCGGATTAGACAACCCGAGCGCCCGGTTTACCCTTCCGCCAGTGCGCGTAGGTAATTGTGGTTATCTTAGAATCAACCTGGTGGGACACGCCAGGCACTCTCCTTTGTCCTCGCACATTTTAGGGGTACCTCCGTGAAGAGTGCATGGGCCTTCCTAACCAGCGGTTATTTGGGAGCACTTAGAGAGGCTTGCAGCATGAGAAGCCCACTCGAAGCCTCAGTTGCTCACTTCTAAGGCATTTGGAGGTGAATCCGTGTGAAAGGTAATGTGTATCGATTTCCTGAAACATACACGTGAACTCCTGGAGTGATCTCACTGTGGTTTATGAAGTTCCACAATGTGATTTGTAGAATGTGATGGTTGCACGAGGGGGTCCTCTTTTCAGGGTACTGTAACTCAGTCCGCAATTTCCACGGCCCGAAGGGACTGCCATCGACTGATTTGGATACCTTTTGTGTACCGAGACGATGGCATTAAAGACCTGACTTATCTCCATGCGACAGTCGTTGTCACTGAAAGGGGAAATGAAGCTACCATTTCCAAAAGATGCCAATAGTTCCATCCTGGTTATTTGAGGTGTGACTCCATGAAAGCTTTGAGCAACTGAAACTAATCTCATTTATCAGTGTAAGGCATATACGAATAACAGCGTTTTCCAAAGATTAAATAATAGATTGGATTTTGTCTCGGAATACCTCGCCGGGGTTAGAGGTGACTGTCTCAAGGTAAGAAAAGGAAATTCACCCTAAGGTCCTCCAAATAAGCATCTAAAGCAAATGTGCCTATCAGGTTGGCTAATCTAAAGTAGTTCGCTAACATTTGTGAAAAGCTGGTGCCACTCCAAACTGACCAACCCCTTCTTTTGGGTGTATAATCCAAAATGCTGGTCATCGACTACCGCCTGATAAGAGGACGCTCAGGCCGTCTTACTGCTCTGTAGGTTAGGCCTTTTCGAAGGTAGGGCGAAGGTAAGATTCAATAATTTGATCTTGTACTTTATTTTTGACAACCGGTTGATATTAAACCAACTGATTACCCATGGAATACGATAGTCAATCGTTTACGTGGAGATCGAAAATAGAACAGCGTGATGAATAGTCGTTTGAAACGCTTCTCAAATCTCACCTTTCCTACCAATCTGTCTACTGTTTTCCCCTGCTTCCTGATAAATGATGTGCATTTATTTTCTCACCAATGAAGGAAGCAAAAGATCGAATTGTGCTCACTGTTTTGATACTTACATGCGCACACTTTACAGACCACTTTTAAAACCCTGAGGAATCTTCTCTGAAATAATGTTTCTATTCTTGATTATCCAAAATAACACGAAATAGTAGCGCAGTAACTGTCACGAACACGAGATCGCGGAAAAAGATAGGCCAAAAACTGGAAGAAATAAACGTTTTAGGGGATTTTACCAATGTTGGCATCGAAGTCATCGTCATTTAGAAAACAGACCATGGGCCACCGAGACATTAGCTAACATTATAGTCTGGACTTACTATTTGAAACATTTATTTTACTTTCTATGCAACCAATCTCATTGTTGTTAACATTAATATGTAATACCTGCATAGTTATTATCCAAGTTGTGCATAATATCATACAGGATCGAGGCCACTACTAAATATGAGCCGGAGAACGGTACAGAAACAGGTCGGATGAGTACTAGAGTCCGTGATAGTGATAAAGTTCACGATTCATCGCCGGTGGATCTGCTCTAAAAACCGAATAAGGGGAGTCATAGTTGCGGAAAATTTCCGTTGTTCAATCTATGCACTGTGAAAATCATGGAGATTTTGAAATCATTGTTTGAAATGTTCGATGCTTGCCGCTGTCACGTAGACGCACTGATTGGTATTCGTTGATGCAGGGGAGCAATCATCCCGCATCCGTCCGCAGTTAAAATGTGACACGAACAACAGACATTCCAGGCTCACTGGATATTCATTCCTTCTCGCTGACTGTCCTGTGCAACATCGCAAACATGATGTTGGTTAGGTCACCGACAAAACTGGTCATTAATCGAGAGGTTCGGATAAAAGATTCATACGTTCTCATCTCCATTTCCGTTATCTGTTGCAAAACCCTAAAACATGATTAATCACTTGTCCATGGCTCAGGCCCAAAATTTTTCTTTCTTCATCACGATTTGTTATGTAGCTGATGGTCGTCTACCGTCTTAACTCTGCAAAATACGTGATGAGTCTGACTAGTCTACTACCGATTTTCGCTGATGTCTAAGATGAGGTGCACTTATTCCCTACGGATAGACACAGTTTTAAATAGCATTTCGGCTCCTGGTACATTGCTTCACTAGTGCGGTAGTCCAGCTTTCCCCCTATTTTTTTCTCTCTCTCTCTCTCTGCGTTCTCCCATCCCAAATTCTAGCAATTCAACCGCTGTAGGTAAACGCTTTGTTCTTATTGGCGTGACATATCCCGATGTTGAATTTACAGAGAATATGCTTAGACGTCGAAGTTCCTTTATGAATCCTCATGACGACCGCTCTCAGTAAGCTTTTAAAGCCTGCAGGTCCAGTTGGGACGCTGTCGCCTCCCTTTTTCATGACATCTGTAGGTTTTTGCACGCATCGATGAAACCTGCACACTGCGCCTTCTTAAACTATTTGTCTGCATTTGATTTTGTCCCACGGTTTCTCTTGCTTTACAAACTGGAAACATTTGGCTGTTTCAGGCCTTTATTAACATGGCCGTTCGATTACTTTACCAACCGAAACCACTGCACACGAGTGAAAGGTGATTCAGAGTACTATTCTTTTACCTTATGTACGTTAGCGATTCACCTATTAGTTGCACCTGTTTAAATAAGCTTATGTTGTCCTCGCTCAGGCTGCTTCTAGTAATGATGACTTACAAAGTTTTTCCAACGACTTATATTCTGTATACGACTTTTCTGTACAAACTGATTTAATTCTCAACACATCGAAATGTTACGAATGTCCCTTCTCTTCCTCTCTCTTGGCCAGCCTACTCATCTGCACCGCCTTTCGTCAACTCAGGAACACTCACAAAGGTTGATTTTGAGAAATATCCTTGGGTTGTTACCGATAAACAGCTGAACCGTACTCCGCACATTTCCACCCGTATAAAGAATCTCCGACGGTTTTCATATAAAACCAGAAAGCTTCGGCTGTACAAGGTGAAACAAAGCACCACCTCTCGATGTGCACCAATGTTTCTCCAATCTTTCTTTTTTCTTAATTTTTCAGGTTTACTTAAGAGAGACTTTAAAAATCTTTGCTGGGATCTATTATTTATTAGCCGTGTGTCCTTCGTGCCACTAACTGAATTGTCCCTAAACCTATGTTATCAGCACTTATCAGTATGTGAGAAATTTGCTCACAAAACTCTTCTAGGTCCCATGCATCCTCTGCAAAACAATCTTTTAAAGTTCCGCTCTTATATTTCACTGCAGTCCGCTTTCCGTTCCATACCTTCTGAAGTCACTATCTATAGAAACTCCACTGTTCCGTATTTAACACCCATCTTGACAAACCGTGACCGTGTTTCAGCCATCTGTATGACCAGGCTAAACTGATGTGCTTAAATTATGTCTTAACGAGCATTCTTTTTCGTCGTTTTACAAGGTGAGAAGTTCAACTATTTTCTTAGTTTTCACTACGTTACTGACCGAAGCAGGACATTTTTGTGCGCAAAATCTATGCAATACAATATAATGCGACACGATAAAATCATTTATTGCAAACCTTGTCCTGAACATTTTTCCCGGCCATCAACAGAGTGACGGACTACAGGACCAGTTGGAAAATGCTTTCCTACTTAGTGATGTTATAGAGAATTTCCATTCAAGTTTATGCGTTCAAACAAAGCTGCTTTTTACCTCAGTTTAATTCATAGAATTCGTTATTTCTGCTTAATCTTTTTGTTATGCAATGTCATACACTTGTGCTGACAGACCGCCAGCTGTTCAAATGAAGCGAATAACGTCTTCGAAGGGGAACAGACATTTAAGCTTACAGATCCTATTGCAATCAAAAAGAAGACTTTAGGTGTTCGGAAGCGAACAGTTTGCATACCGAAATTTCGGTTCAATCGGATTTCCCTGTATTTCCCCTGCAGACTTCACTTCCATGTCATAAGATGGCGAGTGCTTGAAGGCCATCGATTGCCATATTGGATTGGTTCACTCGTGTGAATCAACATCATTCCAATGGACACTATTCCTTTCCAAGAACAAATGTGCAATGGCGTTTCACTAACAAAGAAATCACTCAGAATAAACAGGACCTAAAAATTAAAATAGCAGACCACTACATAAAACCGGTCGGAATTTCCGCCTTGTTGCGTTGCGAATGAAAGGTGAGTTAAGCAAGAATCAAAACAAAACTCAACACTATTTTGAATTGCTTCCGTGAATCAGACATTATGTTGCCAACGTGTCCGCTGTCCCACGGTTGAATAAGTTTTATTTCTGGTACCTCGAAAATATTGGTATGAATCGCCAAATCTCGCTTGCAAAGAAAGCGGTTAAATTGTTGTCGTGAGAATTTTCACAGCCGTCCTTAGTTGTTCTCATTCGGCTTTACACCGGTTTCCGATACGGCGTTTTCCCTTACCACCGGAAGAGGTTATCCTATGAGAAAATAACACCGTGTTGTACTCATCACTTGGGGTTGCTAAGCTATTCACGGAGGAAGGGTGCGTCGTTTGATTTACACCTCAAGGAGTTTACTCAAACCCGGCCGTTGTAAGCAAACTACCAAGATTTGTCTATATCGGTAATATTACAAGATGGGCTTGATTTTGCATGCTCACGACATTGCAAGCACGTGTACTTTTGTTTGCTAACCTTCTACTAGGAATTTCTAGCCTATTGTTTACTCTGTGAGAACCGTTGCAGACGTCTGTATCATGCATTT
>LUCM01008767.1:6349-93896 GCA_008360955.1 Fasciolopsis buskii | reverse complement strand
AAATGCATGATACAGACGTCTGCAACGGTTCTCACAGAGTAAACAATAGGCTAGAAATTCCTAGTAGAAGGTTAGCAAACAAAAGTACACGTGCTTGCAATGTCGTGAGCATGCAAAATCAAGCCCATCTTGTAATATTACCGATATAGACAAATCTTGGTAGTTTGCTTACAACGGCCGGGTTTGAGTAAACTCCTTGAGGTGTAAATCAAACGACGCACCCTTCCTCCGTGAATAGCTTAGCAACCCCAAGTGATGAGTACAACACGGTGTTATTTTCTCATAGGATAACCTCTTCCGGTGGTAAGGGAAAACGCCGTATCGGAAACCGGTGTAAAGCCGAATGAGAACAACTAAGGACGGCTGTGAAAATTCTCACGACAACAATTTAACCGCTTTCTTTGCAAGCGAGATTTGGCGATTCATACCAATATTTTCGAGGTACCAGAAATAAAACTTATTCAACCGTGGGACAGCGGACACGTTGGCAACATAATGTCTGATTCACGGAAGCAATTCAAAATTCTTTTTGGATGTGGTAATTCTGTTCGATTCCAAGTCAGATCTGATGAGACTGCTACACTAGGATGTTTCACCGTTGGAAATTTAGGAACTCAATAATCGGGAAAACGTCAAGCAGAAGTGCATATGCGAACCGTTTTACTTTTAGACAATAACAAGAAACTGAATTAAAGACGAACTCTTTTAAACTGGACAGTTTAAGAATACGAGGGTGGAAGTTTGCGGTGAGTTTACGGGCAAGTCATATAATGCTGTCCAACGCAGCTTCACGCTCATCTGCTTTGACAAGCAACCAATGGGAACCGTGACAGAAAGTGGTCGTCAAATCCAAACATTCCGCGATGGCGAGTGGATGGAGTAGATTCAGTCAAACGAAATATATCCAACTTTGTATATAAATCCATGAACTGTAAATATAACTTGAACTTGTTTCTCTTCTGTTGTGGTCTTCCTGTTAACTCCACTTGAGTAGCTTGGGTCGAAGGCAATTCAGTACTTATCGGTAACTTGCATCCTTTCGTTACTGTAACGGGTTGAATAATTTCAAGTCCAACTACTATAAAATGCCCGAAAGTCCCATTCAAATTTAGTCCATACTAAAATTTCCTCAAAATAACTAATATGACTGTCACCAAAAGTCCGAAACAGTTTGGAATATCTGATGGTACAGATGACAGTTCGTTGTCGCCAGACTTAATATCGCCCCCGTTTGTTGAGGCGACGGTTAAATTATCTAGGTTACCATAACTTTCAGCAGCTTGATTCTCTGTCCCAGTTCTAACGGGGCAGGCTCCAGCGAAAAGGCGGTACGCCTGCTCCAATAAAATCGCTCACAAACAATGCAAAAGAAGGAATGCACAGCCAAACTGGAAGAAAGACTGAAGGGCGCCTGAAAGCGTTGAGGGATGAATATGGAAGAACTGGAGATTTCATCAGTGAAAAAGATCAACTTTGTTTTAACACCTAAGCAGTCGCTGTTAAATGGCAGCAAGGATGAAAATAAGGTTTAGTTGCGCTTGACTAATTACGATAGCTTATTATCAAAACAATTTTACGCATAACCTTAATTAATAAAGCACACAAAACTGTTTCCTGATGCTTTCAAAAGGGTGATAGAAAACTGAATTTACTGATTGCTCCAAGGCTTCTAAACTTGATCGTTCAGGGCGATAATTGTTGAGAGCTTTTGCATGACTTGGAACCCTTCCGGTATGCTAGCCTAACAAATCATGCAAGGCAAACCTTTTCGCCATAAAAGATTGGATAAACAAATCAAAACAATGCCTCCATTCCCAGTAATGCGGAAATATGTTCAGAAAAACCCATTTCAATTTTTATCCGTTTAGCTGTATAAAATTGTGCTAGGGATTTCCGAACTACGCTAACAAATGAAAGATAATGACCATTCGCACTAAGGATAGAAGATCCTCAACTGAATAGCCCAGTGATTTCGTCCATTTCTGTAACTAACCGCAACATGCGCATGCCGTCGTGCTTGTAGCCGTGTGTATTCAACGCAATGGATGGTTAGTCCACAACCCGTTACCACGCCAACCGCAGCTCAAAAGAATTGGGTCTGTTTCCACTCTCTTCGCGGCCCCCAAGCCAAACAATTCGAACGGTTGTATATGGGTCTGATGTGCGTATACGAGTCAGGATCAACATGCATGAAATCCGGATTAATGACCCTGTTTGAAGGAAACTTCGGATACTTGATAGTCAATCGGATCGACATGGATACGTTGCACTGATTCATCGTCCATGTCAATATCGATACGATCCGATCATCACAATTTCACAGGGGTTACAGCAGCCGTATGTCACTTGGAAAAATTATGAGAAACCAAGTTCTTTCATAGACTTGAAACTCAGAAAACAAGGTCTATGATAAACAAGGAGGAAGTCACAACTGAAAGATTTGCTTTTTTAGTTTTGAGGTATACAAAAAATATTAGTAGTGTCTGGTTTATGATACCTTGGACAACAGCATTAGTAAGGCTCAGTTGCATATTCGGAATAGCATGTTTTACAGTAGTTATTGGATCGTCTATGTTTGTGCTATCCATTGTGAACTGGTGTTGTACTTTACTATCAACAAGAAGTGAACGACAAAAGTGTTGTAAATCGGTTATTTGAACAAAGAGGAAAAAATGGTTATATTCATTCGGACTGTCCGACATATGACTCTGCCAAGCGGACTGATTATGGCAAACTCCATCAAGCTTGAAAGACTTCGCATTTCCAAAACTCTCATATGAGGCATCGGTGTACATGACCACAGAAATCCGGCTTTATTAATGAAGTGGTCTTCAATCCGTTAATCACCAGAATTATTCCCAACGCGCCATGCACAGTAGGACTACGAGGTACAAGAAACTCTAACCGAAGTTGTTGCCACTTAGTTCCAGTACTCAAATGGTTTTGAAATCTGATCTCCCTTTGGTCACCGGTATCGCAACGTTTCGTTGATGTGCCTCTTTTTTAATCCAGTGATTGACCGATTAGATAGATCAGAGTAAGAGAGGTTTATGGTGGTCATATTGCTGAGAACAAAGTGTTTGAGTAAGTGAAATCCTTATATCGTTCAATGCACAAACTTTTCCGCTACGCTTAGTAAACCTACTAGCTCTCCTTCATTGAAAATCCCATCCAATTTTCGAAAACTTCTAATTACTCTCTTGAATCTCGCGGCAGAACCTAGTAAGAAATCCTCTCAGAGATTTCTAACATTCCAGTTGGTAAATCCAAGCGGGTGCTGATGCAATGGATAGAGAATCAGAACAACTCAGAACGAAATGCACACCAGCCATTTGTATTCGCACGACTCAAGGTAGAGAATTTGCGATGGCATACATGTAGCAGTATTTAGGCGACGGAACGCCTGGTCATCACAAAGTTCTCACATGTGTGTATCAGGAACAACAACTGTCTACACCTGGGGGGTATCCTTTTTTATAATCAGTTTATCGGTCCCGTTAACTCTAGCGAGTTCCGCCAATTCTCTTGATCTTTGTTCAACCTCACCTGGTTTAATCTAGCTGGTGTAATCAGATGACCTCTAAACTTTTAGGTCTGTTTGCCTCAGTTGCTCCAGGCCAACGGTTTACCTAGGATTGCTCCGGTTAAAGTTTGTTTGCCGGTAGCTCCCGTCTAACGGGCCCGTTGTATCTTCTGTAGCCATCCGTCCAAGTCACGCACCTACTCACATCTGCGGTTGTCGTGACAATTAGACCGCTTTTAACATGTCCGCGAACTAGGGGACTTGGCTTATTCCACATTTGTCGTCTGGCTTGCAGTCCAGTTCCAAGCCCGTGTGTCGTCTGACTGATACCGAAGGGGCTTGCAAGTAAGCTCTGTTCTTCCGGCCGCGGTCGCAGTTCGCTATTGCGTGTCCTACTGCACTGAAGCGAATTCGCTTTGACCGCTTAGCACTCAAGCCCAGTTCCCTTTACTGTTTCTTAAGTGAATGTGATAAAACAAAAAATCGAATTATTGATTTTTTTTCTGATTTGGTCCCGTCTGTGATTTGCCGCCGTCTCGTGACTATGTGCAGCATCACTTGGCTTTCAGCAGAGTGCCTGTTTCGCGGCAAAACGTTTCTCTAAGTTTGGTTATACGCATCATATCAAACCTTTTGTACCATGATTCGGATATTCTGGTTGCAAGGTGGTTGATCACTGAGGCAGTCCAAGATCGCCTAAGAAGTCATACGCCACCAATTAGTGTTATGGCTCCTGAAACTCAAATGCCACACTCCTGATTCAAATTAGGTAAATTCTGTTTATGTAAAAGCGGTCATGTCAACATGTCAACAGCAGTCGACCGAAGAAAGCGGAATTCATATGGACGATAACTCCAAGATCGAAAATAAAGCCTTGTTGATAAGGTCGGTCGTAATGGGGAGCCTGAGTGCAGACAGCAAAATTTCTTCAATAAATGACCACATTTTGAGCGAGTAATTATGATCATCTTACTGGTACACTGTGCATAATGCTCAAAAGAATGACGTCGGTAACCACATGGACAAGGCCGAAACGGAGACTGAATGTACACAGGAAGGAGAAGGATGGAACCTTTTGGACGTGACATAGACCCTTCGGGACAATATCATGTTTTATTAATGCGGATTGTCTGCCTGGTTTTGTGATCTTCCCGATTGCTCTGTTGTTTACGGTGTTGGAAATCAATCATAAGACAGCATAAACAAAGAGGCCACCGGTGAAAATGCCGGAGTCTCAAATTTCAAGTACCTCTGGTAGACTTTATTGACGCATTTATAACTTCTGAAAATGGTAGACGTGGTAATCTGGTAGTGTGATATTTATTCGCCTACTCTCTCCCGCAACGCGCAAAAGACTGATAGAAGTGGACTGTTTTTAAGAAACTAAACATTGCCCTAATAGGCCTATAAATGGCAAACTTGAGGACACTTCCAATTGTTGTAATCACTTTGGGTTTCGTAGTAAGTGCTTTATTCAGATCTTGTTTTAATCTCGAAGCGATTAATTCGAACTTCTCACTATGCTTATATAGTAATTGGACTTGCTTGTCTATGCAGATGAGCGTGAAGCTGTGTTGGACAGCATTACGTGACTTGCACTCAAAATCACCACAGTTCGTTCCGAGCACATTACGACTTAGCTGCGGGTGTAAAGCTTATCATAGACAGTTTGCATTAAAGCACGCCGTCATTGTTCGACCCCCTCCACATTTCTGGTTGATCTCGATTCCTTGGCTCCAACTAACAAGTACTGCAGTTTTTGGTAAAACTTTTGTAACCAGATTTCTTTTAATAATTCTCTGGCTAATCAATAATTATGAGAGCATATGAAAACGTTTAGTTGACTACTAGGCGTTTTGTAAAATGAAACGAATTCTCAGAACCTTCCCTTTTTGAAATGAAAAAAAAATCTCGTCCGCATTAAGTTAATGACCAGGCTGTCGGGAGTTCAGTTAGGGCAAGGCCTGACTATCAATTTTTAACTGGTTGTAGGAAGCGAAGTGCGAATTCGTTGTGTTTCACATCCGTAATCCTGTCAATCGTGTCCATTCAGCTCATCGGAATACTTTGTCTATCATGTACTAATTTAGGACACAGCGGTATGCGGCTATTTTAAACACCATTCTCATGAGCGAATAACCCTAAGTAACCGAATATGTCGATTATGCACTTTTCTGATCGATCGACTGTTGGCATTCGTCTGACGTGTACTTGCCATAAACAGCGCAATCGTAAGGCCTGCCAAGTGATGAAGTCAGTTCTGCTGGTCCTAAATGGGTGACAAGCGAACTAAGGAAATGTTTAGTGAACTAAAATCTGTTCCTTGAGATTTGGAATTTAGATGGCAGCTTGTAACCCCAGGGGAAACCAGTGAATGCAAAATGGATTTTGTCCGACAAATCAACGGAGTCAATAAACTCTTCTGACAAAGTTTCAGTGCACTGCGAGGACATGCAGCAGATGGTCCTGTTTCCCTTTTGGATTAATAACTTGTTAGAAGGAGAAATTAGTTTCGCCGTAGGGACCACGGAAACGATCTTACATCGAGTTTTTGCGAATATCTTTGGAAGTCTCTGAGCTGGTATGTATTATTAGGACGTGCATATCTGTCATAAAGAATTTGGGAGCTAATACAATGTTTACAATTCAAGCACTGCGAACATGTTTGAAAAGTGATAGCTACAAAGTACAACAAAGCGTTTTTGCTAACTGTTCAAAGACACCAACAGCCAATGTACTTTTGTTCGGTTGTTATTCTGAGCTTGATTTCAATTCACGTCTGAAGTGGACTAAATTCGAATGTCCTAACTCAAAATCCGAGGCCAGCCGGAGGCCACTAGGTGACTTGCGGCAGGAGTACTTGAACAAGTGTTCATCGGAATGCAGATCGCAACGTACCTCCGAAAATTTATCGGCTACAACGAAATTCATATCAATCTTAGGCTGCACATTTTGACTTGATCTCTATCATTATAATGTTTTGCAGAATCCTAAGCTCACCGCAACATCTAACGCAATAGTTCGGTTACCAACACATTTTCACTGATTGTACATGCCTCTTTCATCCAAGTTGTTTTTTATCTCTCTTGTGATTGTGGTTTCCAGTCGCAAAGGATTCATTTTTTAATGCACGATTCATCATTTGAAGTCACTGGTCACCTCAACAGTGAAAACGGTGGAAGAGCTTGAAAATTAGTAAGGATACATGTCTATGGTGTCCTAACGGGGGCATGCTTAGGTAAAAAACATTTAAAACGAACATTCTAAATTTTTGGGGATGGCTTTCAGTCATTTAGAAAAAACTTCAGCACCAAATAACACAAGTCCCGTTTATCACGGATTCCGTACAGTGGCAGCCAGCACTCACGGTCAGCCATCCTTATGACTGCATGGTTGTTTTGTTACGACAATAGTTGCATAAACTACCTGCTTAGTTTGACTTCACGAACAGCTGCAGCATTCGGCAAAACGAATTGCCTTTGCCGTCCATTTTGTGGGATTCGGTGCATGCGTGTAATTGCCGCTACCGAAAGTTGTATTCCATGATTAAACGGTTACTAAGACTAACAGTCGACTGCAGCTCATCCACGATGACAATGTTTCAAATATCCCTATTTCCGGTACAAGATTGCGGTGTAAATAATGACAACAGGGAAAATTGCGGAGTACTTTTGAGAATGTTAAACAGTTGAAAAGTTTGCGGAAAATGTACCTTTACAAACAATAGGAAAAGTGCCGAGAGAAAATGTTCGAACAACACGCGGCCAGTTGCAGATCAATGACACTCAAAGGTTATCAAAAGCAGATTGAACACTTGTACACGAGCACAAAATTCAGTGGCGATTCCAACCACCAGCTTTGGACCGGCCGCCTCTGTCTTCGTGATATATTTTATGAATGTTTTAGACTCAGCAAAGATCAATATTAAAGAATCGAAATGCATGATTGTTTGAAGTTATTTTAGGTCAGAACTGTAGCGAATCACCTCCGGCTGGTCCCGAATTAGGTGGTCCATTACGGACTTTAGAAGCGAAACATTTTTATGCTATTACCCGAAAGTGAAATAGGTAATCATTTGTATTCCCTCCGTATTTAACGCGTGAGCATATAAGGCGAAACTTTAGATCGTTTTATCGGGCTGTAAATGGATTCATAAATGAATAGTCAATATCAGTACAAAGCAGTTTGACACAGCTTAGATAGTCCAAATGAGAATTCCCTCAGCATGGAAATATCATAATGATCTTTGTTTGCCAATACGTAAAGAAGCACTAGTATTTTGTACCGCTGCTTCTGGACAAACAAAGAATTCCATCACTCATCACCTGACCAATTGTTTGGTTGTCTAATTGCAAGGGTCGGCTTTCTTCACAGTTAGTTTGCCCTTTCGGGAAGTCATATCTGAAAAACTTCCTGTAGTATTTTTTATTAATAATGGATGGTGGGATGGTTTACCAGGTTCAAGTCACAATTTGTTGCATCTAGTCAGTGGCGAAAGCGTGATGCGGCACTCACAAACACTGTCAACGTTGACCACGATTATTCATGGTCCACGTGTCATTTGGATCCGGATTCGGACCAATGCCATGAAACCGCCTGAGCCGTCTGTGGGTCAGGCGTATAACTTGAATTTATTTGTACAATGATCCCATTAGACTTGGTGCGTTGTTTTGTGACTGTGATCAACCAGGGACATTGAAAAATAATAAAACTGGAAAAATCATTTACATTGGTCGTTACTTTTTCTGTTGTGCTGAGACAATGACCCTTTCGTGAAATACAGTGCGGTGCAATGCATGCAACTAAACATATTGGACAACGAGAATTTTCTCTATTCATTAAGAAATAAGCCTAAATGTTACAACAATCCATGGCTGATAATGATTCCCAACCTATTTGTGACTTAAGGTTCATGTGTACCAAAAACCATTTGAGCGTATTTTAATGCACCATCCTACAATCGTCGTTCCTCTATCGCTTTAATTCTACTGTCGTGGATCGCAGCCAATTAGGAATATAACACCTCTTCAAGTTGGCGAAATATCACACTATCTGGAGAAAAACACTTCAGATTTCAGCAGCCCAATGATACGCCCCTGATTACAAAGAAAATACTCGAAGGACTTCTCCATAAACACCACCCTGACAATTGATTGGAAACGTTGAAAACTTGTGACCTGATGGATTAACGTTTTTGCATGAACTGCAAATTTTGTGAGAACATTCATGAACAAATTGAAGGAACGTCTATGGGATTACCGATATTCGGATTTCTAGCCCTGACGCAAACCACTGAAGACAATGTAGTACCTAAGATACAACCAAGGGTTTGGATCCGAAATGCTGATGGCACTTTTTTCATTATCAAGAGCTCCGATAGTGAGAAATCGCAGACAATAATCACTAACATTTTTGACGGAATCCGGTTCACCATGGAGATCGAAAATGACAATAAGCTCCCTTTTCTGGCCATGCCGATAAGAAGAACAGTCCACGGAACTCTGGGGAAGCCAGTATATTGCAGACGTACACACACGAACCGAATACAGAGCTTCCACAGTAATCATACAACAGTTCACAAAGTGTCCTCCGTGCGAACACTGTTCAATAAAGCAAAAACAAATTCTAGCAAAATAAAACTGCAAAAAATGAAAGAAAATCACCTTTTCGAGATGTTTCGACAAACTGCTACCGAAGAAGCTTCATCAGAAGAATCGTAAACGGGATGGACACGGAGTGAAATGAACGAGCAAGATCCAACAAGAAGGCAGTGCTCCATTACATCAAAAATATATCTGAAATGGCTGCAAGGACGATTGAACCAAAAGGCTTCACAGTCGGCAGAAACGCACCAAAACTAGATGATTCACTTCGAACCCTAGAGAATATCTCAAAACGGACGACAGAAGAAATGTCATCCATAGGGTCAAATGTGAGAGTTGCGACAAATGGTAGATCATTCAAACCGGAAGAAAAGCTGCTTCACGAGTGTGTGAAGACAAACTTGTCGCAAGAATACATGATCCTCTTTCACAAATGTCCGTTCACGAAGACCAGGAAGGACATGCATTCAGTCTAGACACGGTCTACATTGTGAATCAAGGGAACACGAGGCATTCAACAGAGTTTATGGAAGCTTGGCATTCGTTGAAATATTCCATCTATCTACATATTAAACTGGACCAAATATGCAATCTGCTAAAGCACAAAATTTAAATGGATTAGTTAGTGTCAAATTTTTGTATTTTGAAAGAAGTGCAGCCATTTTAGGATCGCAGTATCCAAAAACATCCCCATTGAAAAGACTTCTCACAACCACATTACTGAAATTAGTAGCATTTCCAAAGTAAGTAACGTTGCCTAAATTGGCAATGTTCCTGAAATCAGCGACACTGGTAGTTCAAGGTCGGAGCCATAGCAATTTGCAAAGCAAGTTTACTCTGGGGTCAAGTTTAAATCTGGGGCAGTTACCATAAATACAACCGAACAGAAAGTTTATTGTGTACGCACTGATGATGTCTCCTCGGCTGGTGATGAAACGTTTACGATCTAAATGCGAAGCTCATCGATTAGAAGAAAATTACCAACATGAGCATCAAAACACACTAATACTTAAAATCATCGTAAACCTCTCATTTATTGGATAGCCACAAAAAAATAATATTCTTTTCCCGGGGTAAATAGAGCAATGACCAAACCGGATAGTGGCCGCAAATAATATAATCTCTGATATTGTTCCTTATAAAAATAATTTTAGGTATTGACCGCAGTGAAGGACAATCACATCCGACCGTGGCTTTTAGCGGTTAACCCCGGCCAGTGTGATGCGCCGAGAAATATGGAATTTATGCACAAGTAAGCAATGCCACTTAGTGGTCCAAGGTAGGTTGAAATAGGATAATGTCTACTGTAAATTAAGTTGTTTGCTTTCGGATAATTTTTAGTCAATGCTAGTCAGCAGTATTTTACAACAATCGCCATCAAATTCCTATAGGCAATACTTTCCGAGTTTGTTTGCCACTGTTGTGGGCATATTTGCCAACGATTAAGCCTTGCGAAAAAATTCTGCTTTTCCGACAGAAACGTTTTTAAATTGCTTGCGGCTCCGGAAGCCAAATTCGCCGACAGAACAACGTCTGGGTCACTGCGGTCGTGTGGAAATAAAATGAACAGGACTATATTCAGTCACTTGAATTTTCCGTCACGAATTAAATTCTCACCATTTTCCCAACAATCAGCGACTGTAATTCGGTCGACATTTTGACCGGTCAGATTTCAGAACCCAAGAGTTACACTGCTGAGAGTATTACTAAAGTTTTATCATGTTTTAATTAATGCCACTTCGTTTGTGATCCTTTAAATTGTATCTAGACTTGACTCTCACAGTCTGCTAAATCAGTTGTTTGGTTGATTTGCATGTAAAGTTAATTGAAAGAAAATAGTGACAACATTGACTATTCGCAAACTAACAGTGAATAAAATAGTTGTGCCGGAAAAGACGGTTCCCATTGAAACGTACGCACAAGATAGTTGCCATCATCAGCTTGAAGCAGTACAACAGTGTAGCAACTCCCAGAACGTTAGAGGATAATGCAACTACTACTGCTGGATTTTGATAGGTCCAAATTCGAAGTTCATAAGTCCTGAACGGGTGGAAACAATTGGTTCTCATAAGTCCCTAAATGCTTGGAATAATAGGTCACAGCTTTGGACTAATGGACAGCAAAAGTTTACCCACAAGAAAAAGTTCTATGACTTACTTAATGCTTACCTCTTGCTGACAAGCAGACATCAAATCCCTATACCACCTTCCCAGGTTATATGATGCTCATGGGGACTTGGAGTGACGTGCGTGATTATCAAAGAGAGGGAGTTCGGAGAGTTGCCATCCGTTTCCGAAAACTTTTGGCGCATGATTTTCAATAGGTTAATCACTGCTTCCTGTTTAGTATGATGATGAATCTTAAACCAATTTTTACAATCCTTACAGAGGCTGTACGCGAACAGCACCTCTGAAGAAACACCTCAGAGAGGACAAAAAGTACAAGGGTTACTGTTAAGTCGCTGTAGTGCCGCGAAAGATATTTACTGCCAGTTAAGCATAATAGAATACCAAGACAATATAGTTCTAGTAAATGCTTGTTATATGTCCCTAATTCCATCGGTTCTTAGCCATTTTTCAGGTTATTTCGAGGTTGAATCTTGAAACTGCTCTTTTATTTATATATTTCACTTTTGCACTCATAGACCTGATTTGAACCCAATGAAATATACGGTAAAAAAGCGGTTTGACCACATGAATGCTTCTTCAGATCAGTATGCCAACGAGTGGCCAAAAGATGAACCTGTTCCACAGCCCATGTCCATGATCAGAATTAACATCGATTACCCCGGACCCATAAATAGTACCTTTTATATTATGTTATTAGATGTCGCTTATGAGTTTTACTTCTTCTAATGTACACATTGCGTGACGATCAAAAACGAAACAGGGGGAACTTTGCACATCATTGATTAAAGGAGTACAAATTCAAATAGCTGAATAATAACAATAATGACTTTTGGGTACTTAGCAGAAGTGTTACTTTATCCTTCAGCGAGCACAAATGGCAGACTGGATTGTGCTTCCTTCAGGCCAGCTGTGCTGCAGCGGGTTTTTGTGGTCTACGAGATGAATCGATGTCAAAGTAACGTCTTTCAATTGCACGCGCTGTAATAAAGGACAAGTTCATTTTGTTTCTCAATGGCGCGCACAGTTGCAGCACGTGATCCCCGAAATATCTTGGGAATAAAGCATATGAATTCGGTCACATGGTATCGTCTGTTGGTCCGGATAACGTCTCTATTCCGTACACAACTTGATACACCAGAAAATCAACAGGAATTTCTTGCGTTGGGAACCCGTTGCCAAATTTTACTACTTTTAGATTCCAGTCCACTGGCTCATGAAGTCATATTCATCATTTTAAATATCACAGACTGTGAGTAAAAAAGGCAACTCCTGTTTAGCAGCAGTGCAATTTCAAAGCATATTAGAGAGCTTCCAGGGAACCACGTTGTGGCGAGAACAATAGGTAGGTGTGGTCCCAGCTGTTTAAAGTTGTTTCACAAGTTGAGGTACACGCAACCATTTCATTACTACTTGCTATTACGATTAGTGTTAACTGTCTAAACTGTGTTCAGCGGTGCGGTTGCTTGAACATGGGAAGACTCAATAATACATATATCTGTTTAGTACTTTTATTTCACACTACTTGGTAGCATATTGCAACTTTCACTTGTCACCCTGACCGCGTCCGGTGTATTTAGGGAAGCACTGGATGTGCAATCAAGCAGAAGAGTCCCGGTTTACACAACCGTTATCCCATAGTGTGACACATTACACTGAACGTTTGCATTCGTTTTGATTAGCTTGAGGTTTGGGGTTTACCAAAACCCGTTCCTAGCGTGGCGCTGCCTCGCGGACTAAATCACTAACTTATTTCCGATTCCGAAATTAGACAGTTTCGAATGGGCGCTGTCTCATCATGTCGCAATAAACTGGAGCAGTAAACAGTCGGTATCAGTACACGATTAAAACCCACACAAATATACGTTAGTGAGCTTTTAGTTCCGCCAAAGATCAGGGACATCATTCAGAATAATTACACTCTTTTGATTTGCGCACGCGGATTATGTTACCCCATGCATAGCAGCCTATTAGACAAGCTTCATAAAGATGGAGCCTGTGTTAGGGAATGGTATTATAATAAGCACTGTGCCTAAATCAAATGGAGCTGTTTCATTGGTTATCGGTGGCTGCGCGACGCTGAACCCCGCCAGACAAACTGCGATTAACACAGGCGCGGTTGTGACCCGATCTCGACAGACAGCGTTATCCTGTTGGCTACCAGCGCCCAGGCTACATAGTGGTGTGATCAGAAGGCAACAGTGTGAATGTGCAAACCGAGGTCATATCGTGGGTTGGGCCAATCAATCCGGATGAGCAGGCCGGATTTGACAAAAGAACGCCATTGAGAAAAATGGGCCAATCACACAACGACCTGGACAACCGATGAAATAATGGTATCCATGATATAATTCACCATGTGGTATCATCGCTCAACTCACGATAAAGAAACCATGGAAGCATTGTACAGCTGTTTCATCCTTGTTAGGAATCATCAGCAGTGCATATCCACCGCGCCCGAACTGGGACGCGAACCCGGGGCGAACGATTCTGAGTCGGACGCCTTAGCACAAGCGCACAAGCGCAATAACAAAAGAAAGGTAACTTATAAATATGCGGTGATTTCAACAAATGATGGAGAATGTTTGCAGGTTGACTTCGGTTGTTCTCATTTGAGATTGTGGGGCGAACAATGGCGATCTAGAGTTAGGATCTGCTCACTAAAGAGCAGAATTCGGAACGGAGAAAAGATATTACCACACAATATTTTTGATCTTTCAGAAGAAATTTAGTCTTCGCATAGCAGAGTGGCCTTTCTTTTACTCGTTCTAAATGTTTTGAATACTTCTCCGCGCTTCGTTCAACTTTTCTCGACGACTGTGGTGCACTTCTGGATGTTCTGTTCAGAATCGAGTTGGTCAAGTTGTTTGGAATCGACGCTTTCCGATGCTTGCTGACCATCGCGCATGATCAGCTGCATTTTTGGGCATTTTGTCAGGCCCGAAAGCCCACAATTGGATTTTAGGGCAAAATGCTGCTTCTGTTTTTGTTTCTCAGTGCATATCGATAGTGTTACTTTGTTTTTCCTTCCATAACCATTCCCTGATTATTTAAGAAATATTTTGAACTTTTGCAGTGTGATGTTCTTCCTTCGCGGTTGCTGATCTAGACAACATCATTTGGGTCCTACAACTACATACTACGAGAAGCATCGGAAATTCTCGAAGATCCCTCGGACCGTCAGCATGACGATACAGACAAATTTCGCCTTGACCCGAGCCCTCGATCATTGTACATATTACCGACCCCTTCCACAATCAAGCTCTGCAAAGACTCATCTACGCCCAACCCAGGTCTAGTACTGGCGGCTAATTACTCGATCACCGTCGAGCCACGCGTCAACCTTCTTAGACGAAATCGTGCAAACATTTGCATTTTTTCATTATTGTTGGTTTTGCCCCATGAACAAGTGAAAAATATCTGACTTTTGCTACTGGCGAAGTGAAAGCTAACTCTTGCAAGAGACATTCAATGCAACAGAATGCAACTAATCTGAGGCTGACTTACAAAGCATTAAAACCAGTAGCAATCACATATGGTTGACTATTCAACCCCACGTCCCATAAATACAATATTCTGATTCGGGTTATGTATGTTAATCTAGCTTGTTACCCGAGACGTTTGATGAAATTTTGACAGTCTCGAATATGGTATTGGAAAAATAATTCCGATTCCACAGCGTGCCTTGAATCCGTGAATCCACACATAAGAACACCTAATTGAACAGGACCATCTGATGTGTCAGTGTGTGCCTAGAAAATTTTCGAGCGTTGAAACGACATTCGATCAGTTTTTAAGCTTTGTTTCTGCGATTGACAGTGAAGCAATAACGTAAGGGCAGAACTCTGTGCCACCGACAAAATTTCTGGGTTATCGATCAAAAAGGGTAGTCATGAAAGCAATAGGTCGCCACAAGCAGGCAGCAACAATGAGTTGGGGGTGGTGAATTTTCGCCTGACAAACGCTTTCACAAAACGAATTCTGCAATTCTGATGGCAGCACCATGACGTGGCGGGTTTGCTCCACCAACTGGGCAAGGTCATCGTTCGTTGTCGTATTCGGCTGGCCCAATGGAATTTTTCGGAAGAGGCGCTTGAACCGCTCAACCACCCTAGGAAGATCCGCTGCCTTGCAGGTCACTTTCGGCTGCGCTAATGCTAGGGTTGGGCCCTCGAATAAAAGGACCTACTCGGGAATGGGTTACCGAAGTAGAACAATGTCCGACAATTCAACCAACCCTGACAGATGTTAAGCCAAATGCCCCCGATTCTCTTCAAACTGAAACTCTAATCACAAATTTAAGTATTACCACCACACACAACATCTTATTTACCCGATTATTCAGTTCCGTTCACCGCCTCTATATTTTATTTGGTCATTCAGTGGCAACTTTCAGTCTCGCGTTTTATTGGTAGAGATTCTAGAGTAAATTCAGACTTGTCTATTATGTCTGCTAATTACGCATGCTCTTATGTCTCATAAAACTCGCCTTCATCTAAAGATTGTTTTCTCCGTCCTCAATCCCACACTAAACTGATCTCGGTTAAAACCCGAATGTTTGTACACTTGAGATCTTAGCCATCGATATGCTGATTTGTTTGAGAGAATCACGTTTAAGATTTCATCTCCGTAATTTGGTTCACGTTCCTATCCACTCCTTTGGTAAACATTGAGGCCGCGACTTTGGGTATTATTGGCATTACTGTGGCACTTCTTAAGACGGCCGAGGTCGAACTGCCCTCCTTGGTCTTAGTCAGCAGCCATTTTTGCGCAGTGAGATTCAGCCAAAGCAAAGAGTCTTCGCTCTGATGGACCCAGTTTGTCGACTCAGATTATGAATCAACAGATTAAAGCTGAGACGTATTCGACGACTATCTACAGACGGCTGCAGGACAGTACTGTGACCTCAGCGTATAGGATTATGGCCATATTAAGTGGTTTTCCTTGATCGAGTTTCATTTGGGGGCCCTCTTGGCCTCGAATTCTTTCGTTTGGGAAATGGAGAGCGGTTGTCGTCCCTGTGTTCATACCATTGGTTGTTGTCCGGCTCGTTACCACCCCTGACCTAACAGGACCTGGTGTGTTTCTATCCCACTCCACATTTCAGGCTCATGGTTGCCGTTTTTCGCTACTCCAAGTAGTGGGTCCTAGTGGCTTGAAAATTCAAACCTTCGAATCGTTTGTATGCCACTTAGCAGCGACCCTTATTGAGTAAAATGTAAACCTAAATTGATCACATCTCAACTGACTAACAATATGGAGGGTGGTTGCAAGATTTTTGGTCGTGCTGGGCCAATCTCCTTAAGTCTGATCGCGCATTAGTGCTCACTGTTCCGTCCATGTGCATCAATGAGCAGTCGAGGAGCAAGATGTAGTTCCAGTGAGACTCCGATGAGGCAACCGATTCAGTTGGCCTGTCGGTTTCTTGAAAACTACTAGATGGAAAGTTCGATTTGGTTCGTCTACTGCCCTTAATGAGTGCTAATCGCTTCCCAAAATGCCCTGCATTTCGTAGGCTTATTTGGCTGTGGCCTGATCCTTCGTGTTGTGACACTGTGAACTTGCGCTGGGTCTCTGTGTCCTCTTGGCTCACGCCAGTCTATCTTGGTTGTTATCGAGTAAAATGAACCACGGCTCTTAACGAAAAGTAAACCCAACCTCAGCTTACGTAGGGATCGCGATATCTGGTGGCCACAGCAAGCTTTAGACATGGAGCATACTGCCACGATGAGAAATCCCACCAAGCTATTTCGCCCCATTCGAGATGGTGGTGGGAAACCGTTGGGTGTAAGTGGAAGGACATGTGAAGCTGACGGTTCGATTATTCACGGGCATCAGCGACGTCTTGCGTCCTGATAAGAGCATTTTAAAGCATAATCTAGTTGGTTTTCAGCTTCAGCTTCTATCATAACTATCCATTCATGCGTCCCATGGTTTCAGCGGATCCATCATCTGCGACGGATACTCCAAGGGAAATCCAGATCTTAGGATAGTTTAAAGCACCGGCCTTCCCCAACTCTGTTTAAATTTGGAGGAAGGCAGACGTTCACAGGGTTTAAACTTTTATTCCCCAAGATCTAGTACTCCGAGAAACCCTTCTCCTCTCAGGGAATCGATTTTGGTCCCCATATTATCTACTGGAGTATCGGCCTAAGCCGACAGAGTCAAGCCTGCCAGCGCCTGTCTATCTTCGTAAACTGTAAAACATGCACAAAATGGACTCTCAAGGAGCGCACTGGGCTTCGCTCCGGTCATGAATGTGTTGACCAAGACTACACCTTGCTCTATACGCCAGAGAACCGTTTTGTTGTCTAAAACCAACGCTCATTGTGGTCGTAGATATAAGCCCAGCAGCTGACTTCTTTGATAAATCTGCAGTATGAAACAAATGATGAATGAATGGAGCATCTGAGAAGAATGTATCGGACCTTAATGAGTTTTGCCGTTATTCTTCAGGTCGATTTTAGGCTTGTGGACAAATATTGCTGTCCTTTGTTGTCTCCAGTGGATTATGACAAGGCTTCTCCTTATCCCCATTTCTATTCGACTTTACCTAAGATGATGTTCCCCGGAAAGTCTTAAACGAAACATAAGACGGAAGACCTGGACTTATCCCATGGGACACAGCTTTGAGCTGGAGCATGTCGATGTCATCACCTTGCTGAACGAAGACGCACATACAGTTCTACATAGGTAGGTCCACTTGGTGATTAAGGTATCTAGGTAAGGTATGTTCTCCATACCTTCAAAGTTCAGGGTAATTCTTCAAGACTGGCTGGAAAATATTTTTATGTTTATTGACAATGCTTTGTGATACAAAACACCGGGGTAGTGTGACAAAACTTGCATGTGACATATGATCCGCACAGGTGGTCAATGAACAAATAGCCAACGGAACAAAAAAGATTACCGGCACGTCCAACCACCAATTGTGATAAACGTCGGCACATACTAGCCTGTTTCCCTTCCATTCACTCTGTTGTTATTCGCCCCATTGAGGGTCACGCAAAAAAAGTAACGAGATAAACTTTCGGACTGTTTTTCGTTTAACGAGCGGCGATCCATGCAGGTCGAGCCTTCTCAAATGAATTCTCGTGTTAAAACTGCCGTTTATGTGGCTGCTTACAATGAGCTTTCCAAACAGCCTGATTTCTATGAGCCAAAAGCTCTGCTATTCTGTACGTCCGTTCACGTGAGAGGAGAACTTCGCACACAATGAAATTTCGTCCCGAACAACAACAGAGGTTGGATGCTGCACGCAACAGAGACTTTTATGAATTTGACAATTTTTCAACCTGAGTCAGTAAGGATAAGCGGAAGAATTACCAAATAGGGTTTAAAAACTTAATTTTGAATGAAATTTCCTGAGTAACGTTTCTAAAACAGCTGATAGCGTCCAATCGTCCCACTTCTTAGATTCAACCTTTGATAGCCTAAGAATCTCATTTGTTAGTTTCCCTCGCGATTAATTGCCAATAGCGCGGTTGTAGGCAAATTGACCTAGCTCGCAGCCTCCGCATAGCTGTCGAGAGCTTGCGATCGTGAACACGGAATTTGGATCATCGTGAATCGGGAAACGAAGTTCACGGCAGAATTAAAATAATAGTCGGTGAAGTTGGATTCCAAATTTCTGCTCTTTCGAGCGGTAAATTTTTGATCTACTTGACCACCACCAGGTTTGTACTTACACAATTCAAACTCGTAGTCACTGATGATTTCGACTTGGAAGGTTCCCAAAACCAATTGTTGGCAAAATACTTAAACGCCATTGACATTTGATGCTAATCTACCGGTAACTATTCTCACGTGATGCAGTTTCGATTCGAGGGTGGTGCACCACGAGGCTTGATTAAACATGGTACTTCATTTCATCATGTTGTCTTCCAAAGACGCTTAAAGGCTTTGTTTATATAAATCAGCCCTGCAATGAATTGCTTCCTACCACCATGGAGGCCATAGTAAATCAATGACTTCATACTAAGTGCAAAAAGCTGAATGTCAGATTTCATTACTCGTGTCATGGAAATTTGTGACTAAAAAGCAACGGTGCCATTGAACGTCCCCTCTCCTCCTAGGGAAATTACGGATAGCACTGCCTAAATAACGGGATTACAGAATACCGACCACTCTATCAGCTGACAAACGGAGGTGTCTATAGATGCAATGATTTTCGCATGTCACATGTAGATAATTGTATATTTCTTGTTCACTAGAGATTTATATTAATTGTTATTAGATTCTTTCACCCACTGGATGAAATATTAATACATCTAGCTCAAAACTAGCCAACAAATTCTATGGATAAATTGCTCATAAAGTCATCATTTTCGGACGGTATGTGACGTATTTTGATGCAACAGGCTCATTTTCTCAGCAAAAGTGTGATGCCATACTCGTCGACAGAGATTGAGTTAACCATTATATTTCATCAGACTTAAAAAATCCATACAAAGGGAGAATTTGAAAATGAATTGGAAATGAGTTTCAGTTCTTTATTTTTTTCCATTACTTTGATTTGTCTCGTCAAGAGATGTCACTTGCATGTTCCCTTCATATGTTGGTTGACCAAAGGTCACCTAGTGTGTATTCCGTGTCCCTTTCATCTCCTTTTTCAGAACAGTAAATAGCTGAACGTCATTCTAAACTATCAACATTTCCTGTTTTTGAATGCAGCTGTACCACGCGGAACTCAGATGGCCGGACCAGTAAGGAAATGTATACTATCTATTTCATTGCTTATAAAATTAGTGGCACTCCTTTACTTCATTTTTTTGTTTACTCTTACACACATGCAATATGTTTGCACAGGATGCCGTGGCCAGTGAAACATCAACAAGTTGGAATCGCGGATCATCAGTGGGAGGAGTCGGATGCACACTTATCATGTTTAGAAGAAAATACGGTAACCGCTTGACCACTCCCGGTGGAATAGGACGTTTCTAGAAGACCCGATGAGTCGGGAATTATCAGAAATAATTTCTCAAACCATCCCAAGTTCTACGACAAAGCCGGATGTTCAGCACAAAAGAGGATAGTGTACAAACGTTAAACTGAGTGAATTGATCGAGCAGCCTCAAGTACCTCAAAAAATCGCTCAATTAAGGTGAATCCTGAAACTTCAGGCTACAAAAAGTAAACTAATAAACAAAGTTCTAAATTCCACGTGCGTACCCGTATTGGGAAAGCTACATACTGTTCGAATTGGGCCACATAACATGTTGGCTGGAATAACCAGCAGCCAATGGGGTGATAAAACAATTGCTGATGGCAGCATGTCAACTCGGACGGTCACGATGGTTGGAATTGTTTACGGGTACTGCATGGAGAAAAGAATGAACACTTTAGTTCACTTCTCATCTTGAAATTTATTTGATGTTAATACAAAATTGATCGAAACACGACCGTTCACTGTCGCAATCGTGCCCACAGAGTAAACATGGTAATGGAAAAACCAATAAAACAAAGGAAATTCAAAAACTTTCTGTCATGAGTGGCAATGGAGCTGGTCATTTTTTCTTATTTCAGATAGTATTTTTCTGTCGGTCATTCACTAGTGATTAGTTTGCTTAATAACTACTCAGATGAATTACGTGGCAGTCAATTCAAATCCGATTTTAACTGGGAAAAGAGAGTAGAAAAATTACTAATAAGGTGGTAAACGCTTCCTAATAGATAATGCTCGAATTCGATCGAAAATTTGCTGGTTCATTAGTTCATCACAATTACTTTTGCCCCGACAAAGACTGAATAATCTCTTGCATATTTGTATTATAACTGATCATATGTGAAAAACAATACCAATATACTGTAAACAACGGTAATCGATCGCAAATAGAAAATCGAAGATGAGGCACGACACCACATGAATCAATCGATTCATCCATTGATTTTAGTCGCCAATCAGCTCCATAGTCCACCGAGTGGATTGAAAAACCGGCATATTGGTCTACAGCCTAGAGTGTGCACACCTAGACAAATACGGAAGATAACTCGGAAGGCCCTTACTATAGTTAATCCTTGCTGCACATCCTTTGTGACAGTTACCGTGGTCATTAAGGAGTGGCAATTACGCAATGATGCACATGCGCGCACACGCATATATATATATATATATATATATATATATATATATATACAGACACATTGGTGCCTAGATCACGTCCTTCGCGCTAAACACTGATAACAAATCAGGCGTAAGGTACCATCCTGTACAGGCAACTAGGTGCAATGGCGCTAGCATTAATTGCACAGACGGCAATTACCAATGCGGTTCTTCACGCAAACTCATGAGCATACATCAAAACCGCCGCATCCTTCCACGTTGGAGGACCTGATCTGGCGGAAAGAAATGAACGAGCAAACGGTCACAGGCAAATTGGATAAACTGTGCCGAACTGAAGAATGTTTTAGTCTCTTTGGATCAGCCATGCACTCATTAACTGAAAGTTTATTTTTTACTCATTCCAGCGACGATTGACATGTTTATCAAAGCAATCCTATCAACAATAGAAAAATTATACATTGTGTATGATGCAACGTTTGGGAAAGGAAGTGGTACGTGAATTAAGCACAAAAATACACTAATTGGGAAAGTTATAGAGGAGAAAAATGAACCAGGAAATGCGAGACGACAAGAGCAAATGGTATCAGAAGGGAGGTTTGGTGTTTCAGCCAAAATGACGAATATCTAATAGGACGTCCTTTCCGGATCTCCCTCCTCCGAAATTCAGCAACGCGATTCGGGAACTGACCAATGACTATCGGGTGGGTTCATCATTTCTAAGTTCGTGGAGACATCAGCCATTTGTTGTATGTTGTCATTCCACTCTAAGTGCAACTATACCAGCAGCTTGAGTCGCACCTTAAAACCTGTATACGATCGACTTCTTAGACAACCATCCGCTTTAGTTTTCTTTTGACCTGCTCAACTTCTTCGTTCCAGACGAGAAAGGCGACCGGCGAAATGTAGGCTGCCAATCAGGGAACTGATCGGCGGTAACAGAATTCGAACCGCTGACATTTCCATTCCATCCCCCGCGATACTGACCCCTAGATGTAGACGTCACAGTACAAGATATTTTGATGCATGAAATCGTTTGCCATGTCGCTGATATCATACAACTGCCACAAATCAGCTTCAGAAAGAACCTCTAACTAATAGGACCAAATGACGTAGAGTGTATCGAAAAATCGATGCGCCATGTATTGGTTTTAACTGTGAATGATATAATGTTAATAACAGAGCGGTAGTCGAAACAAAATTGATATTACATTCTAGATTTTTAAAGATTCTGAACTTACTCGTTGGTCTTAGCTCAGGTTGTTGGCTTTCGTGTGTCTTCCGTTGCTGAGCCTGGTACTCAGGTCTCGTTCGCGCAATCTATATCCCAGGCTCCGTGGTCAGAAGAACGTGAAATACGCTTTTCTCCCCCCACCCCCCGTGACCGTGAGGTACAAGAAATGGAGCAATCCAAGTGAATTCATACCTCTATATACGCAGACTGAGGGTGCTTGACACCTGAGCATTAATTTCCGGTGATTAGTGGTTGCCGGGTATTTCAAACGCAGTCATAAGTGATAGCGTCCACCAGGGTAGAAATCAGTAAGGAGTGATACCTTCGATCAAGCAGCTGGTGCCGAAGAGAGAAACGAACTATTTCAACTCGAAGAGCGGAACTCCTATATATAAGGGAAAACTTTTCGATGAAGATTATAAGAGTGTACCCAAATATCCGGTAAACTGTGACCAGCAAAGACCGATACATCAGTGTCGTGCACTCCGTAGGCAACGATAAACAATATTAGAAACTTAATTGCAATGACACTTTGACAACATAAAATTTCGAAGTTAAGTAGCACTGTCTTCGAGAGTCTATCGATGACTTCTGCCAGGATACAACCAAGATGGTTTCAGATTGACCATTTCGTCGACCTCCTTGCTGAAATTTGGTTTTCGGGTTAATACAAACAAAACTTAAGGTAAAACTCAATGGGAGTGATACGACTGTCACCGAAACAGAGCATGAGCAATGATTAGAGAAGTTATTGTATTCGCCTCTTATGCCCTTTATGTCTGGTACTCCTGGTTACTGGGATCGTTTGGAAGCGAAATATTAGAGGTCACATTTCTTCATCCAGACTCGATAGTGGTGCCCGGATCTCAACTATTGTGCCACCCATTCGGGACGGTTTTAAAAGACACATGGGAACTTTTTCTGTCGGTCTTTAAGAACCTTTTTCTTGCACCGATTTGAAAATCCTTCCTCAGCAGTTCCATTTTGCTAGATCTGAATGTCAGGAATCGTTCAATAGGAAGGGATTGAGATTCCCCGTGCAAGAGGCAATCATGGCCTCGAATTTGATCTTTTGAAGTGGGACTGAGCCCAGAGTTTTTCACTTGCCGATGTAGCTGGTTTGAAAGTGTTTCAGGCTGTATTAAAGTATATGGAAACAATACAGTCGGGTAATGTTTGCAATAAGTTGAAGTTTTGGTTCCCATAGTGAATCTCTTTTCAGGAAGTGCACTACTCTAAACCGGCCCTGAAAAGATTTCCCGTGGCAAACGAAACTTCAATATATTCCAGGCACACCCGTCTGTGCTCTGATTTAGCATTACAAACATTCCAAAAATTTTCTCTTTTATCTATTTCCTAAAAACGTATTTCGGAAGTAGAGTGGGAGCACTGAAAGGTTCCCAAATGAGGAACACCGACGGTGGAATGATTCCAACGCATGACTTTCCGTCCAAACTCACCACCTTATTATTTTTAGTCATTGTCAGTCACGTGCTTCGACCGCCACGTTATATTGTGGTCGCTAACAGTGGATGAAAAAATGCAGTTGAACGTCCAGTCGTCGAAAGAATTGCGCTCTCTGAGCCCTTCAGAGGTTTATTATATACGTAGAAAAACAATTTGGATCTTGTCCAGAAGTGTTTTCCCTACACTGAAACCGAGCGGCGAACAGAGTTGAAGGATTAAAGCCAAGCCATTTGTGTATTAATTGAATGGCTGGTCCCTTAGGTTCGACGACCGCAATCGTGGTAGCCCGGTGACCGGAGCAGGTATCGGTGGGCCAAGGGTCACCAGTTTGACACCCACTCAAGATCTCGATTTTTGGGTGTAAGAGAAGTAAGTAAATTTCCCGTCATCAATAAAAACCGTTAAGTATTACTATTTACTGAAGTTGCATGCTGAAAAGTGAGCACTTGTCTTGAAATGAGTTGCACATTTGATTAGACAGATTTTACGGTCAGTGAGGTTATATTCGCTGGTAATTTCCAGCAGTAAGCCAGTTTATGCCCACTTGTATCTTTTATGATTGTTACCAGCGCTTTAGATGTGAATGAGATCAACCCGATTAGCATTAGATACTAAGCCTATCTAAATAAGATATCTGAACGATAATCTAAAATTTCCATCCCCGTTGCAAGTGTTAGATGTTTCCGTTCATCAACAGAGACAGAGGTTCGACCACTGGTCGTTAAGCAATCGATACTGTTGAGCTTAAAAAGGAAAGTTTCGGATTCTAATCCTTAAACCGTTAGTCATCGTACCTTTTGACATCATTGGTCCGCCGCCTGCAACAACAAATACAGTTATTTGGTCGGTAGGTTTTTGACAAATGTGGACTTGATCCATATGTGAATCTCTTCTACTCTAGCATGGAAGCAACCTACACATTTGCAGCGCTTGTGCTCTGCCAACCGAGCCACGAGGCTGCGCCGAATGGTGTTCGGACATTTCACTTAAGAAACTGTGGTTACTTGGCCAAACCGCGAAGGCAAATGACATCCACCAGTATGGACGTTTGGCAATTTGACGGCCAGAGCAGTGCTTCCCGATGAATAAACCAGCATCCATCAGTTACAATGCACCAGCTGGTTTAGATCCTGTTTCGATCAGGACAGATGTGTCTGGACGGGCCTGAATATAAGTTTAGGCAATTCAAATTTTCAACTGATTTCTGGCTTTTTTGCCTAATACGTTTTGTCTGCGCTCCATTGGAAGTATGTGCGATAGACTCATGCATGAGCGTGTCGCACACAAACATTACTTAGTAAGTTTCAAAATTTTATCCGGAAAAATCAATGTTCTAGGAAAAAGTGTTTGATTGTACAACAAATGCTATCGCGTGTAAGCTTTAGAAACTATGATATCCTATCCGATTACGAATTGTTTACGATGTTATAAGTCGCTTTTCAGTTTGCAGGTACGTTTGACTGTCTCGAGAGGAAGGAAATGGGAGAAATAGTCAACTATTCGAATCGATTTCCACGTTCGATATCGTTTAGTGAATAGCAAATTTATTGGCTGAACATAAGTATCAGTCATTATCGTTAATTATGGTCAGCATAGTTAGAACCCATAGGATATGGGAACTTAGCAGAATTCATATTTTTTTAATCGTTAGCGAAAGATTTAAAAACGCGAATTCTACCCACGGTTATCCAATATGTTATCCACCTATTTTAATACAAAAAAGCTATGCATAGCTATCTGTATTAATGGCAGTTTCAGGAGAATTCCACGTGATTCTCAAAATAATCAAATGTCTAATATCTGAGCAACCATTACAGCCAAATCAAAGAAGCCCAGAATGCAACATTAGGTGTTACACGGGAATGACGGTCATATAAAGCTCAAAAGCGATGAAAATCCTCAACCTCAGTTGCTCTGCTAGAAGCTGACATGCAATAAAACTGCAGGTAGATATCTGCGACCCTTCTGGAAAATTTTTCAGGGAAGTAAATCGTCCCAAATGGCATTAGGATAGATGGATCTGATGGGTTGGCCCGATCCTTTTTCCTAGGTGATGGTGAACTTTCTGCATTCGAGTTAATTACTCCCGATGTCCAGCTGGGTAGGGGAGACTTTGAAGAACCAACGTGAATCGGTGAACGTACCGATCTGCAAGAAAGACGATGCATCCTGAGGTGCTGATCAACAAGGAAATCATTTGATGTTATTCATTTAGATCTTTCTCTCTCGCTCTCGGATATAATTGTCTGCGACAAGCCTGGTTCTCCCGAAGTACACACATAGAAATTAGCCGACGTCAACACATTCGGAGTTATTTCCATCCCATCTGTCTGCGATGACTTTGAGAATACGGACACATGTTTCTTAGTCCTGTAATCTACTCCCAAGATCTGAAAGCAGCGCTTGACCTAGACAATCGCGTATATTTATGGAGCTGCTATTTATCAAAGATCACAGCAGAGAAATTCCTTTAAATTCCACTTTTTGTATGCCAGTAGGCGAACCGGAGTTCGTGCTTGTGTTGATCTTCCGTCCTTAGTCATTAATGGAATTTTCTGCCGGGGTTACTTGCTTTCATTGTTTCTTTTCGCATTTGTAATTGAAATGACTGCGAAAAAGTACAGTGTCCACATGCGAAACTAAATACCGCTGACTTCTGTCTAGACAATAAATTGTCCAAATTGGAGAATGCGGATGATGTTACGTCAGTGAGTGAAGATCCATATGGGCTGCAAGTATTCACTGACAATCTAAATAACAGTGTTGTTATTTTTCTGATGCGTTTTTACCTTCACGGCAGCTCCTCACACAAACCTGGACCGGCTTGGTGCCAAATCTTGTTCTTGCGCGGCAATGGTGTACATAGGCTTTGTACTTCCGACAGTTGCATCTCACCAAGTGGTCTTAGATCGAATGAAGTATCGTCTCCAGGGCAGAAAATCCGGCTAGTCGTGACTTCCGACTATCCATGAGAAGTCAAATGTACACGGCACTAGTAAGGTCGGTCATATTATGGGAGTCAGGAACATGTTTGTTGTGGTGTGCCGCTGTCTGAACTGAGAAAACGGTCCACCATGGATTTGCTTGGCTAACCTGGACAGGACAGAAACGGGGAGACCAGTGGTTTCCGAAGGCCAATAAGAGGATCACCCAGCACCAACAGTTTTGCAAAGAAACCAATATAGTGGTATACAGGACACGATCCGCGTCTGCATAATGCTGCTAGAACACGGTAGGAGAGTTTCGCCAATAGCTCAGAGATGAGATTTAATGTGGTAGATTCTAGTGGTGAGCTAGCAGAACATGCACTGAATTCGGTCAGTTAATATGATTGGGGCATAGGTTATGAATGCCTACGTACCAACATCCTCACAGTAATTACCTCGTTCGCCGGGGCGCATAATGGTAGGAAGATTGGACGGCGTGATCAGCCTGCTGTGATCAAAAGCAATAAAAGCAGCCAGCGGATTGGTTTCTTTAGTTCTGATTAGACTTCTGGGTTGGGTCTGTTGGGTCCCCCTCCCCACACACAGTGTGTGATTAACAGTGATAAAGCTAAGTACCGCCATCGGTCGCGCTCCTGCATTGGAAATCTTTTCTCTCCTATATGGTTCTTCCGAGTTACTACCACCAGTAGGTTCTGCGAGGTCGCAAGTAAAATTACAAAACACTAGTGCAAGCCAATTAGTTATAAAAGCAGAAATGACTGAACTTTTCCGTAGGTTTTCCTTTGAATTTAATAATAATCACCGGTTGGAAGTCACCAGCGGGCTTGGTTATGAAATATAGCTCAGTAGATTGATTGATTGAAGTCAGAATAAGTCTTCAGTGTAAATTATCAAATCATTGAGCTAACAAGCTGACCTCTAATTACGAACACGGCTAAACTGGATAACCGAAGGTTGCAATTTGTAATTCCGTAACAATGAATTTCCAAGGTAACTGAAGACACGTGGAACTAAGCATATTACAGTAAGTTTGTGACTAAGTTTATTTTGCAAAGTGAAGAATGGATATCTATTCCGTCCTATCACTAACTGTCTAACATTATTCCGTGTATTCGTCCCGTCCCCCCTTTCTGTCGTTGCGCATATTCGACATATAGGCCAAATAATTAATGTGTTATGCGCAGGAAGCTTCAATCAAACACGGTACGATTTGCACTCCCGAAGTTACGCTTGCACACTTCCATCTACCACTATCAACACGCACAAAGTCGCGCGAACAGTGTTCACTAACGGCTATGTAACTTGATTAAGTGATACTGCATGGTTTCATTTCCAGGGACTAATCGTAGCTACTAGATAAAGATATGCCTGACATAGAGTTTAAGGTTAAATAACAAGTTTGTGTTTGGCAAGCGTCACGTCATCATCGAACTCGGATTTTGTTTGCTCTATAGACAGCAAGGCGTGAGACATTTGAATGAGTCTAGGGGGAACTGTCATCGTTTGGCATCCATAAAATTTAATCAGTTATTCAACCAACCATTTATCAGGCGTGCGACTCGGGGATTGAGTTCATTTTCTGTAACATTCAGTAACTTAATTGTCAAGAATACAAGGCTATGTCAGTAACAGTTTAAGGAAAATTACTAGTTAACATTGCATGAAATAAGAATGCTAACTGGTAAAAGGTTTTGGAACTTGCCATGTATGTCCTAGGATAGAACTCTCAAGTGAGGAGATACGAAGGTAAGTATAGTGGGTGGGAGCACTAAAGTCCTAACACTCTAACTTGTCTCTCAAGGGGCCATTAGGAATCTTAGATTGAGTGTGAATGAGATTTATGCACTCGGGGATTGGGAACGTCGGCAGAAAGTCAGACGGCTCGAGAACTGACGCTTTGTATTAACATTTGGTTATTTGCCTGCTCAATCGACGTAATTCGGTTTTAGCTTTTGGATCCACCTTTTAAATTGTTCAGAGATCCTGACCAATCCTTAACCAACCAAATTTGTATTTCCGGAGTTCAGAAGCAAAAATTACCGCACCTTAGAAAAGATCAATGATACTTCGATTTAGAGTGAACCGACTTGACCAAAGCGAAATTAAACGAACTAAACTGAATATATGTCATGAATATTTGTCAACACCAGGTACTGTGAACATGGCTGCTTGGGTGATCTTCCCCACTGTGTGAATGGGCACACGAACACAAGCGCATATAACTACAAAGCCACAAGAATATGTCTTCATTATATTGTCGCGTGATTTGAGGAGCTGCAGTCAGCATCTAACTCTGATACGGCAGCATTCTACAAAGCAAACGTTTCAGCTGGATAGAACCAGCTACGAATAGGTGTTGATGCTTGCGCTTGTATTTGCACGGACTTTGTGCCCGCCGGTGTCTACATTTCAGTTAACAATGAACGCATTCGCCAACCCCATAAAAATTTGGAACAAAAATGTATAAAGTTACGAGATATGGTACATAAAGTTAACCTCGACCTGGTCCCGACTGGTGAGAATTCGGCGTACGTAAGGAACGGTCGATTTCCTATAAAATATTTATTCTGCCATGTTTGTAGCGGAAGGTAGACTGTGTCCTGGAGTGAGAAAAGCATCTTGAATCGTCACTGTGTAATGGACGGCACGGATCGGAAAGAATTTTCTCAGTAAACCTTTTCACAAGCAGATAGATATATAGAACACAGTATGGTGGATAGTTCTTTCAGCTGATTAAAAGGACACCACTGGAAACTGGCAGACTCCGGGGGGAAGATTCAACAATCGTTCTTTACTAAACCAAAAAAATAACAGGCGAACAATATAGGAGGACGGATAAAACATAAAAAGGGAGGTAGTATTTTGTCTAAACTGGAAGTGTCGCAATCGCTTTATGAAAAAGCCAGTCTTCTAAGTTGCTTTTAGCATAACTGGAAATGAGATGACCACCGGAATTACTTGACGACAGTAATTCCCAATTACTTGACGGAATCGAACCTAGTGCGAGTGGCTCTGTGGCAATGAAATAAGGGTCAGCCGGGTAAGCAGACCAAGAAGCAAACGGACATTCCGCACACACTGACCAATTAAGATTAAACCAGAGCGAACGGAAAACTTGTGAGCGGGAAACAAGTTATTGGAATAGTCGAGAGAGTCTTCGGTCCTGGAATATAGACTGACAGAAAATAGCACCAATGCTTAAATAATTGACCAGGGGAATTAGTAGACAGATCACTGATGTGTGTTGAAAACAAATAAATGAAAAGGAAAGCTCCTTAAATAACTTCGAAATTAGTTACCAACGGGGTAGGTATTTTTCAATGCAAAAACCTGCCACACGGCTCAGACCGTTAGCGTTCGCTCCGCGGTACATTCATCTGTCCACGATTGGAAGGAAGTCAATCAGGATCAATAACTAGCATCGTCCCCAATCAGAACTAACCGTAAAAAGACTGATACATATGGGAGATCTACGAGATGCCGGAACATTCATGCATTCTAGTTCCGAAATCCTGACAGTTGACAGAGTTTCATAATAGGTGTAATGCTGAGAGAACGATGGAAATTAAGTACTTCCTCCGCAGAATGATCAGTGAAGCATAACACTCAGAAGAGGTCACTTTCAAATATATATATATATATATAATGCAACAAGTTCCACTCGAAGAAAATGTGAATAATGAAATGGATAGAATTGACAGCGGCCACTAGTTTACCTTAATCAATTGAAAACGCGCAAGTGCCGGGGCAATTTTTTTTAAAATAATAGTTGGTGAAAATTTTGAATGACCGAAACTTATACTGGACATGCTAATTCAGGACGTACCATAGTTGGGAGAACCAATGTGTTCAATACACTGACCAGTAAAACTTAGCCGACTGGATTTGCGAATGAACCTCAAAGGTATGTGACCATCTATCCAGTGTAATTTGGTAAGATCAGACTGCAGGCTTTGTCCATAGATTTGAAATCCGACACAACTTATCAGAAAAACTGTTTCACCGAAGTGGACGCGGGGTTTGAAATCCCAGCAGAACAAGCGCATATTTTTCACCAGTATCCACTCTGTAAAAAGACAATGATCCAAATCGAAATTGGTAGATCTCAAAAGTAAAATTTATTCGGCAGAGAGCAAACAACGCAATATTTTTTGGCAATTCACAAGCTTCGAAGATTCAATAACAGCAAAGACATTGTATTGTGAACCGGACAACGGCTCTGGTTTCGTTCTCTGGGTTCGATAAAGTGGTCCCAAAAGTGAATGAGGTTCCGGACGATAAGGATCGATCCAAAATCAAACTGAGCCAAGATTGTACAACATCGTTTGAAAGAAAGACCAGTAGCGTGTCAAAGAGGCCATAGAATCCAAGGGAAATTGAAGAAGCGATGAATGAAAACCAAACTGTTCTCGGACACCTTGCGCGAACAGTTTGCAAAAGGTGGATAAATCGAGTATACTCCTCTGATTTGTATTACCATGGCAAAATGTCCACAGCAGTAACCGGCTAAATGATTAACGAAAACGATCTGACCGACCCATAGGCTGATAAGATTCAGGCTGTACGCTTCACTTTAGTTGGGCAAAGAATCAGATATTCTCGAGCTAAGACACTATTTCCCCCAAATCTCCTTATGCAAATTCCGTGTTACCAACGTGCCGGTGGAAGAAGCCACCACGGGGATATGCAATCATTCTGATGTTACGGAAATTGTGGATTAGAATCTTAGCAAACCATTAAATTTGCATTGAAACCGAACAGTTTTGCCGTGCTAGTTTATTTGCACGCACAAATAGATTGCTTACGTTCAGTCCATCAGGGTCTTATTCTTGACGAGACGTCTAACCTGGGACCCAAATTATTTTCAGCGATACTGTATCGCAGATCCGTTGGTGATAAGTCGACAATCGTTTTAAATGAGGCCAGCAGATTGTTGCAAAAACTCAACCCGTTTAGTCCTAGCATTCTAAGCACACGGGAGTGTGGGATGGTTGAGAGAACCCAGCCGTTATGGACGTAAATTTACCGCGGCAACCGACTGGTACAATGGACAAGTTCAAGTGTCACATAGACAGGAATGATATAATGGTATAAATTTTAAAAATGCTGACCCACAAAGTACAAACGGGGACTTGATGGATTTTTTCCACGGTTCGAAAACTCCGATTGATTTGCAAACATTGGACGAGGTATTGGAAAAATTGCTAGTACGAACGGTTGAAACAAAGATATGGCATACCCGCGGCCAAATCTCAGAAACATCTGTGATGCAGATGATATGCATAAACTTAGAGGTGATACCGTTACAAACCGCGTTGGATATAGGCTGAAAATAGAGAACACTGCACAACCCATCAACCCTCCTAACACTTATCATTCACTTCAACGATCGAAGGTGGTAAAGCCGACTATTTCAAACCAACATGTGTTAACCAACTTCAATGTACTTGCACAGCACAGAACATCGTAAGTAGACTCCAAATCCCTCAGAAAGGTCAGAGGTGGATGTCTCGGGCTCTCAGTTGGTTACTCATCTTGAACACCTCTAACAATGTCCCCAAATGACCTGAGTCTCAAAGAGCTATCGCTGATGAAGTTCAGCGCACTGCGTTCCTGCACCCACTGTGCAAAGGACGCCCTGCGACCTCCACGAGGTTGACTGACCTTTGATATTCGGTCTAGAGGAGATGGCTAGACCCTAATTAAAAACCAACCGCGAGCAGTGTGCGAAGCATACATCTGCTTTCCCACAAGCATCCGTGGCGAAGGGTTACTGGCACTCAAGATATTTACCACATCCGAAGTACGCATGACCTGAGCAACCACTCAACAGTCTCCGGCTGGTTACGGGACCCTGATCTTATTACCTTTCGGGTTACATCTTTTGATCAAAGGCTCGAAATGGGGACAATAAGTCAACCCTCTACTTCGGCTTGGACAACCGGGTAGTATCAAGCCCACAGAGGAATCATGGACCCCGATAGACTGTCGAAATTGTGGAGATGGAGAATGGGAAAACTGAAATGTGGTGAACTCTCCAGATTGTTCCCTTTTCTCTCCCGTTTCCCGTTCATCGTTCCCGTCCTTCGCCGTGATTCCGACTGCACGTGATCTACATGCAAGCTCGTGTAAAGTATATAATGTACACTCGGTAGAATTGGAAGCCCACTCTGTGCTGGGACGGACGAACACCTACGGATGAAGGTTGTCCTGCAGGACTATAAAGCAACTCCAATCCACATCATGCGTTCGGCTAGTCACCAATTGAACTCGACTACGGTGTTCCGGAGTGCCATCCGATTTCGAAATGCAAGAATTTTGCGGTCCGCAGAGGCCATAACTATACTCAGAATCCGACTAAACTAACGTATACAAAAGGGGCTTGTGACCCGGTTGTGGCTAACATGATAGATATCGGAGACCCTTCCATTCTTCTTTCTCCTTATTTCCTTTGACTGTTTCCACTCACATTTTTGATGTCAATAAAACAACACGAATTATCATGAATGACCAATCTCCTACTGGTCCTCAGAACAACGGTCTACCGTGAATTTGCAAGTACCATCTCAGCTTAGGATATATATATATATATATTTAGAGTTGAGAAGGCGTACACTGAGTTAATACGTTTATCGTGGCGTTTCGATCCAAACTAGGACTCGTTGTCAAACCTATATATATATATATATATATATATATATATATAAGCATGCTGCCAACGCAAGATTTGAACAAAACTATGCAGAAAACGGATTAAAAAGGGAAACATAATAAGCGGCAAGAAGCTCCCCCTTTAAGCAATGTGGTAGCCGCCACATGTATAACGGTCAATTCCAACAATATCGACGCGACCAAGTCGATCCAACTGCGGCCTTATCGTGATCAGAATTCATGCAAGATGGGCCTTCGCCCAGTTGTTGCACTAATTTTCATAAGGAATCAACAAGGATAACTACAGGCAAAAAGGTTTCCACTCCGTTCGGAACGAATGCTTGTCGTCGCTGTAAACGCGTTTGCGCTGGAGAAAGATTCCACAGGTAGGGAGGCGGGTAGCCTGCTTTCACAGTGAGGGAATCAGGACTCCGCATAATAAAGGATTCCCCAGACAGTCATAATGTCGTGCCGAGAACAAGTTCTCAGTTGGACCATCGGGTATTTAACTTTACCGAGCAGAACTGAAATACTATTCGATCCAGCGTAATTCTCTTTATTCCAGGATCCTCCTCTGGCCTTTGCGAAACCAGGCGTGATCTAAAGGCAGCACAAGTGCCCCAGAAGAACAGGTGAACAGCTAATCGATTCATGAGCCTTCCCGGATCCCTGGAATACCACGAATTGCTCATGCCCATGTACGTAACCAGCTGATTGAGGGCATGCAAAATTGATAGACACTATCAGTTGTTCAGGTGTTTCGCTTTAGATATGTGTACATACTACATGAAAAGACCATGATAGTGAAGTTTAGGAAATCTAGTTTTCCAAAATATCCTGGCTTTAGGTTAAAACGAGGAACTAATCGTATTTACCAGACGAACGAGACAGAGTACGCCAAAGAAAAACGAGAGGGATATTCCCACAAGCGGCAAAAATGCCTGCACCCCAGTAATTCCTGACATTGTTATCATTCGTTTCTTTCATTTACAATACTAAGAATTATCACATGAAAGAATGCCACAGCAGATAACTCAGGAACCAATCACCTTAAGAAAGGATGAACCTTTTGGTATCATTTACATACGCGGCCATAATGCGAAGTGTCAAAGATGCATCGTCTGACGTGGAGCAGGCTAACTGTCAGATGACTGATTTGAACATATTCCTCGGTACTTTGAATACTGTGCTGAACGGGCACTAAAGATGCACAAAGTAGCTGCTTTCTGACAGCTGCAGGCTTGGAGCAGGGATAACTTTCTCACATCAATACACACCAACTAGTTAAACATTACGGAAAACTTCCGCAACCACGAGACAAAAACCGATTCAGCATTCCGCCAGTTTAAGGCTCCGAGGGATAGGCTGCCAAGATCAAAAGACGGACCACTCGATTCAATTCAGTCCTTGCAATCAACGACTTACAACTGACGCGCTTTGCTTTTGGATACTACTTCGCTGCCCCATCCAACAAGGATCGAAAACGAGCGGACAATCGGCAACCAATAAGTGGAAAATTATGTAAATAGCGGATGAATCCGAATGGCATAACAACACCACTCTGTGGCTCTAACTCTCCCAAAGACCCCAACTCAGCAGTCTAACACAACTTACTAGGCATTGGCTCACTGAGTTTCCCACTTACTTCTCCCCTGGCACGGAAGGAGTGTCAAGCTGGAAACGTGCCAAGATATGTTTTGATCGCTTTTTGCGATCATGAAGCAGAAACTGCAACATCATAATCGGTCGTGTGTCGGTTTCTTGAACGGGCTTTATACAATACACCGTTTACTCACCAGACTTAAAATATCTTATTCGGAATAACACAAGAGACTGACCCGGAGTGACGAAAAACTGCATAAAGTCCCAACAGATTAGATGGCATCTGTTTGAGCAACAAAGAGGTCGTGTTTACCATCAACGTGACCGTTGTATAATCGGAACTTATGATACTCAATTTTGTAATGATATTAAAGCACTCTTAGCTATCGACACATTCGTCTGTCATTTCGGACAGGATTGTGCCATAACGGCAATCGAAATCAATATACACAAATGGGAGGCCAAAACTTCATGAGGCAGTCCAACCACTTATTCCAACTCCATTCTATACTGACAGAAATGCAGCTTAGTTACTGAACCCGTTCAATGGTAAACATCCCATGGAATGGACGAGAAAATCTGTGGTGAATAAACTTGTCACAGCAACCAATCAATTTCAACCGATCTAAACTGTAACCAGAATTATCCGTTAGACTATAATGATAGAGGTGAGTGAACATTTGCCCTCTTGAAATAACGTAAATGAACAAAAAAACTGGATTCCTTCGATGAATCTTGGTATAATACGAATACCTCTTCTTTTAGTGCACATACAAGCATACTACGTAGACATGCACGAATGAGAATTCCTCAGCACTGGTACGAGTATGTATACCAGGCGAAGACGGACAGAACGGGGAGTACACAGGCAAGCGAAATGGAAAAGATGCACAGAGCACAAGTGATTCAAAAAGTTAAACAGTCGGTGCTCACTGAAAAGGTTACACTGACTCAATAGTGTGAGAAACAGAAGCGCAAAATGGATCAGAAGACAGCGTGCGTATCGCTCTCTTTCCCTTTCTGTGTGTGTGATGTGAAGTCGAGTGGACGAGTAGCCAAGGGCGGTAAAAATACAATGCAACAGTGCAATGTGATGCGATGCATGAAAGTAAACAAAGCGTCACAATAATACGCGGACCAATGGGCCACTGGAGGGAAGGACAAGTGGACAGATGGAAATAGGTTAACCAATGGGTACCCCGGTTCAATCTCATCATTGCACCAAATTAAGATGATGACCAAAAACGAAACGTGCAACTCGATACCGGATGAAAAACTTACACTTTGGACTTGATCAGTAAACAATGTAAAAAAATGACTCAAATCCGTCTGCCGGAAAGAGATATAAGAAGAATAAGGCCCAGGCGAAATAGCATCATACTGACAAGCAAAGGAATCATAAACAGCTGTGGATTCGTGGAGGCACAAAGTCACAAGTAAAACGTCAGTCGTCTAAAACCCGTGAAGGAACAATACATCGAACCGGAGTTGGAGGGAAACGGCGATGGTGCGTGGACATGGAATGAGAAGACAAAGAAGGTCGAACCGGGACGGGAAGTGGACGGAATGGGACGAGACGGACCGTGGAACGGAAAAGAAATGAGTTCAAAGCAGCGAGTAAGAATAGGATTCGGGCGAGGAAGAAATAATTCCAAAACTAATCGGTGCTCGTGGGAGATTTCACAACGTTAATCGCCCATTTCCAAGTGATAAAATCATTCTTGTCAATATCACGAAACCGGCTCTTAACATTGTATGTACCTCGGTGCATCGCACCTTTGGGAGCAGTGTAAGTTTCGGATTTCCATTCTCGTAAATCCTTCTGTGGACCGTAACTGCCGACCATCACTGTTGAATTGTCCACTAAAAAGATCCATCAATTAGGACGGTAGGGGATTCGGATAGTGTCTGATCATTTTGGAATGGGATAACAGTTTCACAAATTAACCATCATAAAAATAATAATCAGGAGTGGATCAAACTCTGCACTGAATAGTAAAAAACTTGTTTCCGTATACCCAACTGCTTTACACAAAAGACTGCTGCATACATCAAATCAGTTTATGAACGCTAAAACCGGAGGTAGTCAGGCAGTTAATACCACGACGCCTCAACGTGAAGGATACGAGTCCGACCGCTCCCACCATCCACGGCCTTTTCACTCGGCGGTTTCTCAACTCCCTTCGTGAACTAGTTCACACTGCCCATATAGCAAATAAGAAAAACCAAAGTTATTAGTATTATGCCATGGTGACAATGAAAAGTGCTATTAATATTAGCACTTTATATGGTTGATGCATGAACGCAGTGGGAAGAGCATGATGCATAGCCGCCAGGGCCACTGCGCAAAGGGAACTCATAACCATAACCTTCAAACTTGCAACAATCGTAGTAGAAGTACCATGCGACCACATAAGGTCTCAGCAGTTCAGGTATGGCAACGAGCCGGGTGATAGAAAATTGACACTTATCACCAAAGTGGTCGGAAAATCTGGGATTCAAATGTTCCACTTTTTCGGAGTGACAGACGTTTAACCCACCTGACCACCGCCAGTTTTAATTGGCAAGTTGCTTCTTCGCTGTTTACCTGTGATTTGCACGGCACCTGTCGTGTCCAGCGTGAAGATGCACCCTTAGATGCAGTCACCATCAGTCACAGTAAACTTTTGCGATAACAGCTGAAAGCTCTGATCTAAACTAACAACCACATCCTCATTATCTTCAGACTAAAAACCCGTTTTCGCTCAGCGTTTTGCTCCGTCGTAAAAACAAAATGAATATCCTATCCAAGGACCCACTGGAGGAAAGTGTCGCTTTTATTAAGCAACCCGTGTAGATCACAGCTCCTTGGTTCCCGCCCAGACACTTTTTACTCCGAAACGTTTTAATGACCTAATCAGATAACTACGCTCCTTCAGGATCCAACTTTCCACAATCTTAGACTGTTTCTTCGCTACTAAAACCTTCGAAAAGGTTTTAAAAAAACGACTACAAAATGTGTCACCACGCATCAGCCAAGCCGTGTTCTACTCTCGTCGAGCATGAAATCACGTACCTAACGAAGGATTTTACCTATCAATTTCTAGAAACCACTTCTGGCAACCTTCTCTAGCATAAGATCAAAATATTATGCGGGAAACGTTCTGAACTCAAACGCGTAAACCTTGATTCTAATAGCCTAGATGCTGTATTCATCCATTCGTCAACGGGTATTCACCTATCGTATATTGTCGAGCATACATTGCTGATTAGACCGGTTCAACTTCAAAAGATTTCTAATCCCTCAAAACCTCAGACAACAATCACCTTAAACCCTGGTGGCTCTATGTTCTATTAACTTATTGTTATGGTCGATGACCATTCCAAGAATTTTGGAGCCGCACATTTCATTTCTGCTATTAATTTTACAAAAGAACCTGTCCTCTTCTCAAGATTCCGAAAAAAGACGTTATTTTAAATATTGCGTGATTGAATATTTTTATATATCCGCGAAAAGATGTATTAAAGCCCGTTCTGTGATTGGCTAGTCCACACATTGATCAAGGCAATAGAGCAATAGAGCTCACTTGAATTCTGACTTGTGTTGGTGGGTCACCAATAAACGCGCGGCAGTACTCTGTGTTCGTCTTCTCTCTTCCGCTAGCGGGCTGGGCTGGCTGTTCGTAGTTCGCGCCGCCTATTGTTCCGTGTGGCTGCTCATTCAAGGGAGCAGCAGATCTGTCCCGCTCGTTGTGCGACTACGGGCCCTGGGTCCTGTGCCCGAACGTTTTGTTTCCAACCTCTGTGTGTGTGTTCGTGTCCCACTAGACCACAAGCTGTGTTCACTCTTGTGATATCGTGCGTCGCGAGTACTTGTGTCTTGTGCTTCAGTGTATGCATAGACCAATCAAGCTTGTCAACATAACATATCCGCACTGTTTTTCTGTAACTTGGTGCGCGGTTTGAAATTTTTAGTAAGTATGTTTCCAAGTTTTTCTCTACTTTGTGTGGTCATCCTTTGGTAAACCTCCCCGTTTTCTGCTTAGAAAGCTTCTGCCTTTTTTGCATTTTTCATCCTATACCGTTATCTGTTTTCTCTTAGCCTGTTTTACCCATCTAAAGTTGTTTTCGAACACCGTGCCTAAGGTAAAAGCCATGAGAATTATTACAAGAAGAACAGGCGGGCCACGATCCCTGCCGAAATCACAAACAACCAACTGTTCGGTCCATCTGGTTGATGTACTCAGTGAGGTAAATAAAAGATTCGAATACTTGAAAAAAACGACTGACCAGAGCTGTTACTCAGCTGAAATCAGCGAAGGCCGCCCTTGCAAAGTTGGCTGCAATGTCCCATCTCACTGAGGCATCATCAAATACTTTTCTTGATGATCTTGCCGGGGCTAGTCAGTTTACTGATTCGGCTTATTCTGAATCACTTANTTTCGCATCGCTTATTGTTCCGAGTGGCTGCTCATTCAAGTGAGCGAAAGATCTGCCCTATTCGTTGTGCGACTACGGGCCCTGGGTCCTGTGCCCGAACGTTTTGTCTCCAACCTCTGTGTGTGTATTCGTGTCCTACTAGACCACAGGCTGTGTTCGCTCCTGTGATATCGTGCGTCGCGAGTACTTGTGTCTTGTGCTTCAGTGTATGCACAGACCAACCAAACCCGGCAACATAACACTTACTGAGTTGAGCAATATTATTTACCAAAGCATCATGTGAAACTGGTACCATGCCCATAACATAGAAGCTTCCAAAAGATTACTTAAAAAAGCATTTGTCCCATTTGCTCCTAATGACTGACGCTTAAGGAAGCAACTATCCTCAGCCGCTTATATTTCAATTTTGGTTACCTCTCCCCCTCCTCGTGATCAGTATCAGTTGAGATATAACCCCGGTAGATAAACTCTTGATGGGATTAGTTTCGTTTGTTATATCATTGAGAAATTTGCATACAGTTCCGCTTTAAAATTTCCCTGAACCTGACTCAGTGGACTCACCTCCACTGCCTCAAACATCGAATTCCTATTCCAGTAAATCTGTGACAAAAAAATCGACTTCATTCTGTCGGTGGAACGTTTTGAACCCAATAATGTATAGTTCATGCATTCTGCAAAATATAATCTTATCTCACTTTCCTTCCACCACATACAATGGTTTCACAGATTCTACAGTTGTCAAGCCACTTCCAACCAAGAAAAACTTACTTCTAACTCCAAGAAAGCTATATTTGAAGTTATTCCTGCTAATTAGGCCTGCATATGCATACATGCCATGAATGAGATTTCTATCTATCAAAACTGCTCTTTCCAAGTGAGATGAAGTCAGAAAACTCGGACCTCATGAACAGATATTAGTACAGCGCAACACAAAACAACAGTAGGCAGTTGGAGTCTGGGCATGGGAAATATGACCCAACAAAAATAATACGTCCCAATGAAATGCTTATTCTAGAGACTAAAACGTGTATTTCAATCTCCCAGGTGCAATCCCGGAATCGCTGAAGTGACGTCCTCACTGTAGTCGACCGTTCAATGTGTAGGCACTGATAATCGCTACGTTTCTTTTACCGGACAGGTCGTGGCTACTGAGCTCGCGTAGGGTTGTTTGCAGAATTTCGGCATCGGCAACAGACTGAAAATTAAGACATTGAAGACATTCTCCAATACAATACCACCAAAAGACTCATCGAAAATAAAACTACTCTAAATTGTGTGTAGTCCCTTCGTTCTACTTAGGACTTTGCCGGAAAGATGTGCACGCTTTTCTATCAAATAGTGTAGACATAACGGAAAAACCTCACCCTATCATCCATCCAAAGTATTTTGATCGTGCGCATCCTTCGGATGATTTCGGGAATTGAGGCACAAAAAGCATGAGTGCTAACACCGTAAGGAAATTAACGGCATGCAAATGAGTACCTGGTGCTTCCGCGGTTCAGCGCTAAAGCCAATCATGGATGGAACCAATCGCCGAGCAGTTCGACAGTATCGAACCACACACGACACCGAAACGACACTCGTCCAAAGCATGACAAGCTGTAAAAACATATTCCAGCTTAAGTCCAAAGATCGACGGAATCGGGCACTTGTAGGATGAGCGGCATTTTTGGCACTGTATGTGAAGGTGACAAACTAAAGCTAACATTAAGCGTCGTTGAACACCGACACCAAACGACGCAAGCTTTTATCACAGTCGGGGCGACATGGTACTACTCTAAATACAAGATTCGTTCAAGGAAAAAGAGTTCGCCGCAAGCCTTTATCTTGACCAAGTCAGATAAGATAGATAGCAACACGACGTTTCAATGGGTCCCCGTGATGACCTGATTTCCATGACATGCCAAACCCGTGCTCCATAACCGCCGTTAAAGGTAGTGAGACGAAATCAGTTCAGATACCATCCCACTAATAAGAAAACAGCTTAAATAAAACATGCATATCGCTCAACAGCACCATTCTTTCTGCACACAACTTTACCAAACGCTGTTGCTTCGGAAGAGAGACTACGCAAGATACCATGGAAAATTCATCACCATCATCAGCATCATTCAGCGGTAAACAACAATGCAAGCCTCACTCACTGACCGCTGCGTTTTCCCCAGATTTACATGTTTCTATACAAAGAATGAGTATCCAAGGGAAACAGGAAAAGATAAGAATGCTGCTCTAGCCAACATACAGAATACAGTCTAACTGTACAAACGCACTCTTTCAATCATTCTGATTCGATAGAAAATGACAACACGATCGCCGCTGTTCAAGTTTCACTGCCATATCCTTCAGTGTCTCTAACCAGTAAGTCGACGAGTCTTTCGGACCCCAACCACGAAAACGTGAGACACCTACCTTACCTAAGTTCGCTGTACATTTTCTCATCCCGCGTTGCCACGTCATCTGTTGGCCTCCACATGGCTTCTTCCATTTCTTAGGAGGAACACAAAATAGGGCACGGTATGGTAGACGAGTGTTCGGCATACGCAACACGTGACCCAACCAGAGTAGTCTCCTAACTTTCATAAACTGAAACAAGGTATTCTGAGAGCCAGCACCTTGTACCAGTTTCCTCACCTCTACATTACTCACCCGGCCGCTCCATTCAATCTTAGCGACACTACGCAGACATCGACGATCAAAAACCTCCAAGCGACGAACATTTGCTATACGCATACTCCATATCTCGCAATCATACAACAGAACTGAGTGCACTGCAGCACATTGCACTCGACCTTTCAACTTCGAGAAAATATCAGCCCAATGCCACAAGTGCTTCAGTCCAGCATACAAATATGCAAACCGCATATATACACTTGTTTACTTCTGCTATCCCGTTCCCACCGTTCGACACTCAGCTACCAAGGTAAGTGAAACGGTCCACAATTATTAATTCCTCTTCACCCAGTATCAAGTTCGGGACTACTGTCGTCCAGTCCTGAAACACCACTTCACACTTTGAAGGCGCAAAGTGAACGCCGAACCGAGCATCGTCCGCGGATTCAAACAGGTACGCAGCGTCATGTGCGTAATCTAGCTCACAACTTCTCACCATCTGCCACTTCGATGCCTACATCCTGCAGACCTCATACAGTGCCCTCCATTACCTCATTCATGACGAAGTCGAACAAGAACGGGGAGATGGGAAACCCTTGTCGAATATCACTCCTCGTCTCGAAATGAACTAGACAGTTCACCGTATACTCCCACGCGACCACAGGTATGCAAGTAAAATGCTCGCAACAGGTTCACGAACTTCGCTGACACACCACTCCGGTGGAGAGCGTTGAATAGCGCTGTCCGATCAACTGAGTCGAACGCACCTTTCAAGTCCAGAAAGACGAAGATCGTAGGGCAGGCGGTGTGTGTAGCACGTTTCCAGTAACTACCGAAGAGCGAATATCTGGTCGATGCAACCTCGACATGGACGAAGTCCGGCCTGCTGTTCACGGATGTTATTCCCGCAAACAGATATCAAACGATGCAGCATTATCAAAGCTAACACGTTAGTAACTATCGGAATTAAACTAATGCCACGATGATTGTTACAGTCACTCCGTGTACCTCTCTTGATAATGGGCACAATTAGTGACTCATCCAACGATAACGGAACACGTTCCTCGTTCCAAATATCACGAATCAAGGAGGTAATTGATTTCATCAGAGCTTCTCCATTCAGAATGAAAAGAACTGGGGGAAATTCGTCGGGACCGATTGCTTCAGAAGTCGAATATTCGAATCTACTTTCACTTCCATTGGAGGATCGAAAGATACTTCCCAAGGATTTGCAGCTGCGGACGTTGGACTAATTACATTAGTGCGCGGGTAGCTAAACTGATCCTTGAAAGGCTCAACCCAACGGTCCGACGTTTATTGTCTGCCATGGATGAGCTCTTCATTTTTGGCGTTCATGAGTAAACTAACCGAAGTTCACCGCCTGCCTTCGGTTCTGACAGGAACTTGATCACGAGGCACTGGGGGTATAGCTAAGTGGAATTCCATCTACTTGGATCAACTATTCTTCCGTTCGTTTTTCCGACTGAGCCGCCAACTCAGATCAACCCCCGAACGGGAGAAGCAAGACATTACTTCGCTAGGTCTCTAAGCATTGACCTTCTAGGCATGATTGGATCTTCGGCTTGAGATAGGTTATCGTATATAGCTCGTTGAGTCATGGAGGCACGCAAGCCGTCACACAACGTCAAAGTGCAGTCTCATTGTGACACGAAAAACTGGTGTTACAATTCGTGAAAGGGCAAGAAAAAAATTGAACACCACACTTAAGCCTGAGGTTTTATCTCATTCAGCTATCTGCAGTGTGCGCACCCCAAACCAGATGCGACAATAAGTTGCCCTAGCTAGAACTCTTGGAACTTTTAGAGCAGATGAATGCTGTCTCCAAAATACGCACACAAGATCTTGCTTCCATAATCATTCACCTTTGTCTGGCTTCACTCTTCACAATATAACAAATTTATTATCGCGTGGGGATGAGTACGAGATAGATAATAAATACAGAAACAATACGAAAGCACAACTCACCGCGAAGAGGACCGCGATGGACAGTATGTTCATACTGCAATCCGGTGACAATGTCACGCTGCACGTAGTAGCGCACCAGGATGTGATAAGATGCTCCTTCCGGAATGGGGATGGGATTGGATCTGAGGTTTTCTAGTGCACCTAGAAACGCAGTGATCAATAATAGCGGATGGGCAGCGCGAAACACATTACTGGCTTTCATGGGCCAGCGATGAGGTAAATCGACCGACCAACATACAACAAGCAAAATGGGAACAATGAAGACAACAAAAGCGGTTTGAAACCTTATGAAACAACTGTGCTGTGCCTGTTTTTTCGACCACAGGTATGGCGAACCACACTGACAAATGAGATTAAAAAGCGTTTCCCGACATACATGCATGGGGACACAGACGAGTTTCTGAAACTAGACAAGTCTTTGACATGCTACTTCGCAAACAATTGGAAAACCAGTGAAAAAACCAGGATGACAAAAAAATTAGGACTGTCCCATCAAAAAACCGAATGAACCACTTTCACTCAACTCCAATGAAAATAGATGCAGAGTATCTAACCAAAATTAGCACTGGATAAAATGGGATCAACTAACTTCCCTTTACGATTCCGCGTAAGAAAAAGATAAGAATGCACGTTATTCATTTTATCTGAGGTAAACGAACTTAGGTAAGAAAGCAGAAGACAATCCAAAACCCGTTCACAGAAAAGACTACAAATATTAAAAAAGAACAAACTCAGAAATTTAGTTTTAATGGTATGTTCAGGAACAACAGAGAAGTCTGCATTATTCCGTATGTAAAAATAAAAACTAGGTAATGGTTTCTATTTCCTTAGTAATTGAAAAAGACGTACAACACTTTTAGGGAGGCGACTGTGGACAATTACGGGCCGCTAAATGGGGGAGAATTTGGTGGCACGGGGAATGGAAATAACAACATTCGAGTGCTGACGCCATAACGGTGGTTGCTTCACTCCGTGGGTAGTAAAGACACTCACAACAGCTAATCATCCCAAACGGAAACGCGGCAAAATTGGAATATTTTTCAGAACAGTAATCACTCGCCATATAAAAGTTGATGTTTAAGCACCGGTGTCTTCGTAATATTGGTAGACGACCATGGGAGGGTCTTATTAGCAACTCTGAGGTTAGGTGCAGGGCTTTTTGTGCACAGAATTCAATCGGTGGAACAGGTGCGATATTACAGGAGGATAAGGTGGTTCGGATGTGCGTTACCAACGCGCACACACCGTCTCGGTATACGCTGATCATCGAGGCAGAAAACGGTTGAAACATGGAACCAGGTAATCTATCCATGGAGGGGCGGAAAGCCAATAAAAACCTCATACACTGGAGTGCCCCGAGACTGGGTCGATGAGAACACCGTATTCCCTTCCTCAAGCGTTGGTGAGGCGAAATAAGCCCCGTGGCTAAATGTCGCAGTCAGTGGCATTCTTGCGAACGAAATGTTTATTTTTCTACGGCACTTGTTATTTACGATTCTACGGTTATTCTTGTACTACTACATGGTGCTGCGGCAACAACTAAAACCATGGCACGTTAGTCTGGGATTACTGATTATCAAAGACTATATATATATATATATATATATATATATATATATATATATATATATATATATGTCTCACCAGAATCGAATCTGTAGCATCAGGAGTGTGCATGGAAGCTCTTCGTCGAGAAGTGCACAGAAGAACCACAACTGTGATTCAATGTTAATTCTTTGTCAGTTAGGCTGAGCCAACCTTAGGAACGAGGGCAGAATGCCCCAGAATATGCATATGTATATATAGACGCAGTAAGTATTATCTGGATGAGTGAACAAAATTTGCCCGGGAGAAAACGACATATCAATTCGGAGTGCACAAGTGTCTGGATGTTTGGACAAGAGAGCACCGGGTACGCACACCTGACGAGCGACAATCATCGCGAAACCGGTCGTGTGCTCCCGGGCAAATTTTGTTCACTCATCTAGATACTACCTACTGCATATACATTTATTTATTTAAAGAGAGGGAGCCGGAGAGGATAAAGTCGCAGGTTCGCGAAGCACCACATCTGAATAAACCCTTTGGTATACAAGACCGAAAAACTGCATCCGTCAAACTAATATTTGCGAGAGGGTGAGATGCGAAATCAAGTCTTTAACTTGTTGTTTTAATCACGTTTATTAATGTGACAGTTTAGAACAAAGTATGACAGCTCTGCAATGGATTTAAACTGCCTGAGTAACAAACTTTTGAATAGAAACAGATCAGACGGCGACTCATGGATAGCTTATATACGGTATGAATTTCGGTGATGGCTCACGTGATCCATAAGATGCTATCGACCCATGGTTAGCCTCGTTTGCACAGATGCATGCAAACAAGCCTCCATTGTTGCCGTGCTTACACAGGGACCACTATTTGATCTACTGAAAAACCGACGTTTGACAATCTGTTTCCCCAATACTGGCATACAGTAAACCGTAAATATTTGTACGCTGGCACAGGTTTTTTCCCAACAAGGACAACCCAAAACTGCCATCGATATCGCTATTTTGAAGCGGCAAGCTCCTCGCGAGGAAATAAAACGTAATTCAACAACACTGCACACGTCGCTTCGAAACACAGGGAAAGCCAGATTGTCAATAAGTCAATTTATTTCCTGATAATGGTTAAGCGAATTAGGAGTTTCCTATCTCAAAGGTCAGCAATCTAATTCCTAGATCAACTAACTCGCCATCGCTCTGGTGGTTAACACACTTGATTTACTGAAACCCTGTGGCTTAATGTCAATCTAAGTCCCAGGGTCATAGTTGTCATTACTCACAATAGCTGCCCGTAGAGAATAGAGTATGTTTCGTTTTACTGCATTTATGCATCCAGCTTACACTAAGCGCATTCGCAATCGATCAAAGAATATGACGCCGGCAAGGTGGAGGGATTTCCGTGTCCGTAAAAGAGGACGGATCTCTTAGGCATGCTTAGGAGCGGCTGAATTTAAGCAATCAAGAAACTGCGATGCTCGAAAGCATTGATATAAGTGGAAGTCAACTGAACCATCGATCACTATTTTGCTCCGTATAAACTGACTCATTGATGCGGTCCGCAGTTATAGATAGTGGGCTGCTCACTCGTTTTTCTCCGATTGTTTTTTCCAAGTTAACCAGGGATTCGACCGCATCCTTCGGTCTTCGAAGTTGGTCAATTATGTCCTTGCAGTAGGGTTTCTTACCGGCTGTTTTGAGCATTTGCGTAACTTACTGGTTAAACATTTACATTCCTGCACGGTTCCTACTAAGAACACAGCGGTCTATGGTTCGCGGCTGAACCCTAATCATTTTCCAACTGTTACCCAATTTGAACGATACTACCTGATGCTAAAAATTGATCCTGGACTTCCGTCAACGAGGAAACAACATTCTAAATATCTGCTATTCACCAAGTCTTTTCAAATGCTGCATGCTACATCGATGGCCCTAAGTATAGAAAATGCAATGACGTGGAACTTCTCCCGCTAGTGGACAATGCCATCGGCATGGGAAATTTTTCCAGGATCGCCTTTATGACACAAACTGAATGCGCAGATACACAAATATTGCAGCGAATTTCCATTCAAATTGTCTTTATTTTCACCTGAATTGGTCACACACGGACGTCGCAATTTTAAAGACTATTTGTGTAGTGAAATACCAACTGCTGTAGTGGTCACGAAACTCATAAGAACGCAACGTAAAGTTTTGACGAGCCGGGTGGAAGAATGCTGTCTCCTGATTCATTATTCTACATCTATGAAATTTTCGATCACTGTCCGAATAAATTACGGAAGAATGCGGCCCATCAAAAGATCAAGAACTAGGTGAGATCCGGATGGGATCATCTTGCATTATAGAATGGATACAGCGTTGGTCTCCAAATCCTTATTTAATAGCTGCGATGAGAAACAGAACACCAGAATGAAATACCTGCCAGCATGCAAAGTTGTTCAAAATTCTACAACATCAAGCAGAAAGATAACAAACATAGGTAAACGCAAGCACCAATATAGGGTGCACACACGAAAAATGGAAGTACCTTATCGTGACGGACAACAGAAACAACATCAAATACACAGAATGAACAGAAAACCCAGTTGTACCTGTATTTTAACATCAGATTGAGAACGAGCTAAGCAACAATCCTTACTGATCGCTTACACGCACAAATACGGAATTCTATGAAATGTGCAAGCTTTTCATTGTTGCTGACGCTCCTATGGTATGCACAATCAGGGCGATCTTAACATAAAAACATCTCGTCTAAAGGCGCTTCATCCCCATACACACATACACACACACACCAGATTGTCATGAAATTTGCAGTACTCGGGCAAAAATTGCTTAAAAATAAGTCGGGAAATTAACTCAATCCTATGCCTGATAGAACCTAAAACCTGCTGATAAATTTGCTCGAGGTCATAATTCTTAAATCAAATTCAGATTATTCCCTTCGATTCATTAGGGTTTCCAGCTTTCCGAACAAGGTGGACAAGTCGCGCCGTCCAGAAACTATCAATGGTTATTTCTAAAGATCAAATTGAAAGAACCGATAGTTTGCAAAAAGTCATAACCCTCTTATTACACCACAAGATAGCGGGTTGCTGGCCACAGCTTCTCCTGCATTACTGAGCTGCCGTGTCAACAAGTTGCCGTCGTGATAAACTCAAGGGGTGGTTCGCATGATAAGCCATCTGTTGGTAACAAACGTTATACGGAAGTAAATTTGACAGAAATGAGAAAATTCTTCTTCCAAAGGAAACACGGTGGCACAGGACGCGCACAGAACACTGTCGAGTATTCTTAATGAATTTGCACACTCCTCTCCATTCCCCTAAGTCATGAATCTTGCATCCGAGCCACTCGTTCCCTTATGAGTGGGAAACAAACATTCGAATTTTGTGCATTAGTCTACTTGCTTCGATGGGACTACGTACATTGGCTGCAGACCCGTGCACTTGTCCGAACGCAATGATGAGCATATATCATGACATACTGGACGTATGAGGGTGGAGGAAACGGCCAGCTCCATGGTTGCTGGGGCAGGAACCAACAACCTTGAGAGAGAACACAGATAACGGAAACGGGCCTCTCCAATTTTCTGCAGACAATCGTTTATTCCGTTCTGGTACAAATTTCCGGCACAGTTCGAGTCGTACAACTCGGCGAGTGCTCTAAATCGGATCGATCATTTGGTAGTAAGCTACAGTCAGTGGGGTTGTAATCAGAGCTGCAGATCGAACCGGCCCACCTGTGGACGTGTTTATTTCAATGCAATTTTCGACGCAAATTTAGAGCCCGCTTAGCCGGAGGACGTCTGACTGCACCGGATGTTCACACCGGATATAAACAGATTATTACATGAACTAAGAACTCCGACGAACACGAACACCAACGTTGGCCAGCAGTGGAATTAAACCAAACAGGCATTACCCTTGGCAGACGGTGTCGCCCTAGATGTTATGATCAAACACAATAAAGTTCGCAATAATCGCTGAGTCTAACGAAACGAAGACTCCCAATTCGTAACTAGAAAGTTAATAAAATACGCCAATATCCTCATCGTCCAGAAACGATGACGACATCAGGAAGGATCATGAAAACCGGTGGGTTAAGATAGCCGTATCAGCATTCGTTTTAGGAAACAAACATTGACTAACGCAACCGGCAACATCGGTGGGCGGCGAAACTCGGTCAGTGAAACAGAGAGAAATAGAGTCCATTCATAAAAGACTAAAATCATCAACATCACCATGGTGCAGCGCTAAACAGCAAGGCAAGCCTCACTCACTGACCGCTGCGTTTTCCCCAGATTTACATGTTTCTATACAAAGAATGAGTATCCAAGGGAAACAGGAAAAGATAAGAATGCTGCTCTAGCCAACATACAGAATACAGTCTAACTGTACAAACGCACTCTTTCAATCATTCTGATTCGATAGAAAATGACAACACGATCGCCGCTGTTCAAGTTTCACTGCCATATCCTTCAGTGTCTCTAACCAGTAAGTCGACGAGTCTTTCGGACCCCAACCACGAAAACGTGAGACACCTACCTTACCTAAGTTCGCTGTACATTTTCTCATCCCGCGTTGCCACGTCATCTGTTGGCCTCCACATGGCTTCTTCCATTTCTTAGGAGGAACACAAAATAGGGCACGGTATGGTAGACGAGTGTTCGGCATACGCAACACGTGACCCAACCAGAGTAGTCTCCTAACTTTCATAAACTGAAACAAGGTATTCTGAGAGCCAGCACCTTGTACCAGTTTCCTCACCTCTACATTACTCACCCGGTCGCTCCATTCAATCTTAGCGACACTACGCAGACATCGACGATCAAAAACCTCCAAGCGACGAACATTTGCTATACGCATACTCCATATCTCGCAATCATACAACAGAACTGAGTGCACTGCAGCACATTGCACTCGACCTTTCAACTTCGAGAAAATATCAGCCCAATGCCACAAGTGCTTCAGTCCAGCATACAAATATGCAAACCGCATATATACACTTGTTTACTTCTACTATCCCGTTCCCACCGTTCGACACTCAGCTACCAAGGTAAGTGAAACGGTCCACAATTATTAATTCCTCTTCACCCAGTATCAAGTTCGGGACTACTGTCGTCCAGTCCTGAAACACCACTTCACACTTTGAAGGCGCAAAGTGAACGCCGAACCGAGCATCGTCCGCGGATTCAAACAGGTACGCAGCGTCATGTGCGTAATCTAGCTCACAACTTCTCACCATCTGCCACTTCGATGCCTACATCCTGCAGACCTCATACAGTGCCCTCCATTACCTCATTCATGACGAAGTCGAACAAGAACGGGGAGATGGGAAACCCTTGTCGAATATCACTCCTCGTCTCGAAATGAACTAGACAGTTCACCGTATACTCCCACGCAACCACAGGTATGCAAGTAAAATGCTCGCAACAGGTTCACGAACTTCGCTGACACACCACTCCGGTGGAGAGCGTTGAATAGCGCTGTCCGATCAACTGAGTCGAACGCACCTTTCAAGTCCAGAAAGACGAAGATCGTAGGGCAGGCGGTGTGTGTAGCACGTTTCCAGTAACTACCGAAGAGCGAATATCTGGTCGATGCAACCTCGACATGGACGAAGTCCGGCCTGCTGTTCACGGATGTTATTCCCGCAAACAGATATCAAACGATGCAGCATTATCAAAGCTAACACGTTAGTAACTATCGGAATTAAACTAATGCCACGATGATTGTTACAGTCACTCCGTGTACCTCTCTTGATAATGGGCACAATTAGTGACTCATCCAACGATAACGGAACACGTTCCTCGTTCCAAATATCACGAATCAAGGAGGTAATTGATTTCATCAGAGCTTCTCCATTCAGAATGAAAAGAACTGGGGGAAATTCGTCGGGACCGATTGCTTCAGAAGTCGAATATTCGAATCTACTTTCACTTCCATTGGAGGATCGAAAGATACTTCCCAAGGATTTGCAGCTGCGGACGTTGGACTAATTACATTAGTGCGCGGGTAGCTAAACTGATCCTTGAAAGGCTCAACCCAACGGTCCGACGTTTATTGTCTGCCATGGATGAGCTCTCCATTTTTGGCGTTCATGAGTAAACTAAACGAAGTTCGCTCCACCCTCTCCCATATGGGCGACGCATACGCTTGGACAGTCTCTGACTCTTACATGAAACAGCTTCTAATTGCATTTCTTGGGCCACATTAGCCTATCAGTTCTCACGGTTATTCTCAAGGCTTACTCTTAATTGACGCTGCAACTGCCGACTCATCTTATTTAGATCCTTGCAGATAGAGAGCTGATGTCTTTGCTCCATTGGACCCAGCGAGCCTTGCGAGATCAAGTGTCTTTGATGAATGCTAGATCTAGGACCACAGGCGAAACCTGCTGCCAAATGCATCGACTGGTTGATTTGATCCCACCAGTCGTCTATATTGCTGCTCGTCGAAGTTCTTAGTTCCCCGGATATTTTTTTGCTCATAGCTGCTGCGAACAGCCTAATCACACGTACGTTCGACGGCCAATCGGGCTTGTGGCCTGCATCCATGGCCATTCAGCTGCAGCAAAAATCGCACTAAAATTAATGCATGGTCCAATTCAACGTACATGGTCCAGTATGATGCACAGTACGATCAACAGAATGCTAACGATATCTTACTGCAATATGGTCGATCTGATCCGGACTACCTGTCGACTTGGAGTCAAGTCGCTGTGTGACCCGAACTGTGCCGGAAATCTATGCTAGATAAGAGTAAATTGCTGCCCGTACAGAACTGGAGAAGCCTTTCCCCACTATTCGTTCGCTAGCTAGGCAAGGCACAGTACCCACCTGAACCGGCTTCCTATCCACCAAGCTCTACACCTTATGCATCAAAACCATCTGTTGCCACTACAATGTCAAAGCCTTTGCTTTTCCGCACGAGAATAAAGAGGTTGTCATAAACCTCGTCTCTTCCAATGTCAGCGCTGCAGTCCGTTGGGGCGTATGCCGAGATGCCAAATAAACTGCGCTTAACACTACTATCCTTTCGGACACCCACTGATCCCTGCAGTCTCACGGCTCATAAGCGACTGTTGACTGGGATCCAGTCTGGAAGGGCTACTTCAGCCTTCTCACTCAAGACTATTCTTACACTGCGTTGACCCATAGCTTGAGCTGCCTCGTCTCCAGGAAATACCCTCTGAGACATTTGGCGCAGTTAGTTGAATTACTCTACTCGAATCCTGAACTCGTGTTTCACTCACGCAGCAGACATCAATCGAAAGTGAGTCCACTGTCAGAGCCAACGACGCCTGTTGGCCAGCCTGCATTAAAGTGCGCACATTTAAGGAACCGAGATTCAGAGGCTGACGAGGCTTGGGAAAATGTGAGCTAACAGACTGAAAACCACCTACTATACTACTTGACAGTAAACCGTTGCGAGTATCGGGCGTGTTATCAATGGAGGTACTATGGGTAGGCAGAAGGGGCAAATAGATTGGGTTGGAGACAGAAGAGACAGGTTGAATAAAAGAGAGGGAACTCTGAGCAGCAGCATAATTATCACTACCCACCCCACGTGCGCTCGATGCAATGGGCAGCGCGGTCCTGACTATCTTGCGCGACGACCGATGCAGTATTTAATCATTTGTAGGCGTGTAACTCATGAGGAATAATGGACGGGTACTGCTAGGGAGTCCAGCCGCTAAGCAGAAGAACGATTAGGGTTCTCAATCAAAGCCTTCGGTTCTGACAAGAACCTGACCGCAAGGCAGCGGGGAATAGCTGAATGCGCGCCCATCTACTTGGGTCAATTATTCTTCCACCAAATAATGTTTCATTAAGTCAAGTGCACTGATTTTCACCCATTAGACTTTACGTTTAGTTTACACCCTTGAATTTTGAACTTTACCGCATTAATGCCACACACACGACCTGATAGAGGAGCGTAAAAGCAACCAGCTCGTTGTTTACATCTCCGCACTCACCTGATGCATTTCAAAGGTACACGATTGCCTTGATGACGCAGCAGTTCCCCCGCAGTGGTTTCCCCGCAGTCCACCACTGGGAACCACATAAGCACTGTAAAATTGTTTCACTTTCGTTAGGAATCATCGGTGGTACGCGCTCGCCGTGCCCGAATCGGGTACGAACCCGGGACGGGCAAGTGGGTCAAACGTTAAATCAAGTAACCAAAATCTGCCGGCCACCTGTCGCTCGATGTATCTATACTCCCCCAATGGTTCGATTGCTGTAAAAGATATTTACTGGGCCCGCAAAACGAGTTATAGGTAGGTATTGCATCACGTAGTTTTACGGTTCAGAAAGCCGTTAAAAGCCACCCGGAGCAGACAGTCTCGGGCTCTTACCTCAGTTGAGGTATGATGAATCCCAAAAAGGACGAACCAGTTGTGCATTATTTCCACGGTTTTCAAGGGCGACCTGGACGCAGATATTGCCTGAAAAACTACGAAACTGACGAATATATAATAAGGCAACTGATTCGTCTTCAACTTCCAACGTTCACAGATCTCCGAATAAATAAGTAGCAGACAAGGCGACTTCTGATTCGAATCACGTACGGAAAATAAGCTATCACTAATCCATTTCTCCTTCAGCTTTGCCTAATTAATACAATCCAATTACATTAAGTAGTATAGTGCTACATGACGGTACGATAATGAACTTCCGACAACGAACTTTTCCTCCCACTTGTTTTCCGCGCAGACATAACTGAGATTGGCAGTCCTGGTTTAAACACAATACAAACACTAGCACTTGATACTAGTGCAGCGAGCAGAATAACACCACAAAAGTTGTCTGAAAACGATGAGTCAAAAATGGCACATTATAACTAGTGCGAAAGATGGTTATAAAAAATGCGTGCATATAAATAGTGGAAAATGGACACTTAAATATAGATCAGCCGGGATGCAAGACCGATCCAACTTACTTTCATCTGTGATAGAAAGTGAAAAGAAAGATCTAAACATTAGTACCGAAAAATTCACCCAACCCACTGATGAAGTCACGAATCGCTTTGTAACTACGTGGATCTTGTGGAAGCAATAAAGGGTTATTGGACTTTATTTACCAACTGTTTTGTTCAAGGCTTTTAGGTTCAAATGCGAATGAAATGAATGGCTATCCACAATATAAGCAGTGCAGTTAAAAAAACTATCTGTACCTTTGTGAGAAGAACGTACCGATAAGTAATATATCCATAAGTATGAGCTGTACCTAATAACGTTTAGATGCATCAGCAAAGGTAGCCAAGTAAGCTCGCTATCATGAATCTGGCCACTAATGATCACATCAGCATTAGAAATCTACTGCTCCTCTCCAGCTCGTTAGCATGCTCGATCTATTGAGACGTTATCTAGCACCATACTATGTTTCGGAACCACGATTACTGGTCCGATCCAACAGCACTAGTGGCTTATGTGGACGTACGGTATGCTGCCTCCGCTACACATACGCAATATACACAAAATTAGAGTATATAATAATAAACCCATGAGGAAAGCACATTATGTTACCGTTGGAAAAGGTGACATCTATAAAGTAGGTTTTTATTTCGACGAGTTACAAGGCATATGTGCTCACATACTATCTACTAATCTAATTCCTTCGATGAAGTAATTTATATATCGCCAAATAAATGCACACTCTTACTGCAAAACTGGATTGACTCAAAGTCAAATTCTGTTCCCCCAGGAGAAATCTGGATGAAGTTTTTACGGCAAGCTTCGCAAATGGGTGTGATAAAAAGGGCTATTAGTGCCCACTAGCTTGAGGTAGGCGACCGGCAACTTTGATCCTGAAACGTGGAGTGGAATAGAGCCAAGATCGAGTGTGGTATCCCGTCGAGCAACAGCGAATTGATATCTACCACTAAAGTGAATGGAGGATCTGGGATTCGAACCCTCGACTTTCTGTGGTGACAGACGATTAATCTATCTGATCAATGCAGGCGGTCGTATCTAGCTGGGTGGTTGAACGTCAGACGAAGTGTCACTGACCATGCAGAACGTTCCACTAGTGTTCACTAACTTGAGATATCTGTGGTGCCGGTGTGGCATCCGTTTATCGATCGAGCTTACGCAGAAGCAATAAGGTCAAACTTTTTACAGCTCAGAAACGCAACTGTTGCCAAGATAGTTGATGCTTGAACATCATCTTTGTAGTATTCGTAGGATATGATGGGAGAACTTCTTCAGTAACTCAGACGTTCAATCTCCAGAAGAACCATTAGATATGAATGGATTAAGGTGAGTTGGTCGCATTTTGCATGCTCACAGAACGCACCCAAGTTACACGGCGCTCTGTGAGAAGATAGGCGGTTATTAGAACTGTCAAGATGAGCAAACGTTGGCACGGGAAAAGGTATGAAGACCATAACAAGTTGACTGGCTCGGGTACGTGGTAGACGATAATTTGCCGTCGTCCGGCTTCTTATCATGCCTGATCTAACGAAACCATGCGGTTTTATGCAACTCCAAGTTTCAGTCACCGTTGCTGATTCTTCTCTCGTGGAGTGGGCTCCAGTGGCGTTGAGGGATGTTCCTTCCGCTACACTCATGCGAGCATATCGAAAAAACAAAGTTACACTACCGCGTTAGGGTCCACAAAATTCATCCCAAACGATGGTTAAAGACAATCAAAAATATGGCTCACCACCGCAGTTAGTGGTGCTTTTGCGTTGGTAATCCTTTCTGTTCTAAATACTTCAGAAACTTAGCACCTTGCATTTAATCTTTCATTAATTACTATTCATTTCGTTCTAAAACAGACGGTGCTGCAAGGTAGCAAGGAAAAGCAGAGAAAGTTAGCGCAAGGTTCAGAAGGCGTTCTCGTAGGTGGGATCTAAAAGATCATTCGACCGATCGGTTGGAATGATATGGCAGCGAATCGTGAATAGTAACGACCGGGTTGTCACTTTCTGGCAAAAGAGAATGGTTGAAAAAATGTGCATTGGTATAGTTGAACTGTGTAGTTGTACACTGGCAACCACGGCATTCTTTTATTTTCCCACTCTTCTAAGTTGACTAAATGCCCGCCCTATACGCCCATTCTTCCAACTGCAACGTGCAACATGGTCAGAAAGGCAGCTGGCCGTGGGCCTTGCCGTTCTGTTGAGTGCTGAATGGTGACGACTGCAAGATCAACGGATGTAAAAAACTGAGACGAAATGTCATGGGCACGATTTAAGACAGTTTAATAGTCAAGAAACCGACTGGATGAACGTAAGAGTGGAGTTCCTCTCATTAGTAGAAGTCACCACATTTTGCTGGGAGGCTATAGCCCACTTGACCCTATGGGTTGCCACTTATGCGGCTCCTCTTGCTTCATTAAGTACGCGGAACAATAGGGGGATCAAAACCGTGCAAGAAAGACCAGGTCTTATGTGACAAACCTAAAGAAACTCTCAAGAGCGCTTCGACTACCTTCTCACGGTGGGCAAATGTCCCATTACCTTGTCTCAGATTTTTGAAACAAAAGGGTCTGGTTAGGATTCCCAAAGAACAGCCTCTTCTATGGTGTGGATAACACTTTAACACTCACCTAAACACTTTGAGCGCCATATCAATAAGGGATCTAACAAAATTCCGGCCTTTCAGTAGATGCGCTGTGCTGGATGCCATTGCTAGCGATTCAGTAAATGTATCCAATGTTAGTATTCTGAACGTACTGACTGGGTACAATAGTTCATTTCAAATGCCCATAATGTTCGCACACTTTATTATGGCATGCTGTGACCATGACCATGGAAGGGACGGACATGCTCCATAGCCGTTATGGACTAGTGCATGTGGAATGGGAGAACCGCCAAAAGTGGCGCTGAAAATTGGAGTGGCACAGGACCATATAAGGTTCCAAGGGACCATGGCAGTAATCAGCGGGCGACAGCAGGTTGCCGTCTACCATCAAAGTGCCGGCTGATCTGAGATTTGAACATCCAACCTTTTTGGTGACAGGCTTAATCCACTTGACTACCGCTGACCTACCAGTCCAGATGGGGAAAGAATTGGCCTAGCCAGAAGTCATGATACTTTTGAAGTGGACGAATGGTGCATCTCAGGAAGGTGCATACAGGACGCCGCTTTTGTAATCGGTCTTCGCAACCCAATTACTATTTCGGTCTTTTGCTTCCGCGTATCAGGCGATTTGGTCTCCAGTGTTCGTTGTCGCGCTGGTAACGAGATCGTCTCTCGTAAAAAAAATCCGAAAGTTAGACAAGATCTCAGTTCAGTCTCTTTCTGAGCAGCTGGTTTGAGCAGTTCTATGCTTGCTCATATCGATCGACTGAGGCGCAGCCGGCCGTTCATACTATATGCATGCGATCACTATTTTCAGTCTTTGGACCGAAGACGAATTTTGCCGGGACATGTCTCGGTTACTTTGAAGTGCGTACTAAATAAACTTCGTCGTTGGTTACAATCTCAGTGAGCAGACTGACATTTGGGGAATAGAAGAGCAAAACAGAGGCCCGTTTGCAACCTGAGCCAGATCGAACCGATAACAGCGATTATCGCGGTCAGGTTTGGTTCGGCCAAGGACTGTTCCTGGTGAACACGAAACCCCGTCATAGAAAAACGATATCAGCTAACCCGGGTCCCTCCTTCTCCCTTAACGAACGGAACTAAAGAAAAAAGGCAATTTCAGAACGCTTTATTCAGCAAGACAACCACTCAAAGTATGCCGATCTTCATGTACCACCGAGGGTAAAACAGCCGAGCTAAATGTTAACTTTTGAAGGTTAAACGGTCCTTATAAAACCAAATATTAGCATTCGTCACAACGAACAGTGGTGACACTTAAGACTGTTTATGTACGAAAGTTAAAATGATCTACAATAGACCCATCAATGAAGACCAATACCAGTGAACGAGTCACAGCACAGATGGGACCAAATGTGAAGGTAAAAGGTCCAATGGTCCACGAGCCTTTTCACTTTCGTAAGCATTTTAGGGAGTGTACTGCTAGCACACCATATAGCACCCAGGTATGACCAAAACTTCGTAGAAAACCGCGGGCAGCGGCATAAGCCCGACCTATTCAAGACAGATAAAGTGGAGCTCGTTCCACGTTTTTATTCGATTTTTCGATAAACTCCTTACATCATTTGATTCTGATACTCGTTCCACGTTCGTCCAAGCTGTGCTCACTGTCCGTTGTTGGGCATTTCGCTCCGGTATTCGTTTCGGAGTAGAAGGGGACAACCGCTACTCAACAACTCGCAGCGAGTAAAATAACAACCGAACCTTCGAACTATATGCGTACCACAACCTGAGTACATTAAAGCTCAAAAAGACTGATAACATTGGGGCAATTGGACACATTCGGCTGCGACAGCAGAGGAAGCACGGTCTACCGGATCCCTCGATCAGTTACCCCCAAATGGGACCTAATGCCCACTAATGTGATGAGAGATAAAGGTGAGGAAGTTTTCAAGTCGGACAACGAATATTTCATCGTACTGGTGTTCGGGATCCCAAGTGGTGGTCTCCAAAATGGTCACGTGTATTGTGACTAGCTGCAAAGTGACTTAAATGAAGTGACAACACTATTTCAGCCCTGCTAACTGAATATTAAAGCCGCCGACAATTTGTCAAAAAAACTGGGAGGAGCGGCTATCTGAACAAAATGGAAAAAAGTAAACCGGAGGCTTCTAGAAAAAAAACACGATTTCTCACCTCTAAGACTGATTTTATTTTCCCCCTGGCCGTCCACACAGATACTGAAGCTATCAATTACCACGCACTTGGGATTTTCGGGACCTGGTAAACGAAATCCACGGGTGCGGAAAGCACTTACAAGGAACTTCATTCAGTTCAATACTTCCCAATAGTGCAGCCTTGTATCGCTTTAAACTCTCGTCTTCTTGGTCCAACTTTCGAATTTCATTGAGTGATTTAAGTTGAGGAGCCCTGTAACCAGTACCATCACACTCCCCGATAATCTCTTCCGGCTGATCAGCCATCCCGCAAGGTCACTTGAGATGCCGCCAAATGCCGAAGGTTGTTTTATCGATGCAGTTCAGTTCAATTCAATTGGCATAGAAAATCAGTAACCCAAAAAGGCAAATGAACATCCAGAGTTCTTCCGATGATGTGCACAAAGAACGTCTACGATTGTTAACTTCAACGTGGTTTTCCTGGCGTTCAAGCGACCCCGTTTCCACTGCAAAGTAGTAGCAGTGAATGAATGAATATGCAAAGCGGTTTTCCATAATCAATTTGCATATGTTCCTTGAAAAGAAACACAACTACTCAGCCCACCCCGGTTAGTTATCTAATTCCACTTCAAATGTCTTGACAACGTTAGCTCCAGACAACATGTTTCATAAGTTTACCGCTCTTCCCCCAGAGAACTGCCATCTAGCTGTCAGCCAAGAGTGACGCTTTATCACATCTCCATTCCCGTAGAGCAGTTCATGTCAGGTGAGGCCAGCTCGCAGGATGTGCAGCTTGATCCAAAATCGGTAGTCCAGTTTCTCACGCCGGTGGGATTTAGTATCACTTTGCCCCTCCATTGTAAACTTTCCATTCTCGAGTTTTTACACAAATTGCGGAGGCAACCCCAGGATAATTTCCGGGATAGCAGAGGTTCCAAGGCTAGAATGTTGAAGGCCAAACCACAACACAGACATCAATTGCAAACAGCCAACCTCAAGAACTGCATAATCGCTGGAGGGCAACATTCAAATAAACACTGTGGAAGGTATAAAGCTAAAGAAAGAGGGGAACCGTGATTTGTATTTTGGGGAAGGACACGTTTGATGGAGCAAAAAGATCTTCGTGAATGCTTGGAAAGAATGCATGCCATGCCTTGTCAAAACAGACATGAAACCGTGCAACCGCGAGGGCAGCTTATTTCATGTGTTAACTATTCCGTGTGACAAGAATGTCCATCCGATGTTTTTCGAGATTGCGGGATTTCTGAGTTTGTGTTATGCTCCTTTAGAGGCCGATTTTCGTGAGAGATGAACAGTTGGGTACCTGTCCGTGACAGACCGCGCCCTTGCATATAGTGAAAACAAATCCAAGGAAGGTGGCCCCTCCTGGCAGTTTAGTCCCTAAATTTCAGGATCGCCTGTGCGGGGCGCCATTGCAGGATTCCTAAGGTGTGCCTGTTCAAATCCAAAGTGGACGCCCGGGCTTGTTGTGCACGTGCCAACTGAAGATTCACTAGCGATTTCAACAAGAGTATGAACCCCTCAGTCTGGTTTGGTCTCGCCCGGAAAACAGACTCGTGGTTTGTGCCTGCGGCAGTCAAGCTTTATGCACAGTAATATCCGACCGCGCCTCCACTGATGAATGGTTGCGCTATGCCAGGTGGGCGACTACTCGATTTCAAAGGGTATTGTGGAGATCTCTTTGAGTTTTCTCTGGAGCTGACGATTCTTTAAGGGACAAACGCATACGCACTCATCAGCAAGGCAAAAATACTGGCTGATCTATTAAATAAACAGAAAAAGAGAGGCCCATATGATGAAATCTTTTGAATTGGGTAGGACACTGGCTCTCATTTCAAGTCTGTGGTCACATACTATTAGCTTGTTTTTGCTTGCTTATTGGTCGAGTTTATAATCCAGTGTCGCAGAATCAATTTCACTTTGATTCTGGGATTCGTCTTTGGCTACGCATTGCTCAGTCCTGTTTATCCCAGACCGATCGATTTCTATCGAGCAAACATACGGAATACCCAGAAATAGTCAAAAGTATGAAATTTCCGATGCCTTTGATTTCTTTATGCCAGCAAGGTCTCGCACTCCTGCTAGCGTCAGTTCACATTTCGGTAATTTTGACCGCGAAAACACTGATGTTTGTAGACGCTGGACTGGAACCAGTGAGGCGGCTAGCCGTCGTCAAGACGAAATCCTACATAAGAGAACCAGGATGCGCGATTTCTTCATGAATATCAATCTGGAAACATAGTTCGAATAGACTGAAAACGTCATGCAACGGTGGTGCAATATGTTGCTGCAAATCAGTCGTCGTTAGAATTATATAGGGTGAAGCTTTTGACGTTCGATGAGTGCCCTGAGCGGTCCCGTTATTTCATAAAGCAGTTGAAAAGCTTCACTGAATAAAAGGTATTAGACACGGGACAGAAACTACTGCATCTTGCAGACTATTGTCAAGAACGAGTAGGGGTAATACTGATGGGTGCTTCGTGTTGGAGGCTGCCCGGGAATATGGTTCAGCAAGGAAATTATTGCGAGACTTGTTCTGGCAGCCATTCACATTTACCCGAAATCTCATCGGCGAGGTATTGACCGAGGCAAGCCGTATCAAGGGAGAAGTTTGTGCCATATCGGATTCAATGATAAAGACAAGGAACTGTGCTGAATCCCTAGATACCTGGGCTACAGGTCTGCCTCCGTCGAATTGCACACCTTGGAAGGCATCGTCCGTTATCTGCCATCGCACTTACAAAGCCGCTGAGGAGGAATTCGTAAGCCGAGTTGACCGTGATGCCGACGTAATGGGCGTGACGGGTTAAATAGGCCAGCAGGCAAAGGTAGTGGATGGAAGATTCCGCCGCCTAGACGGCGAAAGTAAAAAATCAAAGGAGCCGTCCGCCAGCCAGCTGGAAAATGTTGCCGGAGATCATTTCCGAGGGGAGTCCTGGGCGAGTACGCAGGCCACTTCGCTTGATCGCGTGGATTTCACAAAGTGTAAACTGTGGTACATGGACCACAAATTATTCGACTGTCCGAAGTTCCTAAAGGACCCATGCAACAGCGCTGCAGCATGGCGAAAACTAAACCGAGACCCTCTTTATTTTCCCTTACCAAGTCCGACCTGCCAGATAAAACCCCGTTCCGGCAAATGGGCTTGTTCAGGTAGGCACCAAAGATTGTTCCACCGAACTAAAGCATTTTCCTGCCCCGCGTATTTCAAAGGCAGCATTGGTTAACTTGATCCCTCGGATCACCCAAAGATAGGTTCTCTTCGGCGTAGTCACCGCGGTATTGTCCCCCTGCCTGGATGGTGATGACCACTTGCCTCATCGGTTCAGTTGTGGTGGGCAAAATATTTGCTCAAAAACAAACTTTCAAAGACTACGACATCATTGGCCCTGAGTACGGTGAGTTGGGCCGAGGTAGTCGCTGGCAGTCAATCTAGTTCGTAGATCGTTTTATTGGAGAACGACGAACAGACCAATCCAACGGATGGAAATACACGGGGTCATCTGCCAAAGCAAGCCCAAATTCGTTCGACGGAATTTTGTGCAGTTGGTCTCACTCGAGGTTACTGGGATAACAAAATCGTGGACCTGTTTCTTGGTTGAGACTTGCCGAAGGCTCACTAGATTGTGAAGCGGAGAGTCGATGACTGCCAAGCGGATAATAAATGGTCCTCAAGGCGCAAAGGTTGTGGACAGCTGCGCCTTTGCAAGGCCGGGAAGCATGAAGTAACAAATGGATCGGCTACACGATCGAGAATACGTGATGTCGGAGATGGTCGTCAAACTGGACCGTGAAAAGACCTTACCGCTTCGGAGAAATTGTGCACTACGACGAGGATTCTTCTGATTTCTTGAGATACCGCTCCTGTCTCGTCCGATGGCCAAAAGGACCGTGAATAACGAGCCTTGCCTGCTTCAAAGAGTATTTAGGCGAAAAGAACTATTTCGCCGTGGCAGATAGCTATTGGAGCGATCCCCTGGGATGCAGGTTGCAATAGAAAACACTCGGAAATGGTGGCTGTGTCCCTTGTGGGAGGACCCATGTTATGCGATTTACCATTCCGTGCTGAACCCTAAAGAGACCGAAAATCGTCATGCAGTATTCAATTACCCTCATCCATTGGTCATCGCAGGAGCCAGATTAAAGCACACCAGTGCTTGGGGTCCTATGCACCCTTCTAGTGGATAAGGTACCAATTTGTCGAGGTAGGAGAAATGTTGCTGTAGGTGAGGGTGCCGAACACTGTCAGAAATGTATTGGGCTTTTTTGGTGGGCTCAGAACGGCTTTCGTCCACCAATGGCATAGTACCGGATTGCAGTCGATGCATTTGGTGCAATGTTGACCCTCGTTTACGCAAATTTTGCAATGGTGGGGACAGCGGCAATAGATGAAGAGTCCACTAAAACGGCCACAGTAGATAACGTTACCAGGAGATTTTGCGCCGATGAATTCCTACCCGTTTCTGTGGGGGGGGCAATGGCCAAAGAATACGTGATGGGTTCGACAGAGCAGTTAAAGAAGAGTAGCTTCCACCATAATAAGTGGATTTTCAACGCATTTGCATTCATACTATTCACCTTTACAAACAAAACACCGAACATCACCATTCGCTTGGATCCATTTGCCACAACAATTGAGCGCAGGCCTGGGATCCATTGGGACGACTGGACAGAATACTTCGCCTTCCAGGTGAAAGTTACTAATCGGCCAACTAAACGCAAGATCATCATCTGTCTCCAGCTTTTACGATCCTCTCGGGTTCGTCTCCCATTGGCTGATTTATGGATGTTGCTGAAAAACATTGTGGGAAGAAAAGTAACCCGGTTGATTCCGAACCATTTTGCTGTAGGAAGAATGTCTAGCCAGTGTTAGGTGACTAGACAGAAATTAATCTGAACTGCCCGTTTCCAAAAGACCTGAAAAGGATAGATTAGCACGCATTCTCAGAAGCATCGGAATTGTTTACGGTACCGGCAGTTGCGAATTTGGGATGTTGGTGGCCAAGGATCAAGGCACACCTTTCAGATCAGTATCGGTTCCACACTCAAAACGGTTGCGGTGGTTATGGAAGTCAGTATGACGCAGACGGTAAGAAAGCGTTTCAAATCCACCGCACTCACTGCGGCTGCTTGGGCGGAACCACCGGTCGTCCTGCCCAACATTCACGATATCAAGGGCCATTTTTGTGCTTCCGCGGCAAGCAGGCTCAGAATTATACACGACGGAATGGAGATTGATGTGCGGAGGGAACTGAAATAAGCCAACGTTTGCTGCCCTGTGGTAACGATCACAGTATCTGAAAACATGGACCAACGGCCCAGAATTTTTCTGCTTGCTCGAGAAACATCAGTCTGTGAGCCGCGTGAGCAAGCGACCCGAATCGGTTCTGGGTTGTGTCCATTCCTGTCCTTTACATCTAAATCCCACAGGTGTGCGTCGTGAACCTGCTTGCCCAGGGCGATGCTTAGACCGACGAGATTGAAACAGCAGCCGGTGGCGACTTAGGGTATTCAATCGTTTGATGGCTCATACATAGGTTACTTGAATTGGGAATCGGTGGCGTCCGCTGAATGTAACCTCAAGCAAAAGCTCCGACCTCAGAACCTCGACGTATATCTAGGGAACAACGATGGTCGGAAGCTAAAAACGATTGAACCCAAACTCCTCGAGGATTTGTTGTGATTGTGTGGGCCGCTAGTTCGCAGCAGGTGGCTTGAGAACGACGAAGGCTTTGGATATGAACAACGGCTATGGTCTACTTGGTATGTGTCAGTTGTACGAGATTGAATGGTTTGATGAGATAATTCACCACGTAGTGTCATCGCTCAGTTCATCATCAAGAAACTGCGGAAGCAATGTACGGCTGTTTGATCCCTACTAGGAACCATTCATCGCTGTGTGCTGGTGGCCCGTGGCCGTACAAACTAGTAACATGACATGATGAAGTTGAACAAGCTTGTGAGAGCCTGCTGGGTAGCACAATGTTTAGTTCGTCCGACTCAAATTAGTTTGTTTCGGGTTCGTGTCCTAGTTCCGGCGCGGTGGATGTGCGCTGCTGGTGGTGCCTAATAAAGATGAAACAGCCGTACACTAATTCCATGGTTTCCTAACGGTAAGTTGAGCGGCGATAACGCATGTTGAATTATTTCATGAAAACTTTCAAAGTTTGTCTTCTCTCAAAGAGTCTTTTTGGTCACATTCCTAATGCTTGTGTTTGCCTGCTTATCGGTCAAATTTATAATCTTGCATTGAAAAATATACGACGCAATCGGGCTTGGATTTTGAGATGCGACTTTGGCTAGGCATTGCTTAAATGCCATTTATATACAGGACGCTTCCTGAATTATCTTAACCGATGGTGCGCAACTATTTGGATGCGCTTTTCTACGATGGACCAATATATGTTCTTTCAAGTTTTCCCTAACTGCTGGCACTTTCATTTTGGAAAATCATGCACCCTCTACCAGCTTCTTATTGAAAGATTAAGTGCTAACACACCATCTTATTAATTTTTGAATACAGTTTTCTCTTGAAATAGGAAGAGTTAAAAATTAGCTAATCTAACATTGCGTCGCCGCGAAATTGAAACGCCAATTCTCCATCCCACACAACGCATGTTTGTCCATTCCATGAGTTCTGCACCATTGCTGTCTCCAACACGATGCCTTCGACTCTAGTCGTCGACAAAAGTATTCAGTGTTCCTTTGCCAAACAACCAGCAGGCTTATCCTACCCACGAACGGTGCGAATCATTTCAGCTGAACCCTTTGTGGCTTCTCCGCCTCATGTTGAACTTATTCTTTCTGGACAAAATAATTGCTGGATTATTAGCTACCTCCGCCGAAACATGTTTTACCGATGTCTTCTTGTCCACTGAGACGTAGGGTCCTCTCTCCCCATGTTCCCTTTTCCAATACCTCGCCTAGAACCACATTTTTCCACGAGATTCATAACAACCTTTGGACATGCTATCAAGCCATATTCGGTTCTCTGACTCTTTGGCTAAATTCCGGCTCTAACTAAATACATTTCTTACTGTCCACAAAGTGAATGAATTTGGTACTACTCTTATCTCCGTTGATGCAGCATGCGAACGAGTTCGCCATTTCTGAACTGTATGCTCCAAGTCTTCAGCGCACCTCCCCATCCATTCAGGTTTATGAATCTCCACCTATTACCCAATAATTTCTAGCTTCTTTTTTGGTCGAACTTTGCACTTCATGGCCGGAATTATCGTTGTTAATGCACGTATATTTATTGCACGATTACGGCTGCATGATTGAGTCGGGGAGCTGTTTCATCGGATTGAGTTGGTTTGGAGTTTTTCCTCATTGGTTTCCACCATATATTTTCGGCATAAATAGTCCCAAGCTGCCCCTTTCTTCTCCAGAAACTTCTTCCAGGGAAACTTATGACCAAAAACAAATCGGTCTAATTTCGGCAACCGCCCACCAAAAGAATTTCTCCTTTCACAGCATCCGAAGCAAATTCCAATTGAATTTGACACGAAGATCTGCTTCCGAATTTCAGTTTTAAAACTGCAGAACGGATAATGCAGACCCTAGAGGAACGCTGCAAAATCTATGTTCCTTATCTGAACTTGGATGTCCACCAGTCGATCTTCTTAAACTTAATGTAATTTTTGGGCCAATCTCATCGGAGCTAGGGGCGGTCGGTTTCACCGCCTTAGCCGGTCAACATAAGGCGGGCAGCTCTGCCGCAGCAATATAATAATGGTGTATATTTTTCGATTTTCGAGAGGCATGTGCAAGGCAAGATCAAGTTTTTACATAGATGATGCACAGCAAATACGAACAATATAAATCGAAGGGAGAGGGGGTGAGACCGACCTAAAGTATTTTGGAAGATTTGCTTGTTTTTGTATATTTCTCGACATACGAGAGTCATGCGCAAGGCAAGTTCGAAATTGGGCAAAGAAGGCACGGTGCAGACCTGGAAAACAGAAACCCAACATACAATGCAATGTGGTTTCGCTCACAAGATCACAACAGACAACGTGATTTTCTGAGCACGGCGTTTCGAGGTTTAATTCGAAGCTAGATAATGGTTCGCAAAGATTTTTCTGTGACTGATTACCAGTTCTGCACTGCGAGTAATACTATGTTTGAATGCAGCAAAGGTGCGTATCGCGGACGCAAAGTACGGCTGGGGGGCAATGGCTGCCGCCGCCTGTTGACCGGGATCCTCGAAAATCAGGAGGGTTATATGTTGAAGATGAGAATCAATATGGATGTGATAACGGAATGGATATGAGTCAAAACCAGAATAGATATCATGTAAGGTAGTACAAGACGCGAAAGGTCTGAAGGCATAGTCCGTTGAGCAAGGAAAGCGGCGACACGGGATGGGAATTACGTGATCGCAAGACTAATACATGAGGTTTTCTTTTGAGCAACTTTGAGTACATGAATTTCAGCTTTGTCCAGAGATGAAAGTGGGGTTGGAAAAGATGGAGAACCGGAGTCAAATGAGGCAATGTCTGGTTGACTCGCGTGAAGAACTGTTACCAGGAGCACCAGTCCGTTGCCAACTTTCGCAGGCCAGATTCGAGGTTGATGAAAAATGACGGTCCACAGCTGTTTTCGAATGTCAAGATGTATTGGAAACGTTAGTTTATATCAGATTCCAATAAAAATACCGTACAATGTGAGCCCATTTTGTATGGTTTTGGCAGAAGAATTTTGGGAAGGCGCACGAGGAAGCCAGTACATATTGTTGCGCGTGAAAGTAGGAGCTAGAGTGCTGTTTACCACAACAATGCTAGTGGGTGGGGCTGACCGAGCGCTGGCCAACCAAACTGGAAAACACCGTTTGAGGGTGAACGCAGGAGGCATAATCCGCCGACCTAGTTGCACACGCACACCAATGCAGCCGAGCTGCCCGTCCGATGTGCGCCGGCTAAAGCGTTGGATAAGACAGCGCCCCGCACTATTGTGGTGAAGCCGGCGTACTCGCGGTGTGGTGGAAGGAATTCACTCATGGTATGCTAAAGGGGATTTTGCCTTTCCAGGATCGGATAATAGCCAGAGTATGGGTAGGTGTTTTCATTCAAACAGGACTATAAGTCCTGAAAGTGAGAAAAATACGGATGGCAGTGTGGCCTAGCTGCCAGCTGCGAACTAAGAAGCGATCAATCTTGCAAGCAGCTCAGAGAAGGAAGTTGCTAGAACTCATGGTGCAATTGAAAATATATCTGTGGTGGCTGAGCAATCGGGGTTTTCTTTTTAAAATGCATATGTATATGTTTAAGTAGATAGGCCGGCTAATCTAGCGTGTGGAACGTCTACGCTATGAGTAAGGAGAATGGACGGGTAATAAGACGGACAGGGAATAACTGCTGCTGGTATAAATAATGATCGAACCACGAAGATAGATGCATTATGGATTGACTAAATTCCACTTGGAAATCAAGGATTATATTTCAATCTAGGAGACCGTGCCTTACGAAACAAGAAATAGTTTTGGCCAGTGTGTATGGGATAGAAGGACTCGATATTCGTGGCGACAGTTTGAGGTCTGAATTGTCCAAAATAGACAGATATCGATGAGGCTTGAGACAGAAAGAATCCAAGACGTTTGCCTTGTTTCGCCTAAAGGGTATCGTTCGGGCTCGTCAGAAACAAGGTGATTTCTGCGGGCTAGAGTTACTTGCATGGAGAGAAGAGTTAATGAAAAGTAAGGGGTAGGATGAGAGTGAATGTTTTTTCATTTTAGAAGACGGTTGCAGGTTATGGTTGCCACAGAGCGTTGGCGATGATTTTGGACTTAGTAGGGAGAGTGGGTGGGACAGAGTTGTAGGTGAGCAACCATATACAAAGTTAGAACTATAAGGTTCATGGACATGAAGTCAGAATGTTAAGCGATAAGTACCGCTTTTGCAGGCAGAGGGACGGTGAGATGCATCCAACGTGGAACTGCACGTAACTTAGTAGCATGCGCTGGTGTCGGGGCTCTGTTTGAATAGGAAGAGGCTAGGTTGATCCCTATATGATATGGGTAGGGAGGTTTACTTTCTTTTCTGCAATGAAGAAGAAGTTTACATCAATGCGATTTTCAGAAGCCCAATCAAGTTTCATTCAATCGATCCTCAAGTGAGTATGGCTAGTATAGATTAATGGAAGGGTATAATAACTACTCTAAGTACTTCGTTTCTAAATGCAATAGATAATGGTGGTAGAATGCGCAGCTGACGGGGTTTATTCCGCAATGACGAATATCTAACAGGGAATAAGTTGGCTCTAACGGAATTCTTTGGAAAAGGGAGAGTAAAAATAGAATCCGCACTTCCGAGGGAGTACGGGAGTGGGTTTCCAACGCGAGGTGCAGAGACGCATCTGTCCCCTGTGACAATATTGTTAAAGAGTACCAGGTTTACTCTTATGCGTCGGAGCAACAAGGGATCTAACTTCAGCGGATCACAGCGTTCCATGTAATTTAGGCTTGTAGAGTAGCCAATTAACTGCTTGGTAAATGCACGCTGGACGTTTTTAATCGTCACTCTGTTGCAATGCCTCATGTTAGAGCAGACTAGAGAGCAATACTCCAGAATGGGTCTGACGTGGGCCCTAAAGAGATGTAGTTTGCTTTCGTTCAACTTCATAGTTTGGCGTAACAGCCCCACTAACTTATGTGCTTTCGCCACTTGTGCGAGAGCATGCTCGGGAAGTTTTAGGTGCAGGAATAATTTAGGCCTAGGTCCCGGACTTGGCAGTTAACGGGGATGGTTGAGGTTTCAAGCTTGAATTCTCTCAAGGGTATAGCGCACCTGCACCCATGATGTTATTTTTTCAACAGAGAATTTCATCACCCAGTCGTGCACCTAGGATTGCGGATCACACCAGGGGCTCTCGCCTGTTGAGGTTATTTTTGGGGTTGGGTGGCCAACTTCGGCCTGAAGCAGTAGCACCGTTTTAGTTAGCATGCCGTAAGCCCCTTTTTGCGCGTGCATCCCCATGTACAGGCCTAGCACTGTTTTCGAAAGTTTATCTCACCACATCTTACAAAAAGACCTGGCGCGAAGAATGCCATTGGTTTCTGAAGTATTGGGACACTGCGTAAATCTTCGTGCTTCACTCCGTTCTGGGTGTACGCCTAACTGCTGCTTTGAAATGTCATTATTGCTTGTAATTTTGACGACGTTCTTGCATCAGTCATTATCTCTCTTGGGTCATCTTCTCCACCAGCGGGTGGGCATTTTTTCCTTCCGACTCCTCCACTGTTGCTCCAGGCTGAAGTTTTACGTTTTCAAACTTGCTGAAAATCAAACCTCGTGTGCATCCAATTTCTTCTGTCGATTGAATAATTTCATTCCATTCTGGCCATTTCCGCCCGTGGCATCCTAGTGCGCATCCAGCACATTATAATCTTTGCTTTCAAATTCCCTGAGTGGCCGTTCAATAGTCCACTAGCCATAAAATGAAGGCAAATTGGAACACTGAAAACAAGTGCCCTCAAGTATCATTTCTGATTGTTTTTGTTCCCTTTCTTTGTCTCAACTTATTCACCGGGTAATTTCTACTTCTTATTTACTTCCAATTGTCGTTAGTTTGATTAAGTGAAGAATTTTTTGTTCGTCTTCGACAAGTCATTTCTGCGTGCAATGTAAAAACGGCGGCCTAGCACTTTCACGCCGAAACCGGTTAGGAGACGCTGACTCATCTTCCCTGTGTGTCATTTATAAACATTAGCGATTTTTAGCCAGCTTTTGCCCCTTCACTTAGAACAGTGTCCCACTTGGTTGTACACATCTTGAGAATGCCAATTGTTTTGCAAACCTTGCTACTGCATGTCCTGATGTTGTTCACCATGTATGCCTTGGAAATGCCCAAGAAATTTACGACTGCTGTTGAATATAAAAGTGGCGCACAGAAAAGCAGCTTTCTCCTGAACGAAGATGCTTTTGATGATAGGCGATCTGCGCTATTTCGTATAAGAAAATGCAGCTGTAAGAAATCGGTAGGACCAAAATATGAGGCATTGGTCGTTTTTTGAAAAAAAGCGAGGTGTGAAAAAGGAGTTTTCCTATATGTTCACTAGCACGAGTGTGCAATATCCGTCTGAAGAGGTAATATAAGTGCAGTTTTGAAACGCAACACTTGATAAATTGTTTAGGCATGCCTAAAAATATTTTCAAGTGCGCATACGTATCTACGTTTATCCACATGTGTACACATGTACTAATAATTCAGGTTACGCTCGCCTACTGCTTTGAAACCGCTACAGAAATGCATCGGGCACTGAAAACCCGAGCATAAAATAAATTTTGCGAAGCATCAAATGTTCAGTTTACGTAAGTTTATAAATAAATTTTACGACGATAACTTTCATTTTTATTGTTCTTTGCAGGACTCTCAAGAAACGAATCCAGTGCTTCCTTCGGTTGAATAACCGGTCAGATGCTATTCGATGACAAACATCAGATGCACATTTTTAAATTTTGAATTTATATGAACAAACCTTTTATTTCTGAACTGCCACTGTTCTCTTCGGTCAGCTGATATTGCAATTCTCGAAGAATAGTCCATGAATGCACTTGAGAGAAGCAAGATTTTTGTTAGTGGCCCCGTTGGCCGCGGTGACTTGCGATTAGGTAACATGTAAGCGAAAACTGACTGTGGTAGAACTCTTCAGATTTCAAAAAAATGTGATGTACTTGTCGGGAAAGTTGGAGCGGTAGGCCGGTTACGTTTATTTTTCCCCTGTAGGAAACCTTAAAATGCATCAGGCTGTGTTGAAAAGTAAAAATTTTGGTTCGCCTAGAGGTGGGTGTGGAGACCTTCTGGGGTGTTTGGGATCGCTTTTGCGGATGGCCAGAGTTCACCATCCTTATCTTTTTCAGAGTTGAGAATTATCGCCCCCTATTGCGGTTTGCCAATTTACAACAGACTGATGCGCCTGGGAGCTGTCTTCCACGGCATTCAACCTGGCATTGCCTCAATTGTATCTTGGTTTCCATCAGCTGCTTGACAGATTCATTCATTCCTCCAAAACTCCACCCACAACGTTGCACCCAACTAACATTTACCGAATCACAACTGTTCACAACGAACCTCACGAGCCCAGTAAATTTATATAACTACGCAATTTCTAGCCAGTGCCATTCTCATCGCTGGTCGAATTCTATAATCCGAACGAATTTAAATCGAACAAATGTCAGCTCTGATAATGCAGATGAATCTTCTATTTAGCGGGACGAGGACGCACCTTCATTTTTTCAAAAGATTTAGTAACTTCAATCGCTGCGCTCCACCAACTGGGCTGCATGACTCGAAAAACTACCAAGAAATGACAGCTCTCTATCTAGTACATATGAGATCTGTCATATTCGAGGCGCGCGAGCTAGTGATCCTCCACATATATCACATTTATTCGGCCAATATTTTGAATTATCCATGACAAATGGAACACCCAGACTGCGTGAATATTCCTTTCGTCTACTCTATTCGGTCCTCCTCCGATGCCACATTATACCTGCCATACTTGCTTGTAATGACACTGGTTCTGGTCGCTGCCTAATTAACGGCCGGTGAATTTACGCATTTTTGTTGCGCACCTGTTTTCGATATTTGAAAGTAATTTGCAGGCGTTTGGTGCAGTCGTATCCTGCAGGATTGGGCCTGGTTTTCGTTTCAGTCTGCTTTAGTTTTTCTTTCACGTTGTTCGACTGTAAACGTTTCCTTTGTTTCTACTGATTCTTGGCTGTCATGCTCAGGTAATTGTTGTTGGACCAGACGGAGTGCGCAGAATCTGCTGCATTTGCTTGGACCGCGGAAAAAGTACTTTCTGTTTACTGTATTTTATCGGGCGTTCATCTTCACCTAGATGTTTGTCCTATTTTTGATTGCCCTTTGCTGGCTACTGAATAAGGCTACTATCAAAGGTATGATTGCTTTGTAGATTGTTTGTGACTCAGGAGTAGTGCCGTAGAATTTGCGGAACAGTTTTGTTTTGCCATGGAATTCTCTTCAAATCGGGCTGCTGGTTGTTTAGGGTTTTGAATTGCTACCGAGAACTTGGGATGTCTATTTTTGGGCGAATCGCAATGTGAATCGCTAGCCAACCTCGCCGTTTGGTTGCTGAACTACTTTGACATGTCTTGATTTCAGGGAGTGTGAAGACACTACTTGGCAAGGCGAGGAAAATTGTAGTGGACTATCGCGGGACGGATTGGACAATCGGAAAGTCCTCAAGAATATATTTTCATCCGTAGCGCAAGGGTTTTTAGTTCTACTCGGCAAAACCCTCGGTCTAGAGCCATCATTTCTATATTCCAGTTAAGTTAACGTCATCCTAAAGAAGAGCTGGCTCGAGATGTAAAAGCATTACAGAGAAGATAAATGAGTGTGCTTTTAGATGTGTGTCGAAGGGTTGAGACAACTAAATTAGCAAATAATTTGGAAGACATTTTCTATTCACTCAGTGGTCCCGTTGCTCTACGCCGTCCCACGGCGTGGGTTGTGATCGCGAAGTTTTTGGTTACTGTTCTGTTATTCTGGCATTATTCGCCGAGTTAGAATCTCCTTCCTAGACATAAAAATTAGCTCGATTTTTCTGAGCACTGAAATTTTTGCAGTGATCACAATTTAATTATCTTGCCAATTTTTGACTAACAATGAGCAGTCACATTTCCAGCACTGACCTGACCGTAGCGTAAACGCTTTTAAACTTTAGAGCACAAATTCAATTTGTCTGCTTAGTTTTCTCAGGAGTAGATACATCTGTCGGCCTGTTTATTCATTTTTTCAACCACACGATTTCATATCCCCCAGCGGCATCCCGCCGTTCAGACCTGTGGTGTGACTTGGAGTGTCTTGTTTCACGTCACATTATCGTACATTATTTATGTTAATCAGTAATTTAACGGCAGTTATCTGTCGTTGGACATTTTTGTCCTGTTCATTTACCTTCAGGGTTATATGTTATGCGCATAGCGCCTTAACCCACCGTTGGTGCTCACCGAAGTTTGTGAAGGATTCACAAGATACTGCATTTTGCAATACTGTAACATTTCTCTGACAAAACTGGGCCAACCCGGATTGTAAAGAGTATCCCGTCATCACTACGGTCGTAACAACCATAAGCGGTCACCTTTCAGAACCTTCCTTAGATGTTCTTCCTAAGCTATAAATATCCAAGCAGGAGCAGAGTGGCTCAAGGTGTCGATCAGCAAGCTAAACGCCCCAGTTAGAGTGTTCGCGCAACTAACACTACAAAATGCTCTGAAATTGGCCCTCGTCTGGAAAAAAGGAGCCAGCGCCCTGTAGTGCATAACGATCTGGCGGGTAAAGCCCAGAACAGCTGACATATTTTTGAATGATTATCCGATTTACTAAATTACCTTAACATTTTGGAGCGCGCCTTCTCAAAGATTGCACCCCGATCCCACCTCAATGATCCTGAGACAGCTGGTTAAGCTAGACCTGGTGGCCGCTGGAAACTTCCTGGGTGTCCTGGCATCCGAAACATAGATTAGAGTAGATAGGTCATCTAACGTTATTGTCTTCAACATCTGTGAATCCATTCCGATAAATTGGTTTATTGATCAACAGCTGGCTGTTAGCGGCGTGGCGCATATAACATGAACAGTGACGAAGCTGTGGAAGAGAAGCCGACTTCATAGTTGTCCTCTCATGCTGAAGTTCCGGACAAAAATGCCAGCAAGCTTATTCATCAGCATGCAAAGCATTACTGTTGAAACTGTACTTATTAAAAACAAAAATAATTATAGACAAAACACCTTTTCAGAGGGAAACTTTTGCACTTCACACGACTCCCTCAGCACGCATTTGTCTTCCAAGATGTCACTAGCAAATAGTGCACGGTCCGTTAGAGCGCTGTCACCTAAAATAGGCGTTGTCTTCAAAATGCTCACCCATTCGTCGGCCCAACATAAATTCATTAGAGCCGACATACTCCAGTGGTTCAGGCCCTGCTTTTGTAGACCTAGGCATAACGAGCACGCCTCCCACATTTTAGCCCCCGTCCAAACGCCCCCACCTAGGCTCTAGCAACTCAACATCATCTTTTTCGGTCAGGCAGCCTTATGCGCTATGGGCGACACCCACTGGTATCCCTCGCCCACCGGCATCTTCCTTACACCCAACCAAGCCTCCTACCTCACAACACTATCCCGTTTATTTCAACCCCTTTTTTCTCTCCCAGATCTAACCGCCTTCTGCCCTACCTCCCTTGCATACGTCCTACTTTACCCACCCCAATTGAAATCTTACGCACATGGTGATATTTGCTCCAGTTATCCACATTCACATGCTACCACTACTGAGCCATTTCTATTGTTACTATTAAATGCTCGCTCGATACTGAGTAAGGTGCACGCACTGCGTCTGCAGGTGTATACACGTAGATATGATTTCTTTCTTATCACCGAGATATGGCTGACCGACAATACCCCCGAAGGAGACATTGCTTTAATTGATTACAATGTTTTTAGGAAAGACAGGATAACATACACATGAGACACCCTTTCAGCCTCATGGTACAATCGCCCCACCTTCACCAACTTGAAAGATTCTATCTGGCTTGCAGCAGGGTGCCCGCTGCTTCTCTTCCCCAGAAATATCTGAGGACTCCCTTTTTTACGCCTGCCTACCTCATAGCTTAGGACCCGCGCAATTAGCCGGCTCCTTTCAACAACCACAACTTCCTAAGCAGAAAGCCATTACACATCCGGAAATGAACTTTTTAAACTAGATCGTCCACTTAGGTCTGACATTCTTTTATCACATCAAGGGACCACTGGCCTCGGTTCGTTATTTCTGTGGTTACCAGGACCACCTCACCCCTCAAAATCACATTTCTTAGGCAGCCACTTCCGCCTTGACCGAATAGTCGGTAGGTAGCTTCTCACCCACGGCCACCAGGTGTTCGCCAGATGGTTTGCCTGCCTCCAAAGGCATGAGTAATTACCTTCAGTGCAACACTAACCGGTAGACCAATGATGTCCCCAAGTGAAAGCTGGCTGTCTGATGTCAGCGGTATCCGGTACACTGGATCGCAAGACACTGGTTCTAGCGGTTTGTTGTTCAAGATTCCGTCGAGTGCTACAAGACACAAGCCTATGATCTTGTCGACGATCAACTGCTCTCTCGTCAGCAACACTAGCAAATTCCGAACTGAGCTGATTGTGCATTCCTAGGCACTACTTCGGTCAATAAAATAGGGAGGATTGAAATGCCACCGGGTTTCCCTTGTTTGCCTACGGTCTCTAATTTTCTTTTGATCGAAACCTACTATACTGTCTCTCAGCTCTGAGATAAACCAGACGACGTTGGCGCCGTTGTGGATGTATGTCTCCCTCGGTGCCCCTTGCTTACCCACAAACCTCATCGGGCGCAAGAGCTGAAAAGGAAACGACCGAAAAATGCAGTTTGTCACCGGAAGGATAACAGAGACCATTGGGTATCCGGGAGGCCTGTGCAAGTGGGACAACAAGCCTGTCCATGCAATCCGACGCAACTCACTGGTAGGCTGACAAACACCTGGTGCATCTGGAGTAATCTCTTTATAGTTTTGTAATTACTGGAAGATGCGATGCAGCGGTTCTCCATGTGTTTTTCTCGCTGTCGTTTTTGGCAATTTAAGGTGTTATTTTAATTAGAATTAGAACCTTCTAGTACAAAATATTCCCTTAATCTGGTGACCATCAATCTTTTATATCATCTCTCGCTGGCCATTCTGTCAATATTTATTTTGCGCCTGGAATCTCATATCTTAAGCTTTAACCTGAACCTATTATAAACGCCTTTTTGTTGCTTACGGCATGTTCTATCCGTGCATGGATTTAATTTTACGAGCAAATTTGCCAATTGGCCTGCCTATTCATCTCTTCACCTACATGCTCTCGCATATCTTGACACTACCCCGTTGTCTGTTATCAAACTTTTACAGCATCCCGTAGCCACCTCAGACGTCCTTGACCTTCGACAACCCATGCGATGCCTTCACCAGCGGAAACAAAACGACGTCAGCGCCGCATCGCTGTATTCAGAAAACATTTAAACGCCATGATTATCATTAAAGCATGCTCAGTCCCGTCTTTTGGCACATTTAGTATTTCTGGTTCCAAAGCTCTGGATGGCTCAAAAAGACTAAGGAACTTGGAGATTAAAGTCTGACAGATTGAGGACTTGTGCCTGAAACCGTCCCCATCAACAAGCCTAATTTACTCTTTCAATGACAATAATGCCAGCAATCTAGCTGCCACAGGGCGCTTCTTTGATTCCGTAACTAAAGAAGTTTACATACATATTGCGAATGCGAAGAGCGTCGTAGTCTTCAATGTACGCGACTGCCTCCCACTGTCACTGGTCCAATATACCATTCTCAATGCTTGTAGTGTGATCCACCACTCCTGTCTATACTGTAGCTTCCGAAAAGAACCCCCCAAAATAACTATCCAATCTTATTTTAATTTCGTGATGAACCATCGGATAAGGAGTTTATAACAAACGAGGTAACAATTGCCGACTATACGCTCTATAAAATATCAAGATCTTTACGGATAAAACTCCCTTCCAGAGATATATATTACGATCTCAGAAGCTTACCGGAACTTCTGAAGTCGGTGAGAATTTGGTTGTATCCGGCGCTCCTTCTCTGGCCAGTACGCTACAAGTACAGGTTCATCCTGACGGGCTAAATCCTGAGCCTACTCCCATGGTGTCAAATAACCCACCTTCGCCCTGCGACAGATTCCATCGCCCTACTTCTCCCGCTACCCCGTGTCTTGCGACCACTACGGGAACCAACATACAGGCGGTGATTACTCGAAAACCCTCGAAAATAAACTTTCAAGCAATTTGCACAATCGATCTCTCCCGTACTTACGCCGTTCAATTTCATGTCCACGCTCCTCATCTTACAAATCTGTTACTAGTCTGTCTTAGAATAAATCTTTTGATGATAGTAGCACCCAGCCTTCACGTACACCCGCTGCGAAAGCGGCAAACCCCGGACATCATCACCGTTGGTCGCAACAATACCGGAAGATTTGGATGAAACTCATTCCCCTTCGCCCGTCCAACCACAAAAAGAACGTGCCCATCCAAATCTACTAACTCTGGTATTCCAAGCTTGGAGCGCTGACTGTACAACCATGCGGGTATTTGTCGTCTCAGCGATGTCTTTTCAGGCCAATGTTAATAGATTGGCATATATCCCATCATCGATACGCCCTCAAGCACTTCCTTGTCTTTCTGCCAAACAATAGGATGGCACCCAGCGTGAATCCGTTGAATCCCGCGAGAAGCGCATACCATTTATCTATTCAATTAACCACGCAACCCTGCACATCGATGGCCATCCTGATAATCCAGTGGGCCAACCTCTCTCTACGCCTCGACAGCCTGGCACTCGGCAAACTGAACTCGATTAGGCCATCCCTGCATGAGCTCTGCCAAATCGAAAGGTCCACAAGCGTACGGCGGCCAACTAATCGCCATCTACAAGCACGAGGTGATTGGTCCGCTGTACTCATGCCTCCACTCTCCGGTAACTGAGTTGCTAACTTACAGTACGATTCCAATGCCCCTTCGTATTTAGGGCCCGCCGCTGGTCATTCCTACTTTGATCCACTCACTAGTCAACCGTATTTCCGCGACTCCAATGTCCCCTTTCTACTCCCGTATTCCCAAGTCCTCACCCCAACTGCCAGTATCCTCATAACTTTGCAGGATTTGGCTCTGGCTGTCCCAGGCCACGTGATAAACTCTAGATGACCGTATTTCGCCCTTTGATCCACAACCGGTCATGAGACTCCTTTCCCAACCCACCCTTGTCGAACTCTTATCCTCAATTGCCACAACCGCAAAACACTGCTCTCCTGACTCTGGCAAATTCCAAAAGAAACGCTCATCCCGAAAATACATGCATGTACCTGCTAACTGGCTTTTTCTCCGGCATTTTCCAAAGCTCCCTTCGCATCATTACCACAGATTGCCAGTTCCGCCTTGCAAAGGTCAGGACTCGGCCATCTAACACTGACCCAGCCCACTGGTACCATATCCCCCATACCGGCATCCTCTGAAAACCCGCTGAATAATCCCCAGAGATTCTTCTATCACCTTGGTGTTCGATCTAAAAAGCCCCTAACAAAGACAGTCTCTCGCCGGTCAGTGTGCTAAACTCTAATGAATTTACTCCCTTAGCATATCTATCCGCTCTCTGAACCCCCAATGTATCCGTTGACTATTTGACCTACAGTGAAACCAACTCTTGGATATCACGTGGACCTAAATGTCCCGGTGAATTTTCTCTAACCCTCCTAAACTCCCGCACACTGACTCATAAATTAAGGAAATTAAGACTGTTAGCAGCTAAAAACTCCTACGATACTATCTTGAAGGCAGGGGCTTGGCTAACAGACGACAGCTCTAATTTGTCTGTTTCCTTGGCGGTTTTTATGTCCTACCAAACCAATAGACCACATCGTAGAGATGGTTGCCTAGCCCACATGAAGAAGCTACTCAAAGCTTCCGTCCGGCGTCACCCACCGGTTGCTTCTGCACTGACACCCTTCGGCTTCACATACAACTACTCGAGCTCTCAATCCACATAGGATGCCCGCACCGACCACCAAACTCGAATAGTTTTGATATATCCCGCTCTTAATGCAAGCTGACCGCTTGCCAAAAGACTTCCTTACTGAGCCCGAACTAAGATAAAAAGACAGGAGATGTCAGCTCTTAGGTTGCCTAACCCAGTTAGGAGGACATCCCATATTTTCAAAGCTCGCTCGCAGCCCAACTCGTGGGCCATTCCAAAATTCATCACATTCAACAGCTTACTCTTAGCGTCCCCTGTATACATGGCAGAAGCATTTAATACATATTTCTATTCTACTCTCATTATTGACAATCGGCCTCATTCTGAAATCCACCTTATGTTAACCTCGGTTAGATTCTCCTTCATCTCAGTTGACGTTGCTGACAGCATTGCAGTGATGAAATAGGTCAAACCATCCCACAGGCCGGACCCTGGTGGCATCCCAACATTTTTGTTTCGCACCGCTGGTCTAGGTCTTCCACGGCTCCTTTTAAATCTGTTCTTGCTCCCAATGTCTAGCGCCAATTTGCGTCAGAATGGAAAACCCCCATTATTTTTCTATACCAAAAACGGGTTCTATGCATGACCTTGATAGCATTCGCCCCACATGCAAATTTGATCCAGGCTTATGGAAAAGATTGTTAGTGAATGGATTGTTACGTTCCTTACTGCTCACTGCCTCATCTACCCTTTCCAACACGGATTCCTGATGAGCCAATCTTGCCTTACCTGTCAGTTTGACTTCGTTAACCTGGATAAACAGAGTGCTGATTCCCACCGGTCGATGCTCATAATCTTTCTAAACATGTCAAAAGCTTTTGATCTCGTTTCACACTGCCGATTCCTGGCCAAAATAAAGACTTATGAAATAAGAAATTTCCTCTTATCTTCTTTCTCATCTTACCTTTCCGATCGCTTTCAGTTAGCCAACAATATCGGTTGTTTTCTCCAGTCCTCTGCCATAACCTGTGGATTCATTTGAGGGAGCGTCCTTCGTCCTCTCTTTGTCCTGCTATACATTATTGATATTATTATAGTTATTCTTCTTGGCACACGATTCTTGTTTGCCGATGGCAGTGAAATACTCTAATCTTTTGAGTTTGCTTCAGTTAACTCCACTCTTGCACTTATGAATGAATACCTAGAGTTTTACGATGAATGGTGTTCCAATTGGCTTATGAAGTTCTCTGCTGACAAATGTTCTTTAATAACATAAATGCTATTTGCCTTCGGGCTCCCTCTACATAAACGCCATGCCAATTCTTGCAATACACACAGTTAAGGACTTCGCGTTACAACATTCCCGCTTTCCGAGTTCCATGAGTAATCCCACCACCAGATATCTGTAGCTAGAAGAACCGCTACAATGACCTTAATTTTATTCCGTACTCAAGACTGCAGAATTATCAAATTGAAGCCCCTTGCTAGGCTACAGCTTTAGTACTGTGCGATTATGTTCACGCAAACGCATAAAGTCGATCGAACTACAATCGAGAATGTGCAGCGTGCAGTCACTAGAAATCTCCTAGATCCTACATCTGGCCTAAACTACAGGGCAAGATGTGAGCTGACTGGACTTGAACCATTATCGATTCGTCGAATTAAATTAAACCTTGCATTTCATTTTAGGCTATGACGTAATAACGTCCACTATATTACAAACGTCACACACCACGCTAGTAGTCCCCCGTAAAAATTTGTTGTAGATACTAGTCGCAAAGAATACCAATGAATAGACCATAGATCGGGGCAAAATTCTTCACGGATGATTAAACTAAACTGCGAAACAGGGTCTCCAGTTCCCTCAGATCGCACCGTAATTTGCCCCAGTCAAAAACCCACTTTGAAAAGTTACCGGATATCGCGTTTTAAGTAACCTAACACAAGCTAACTTTGGGATAGACGAGGCTTAGGAACAATATTTGGATTTCCAGTTCATAAGCAATCATCCGTGACCTTGGTCGATCCGCTTCATTTTCTATTCATTCACATTTCTGCACGTCCACGCTTGTGCACTATCTGACCGTCAACATAAAGTTTGTCAAGTTTAACAATAAACTAGAAGATTACCATAAGGAGTTTCCCCTCTCCGACGAGTTCTCTGACGTTCGAATGAGAACAGGCCCAAATCAACCAATTAAATTATACAGTTATTCGCTGCATCTTTTCCAAAGAGATCACACGTTTTTGGAAAAATGGAGACCAAGCCTGAACACAATAGTCTAAATCCGGTCCAAAGAAAGCCCTGTGCAGAGGAATGAAAATCTCTGCACTTTGGCACGATACTGCTGACAGTAAAAAAGCCATTCCCCGGCTTTTTCCCCAGTCACAACACACTGGTCACCCCATTTGCAATCCGACGTAACTTGGACTCCAAGATCCTTCACTTTGTTCATTGCATCCATAATGGAAAGTTCCTTGAAAGCAGGTAGCATTTTCCTGCGTTAAGTTGTAGGTCCCACGTTTTTGCCTAGTTTAATACTGAGACGATATCACTGGCCAAAGCATCTCGTCCAGTAGACCCAACCACTTTTACGTCACCCGCGAAAAGGCCAGGAGACTGCAGAGTCGTAGATTAGTCATTTACGAACAACAAAAAAACAAGTAGACAGAGTACCTAGCCCTGGGGTACCCCACCGATGACTGCCCTTGGATCCGAGCTAGCTTCTTGGACTCGGATGTAAAACGTCCTACCGTTTAGAAATTCACCTACCCACTTCAGTAACCTACCAACTACGCCAGACTCACAGCTTCAGCAACAGGAGGCGATGATTTGCCGAGTCATGTGCCTTACTGAAGTCGAGATAACAAACGTCTACCGGCATGCCTTCATCTAGTCCGCGAGTTACTACGTCTAAGAAGCACAAGAAATTTGTAATACAAGGTCTGTTTCAGAAATCCGTCTTGAGCGGGGCGCACCATAGTGCTGCGTCAGGTGTAGACACGTGTTCCCCGGTAATGCGTTCTAGTAATTTGAATTGGACGCTTACCTGTAACTGACCATCACCGACTGCGAGCCACCTTTGTGTAAGGCGTTTGCCGCTGCCGCTTTCTAGTCCAGCGGCCAATATCCCCGCCGCAGAGTTGTCTTGTACAGCATACAAAGCGGCGCCGCGGAGAGCTCGGCTGCATGATTTATAGTAGCCGTCGCGATCTCATCCAGGCAAGGATATATGCCTCATATTTAAACGAACTGAATCCTTTGTTATCTACTATCGTCTGTATCTAGTGGGGGGATCGGAAGATCCAACTTTATGAAAGCCTTCGTCCGAATGTGATTTTTCGAGTACTTTGCCTTTTCGCCGTTATCCCTTGCAGCAGAATTTCCATTGTTATTATGACATTCCGCTCTATTAGTGATAATTTTGATTGGGCTTAAGCATAGTATTTCTTGGATCGCTTCTTAGCGCACTTTGGTAACGTCACCATGACTCTGTACTTGGCTTTTTGCACTAGACTTTTAGCCTCAATTCTAGGCTTGTCATAGTGAGCTCACGCCGGACTGCTTTCATGGGCCCTAAACAGGAACCGACTTCGGTCCGACTTTTTATAAAGTTGAGTAGTTCTGCCTTCCCACATACTGCACTATCTTCTTTTGGTTATCCCTTCGGCGGTGCTAACTTATCTTGAAAGACGAGCAGGGACTCATTTATTGAGCGTCATATGTTTTCCTTACATCCATTTCCCTAAAGCTTCTTGCTACCTTAGACGCGGACTCTGGGATCCACGATCGAAGGGTATTCAGTGATCATGTGATCACTTGTACAAAGAAGGATAGGGCTGCAGCTTCTTCATATCCCTCTGTTGTATTGTAATCACGAGGTCGAATAGCGATTCAGCCATATTAGAAATTCTTCTTTCCGAGTTCCCATTATGCACGTTTCAACTTCTCAACTTAAGTGCAGGGAGTTGAAATCGCCCGTGATAAGTAAATTGTCAGGAGCAGTAAGCGCATCATCCAATGTTTGAAAGGTCGATATCTGACTTGGTGTTCTAACTTGGTGTCGTGGTCGGTTTTGAAGCCGCAGATTTTAGTTCTTTTGTTATTTCCCCAAAAGCGCCGACGCTTTTCCGAGTGTTTATAAGTTGATTGCATCTTAAGTATTGCGTGGCTAACGATTTTTATGTGTCCGCAAAAGAATTCCACAGACTTCCTCCTGCAATTGGCCGTTTACAGTATCGACCAAGGCCACCCCACCAAACTATCTAAACAGTAGAGCTCACCCGAATTCTGACTTGTATTAGTGGGTCACCAATAAAGGCACCGCAGTGTCCTGTATTCGTCTTCTCTATTCCGTTGGCTGGTTGAGCTGGCCTTTCGAATTCCGCGCTTTTTTCAGTTCTGTGTGGCTGCTCACTCAGGAAGCGACCGTTTCGTTCTTTTCGTTGTGTGACTACGGGGCTTGAAGACTCAAGGCCGAACCATTGTCCCCAACCTCCGTGTGTTCGTGTCCTGCTGGCCCGCAAGTTTTGTGCTTCTGGGATATCCTGCGAAGCCTAACGCTTGCGTCTTGTGCTCCAGCATGTGTATAGACCAATCCAACTGGGCAACACAACACTTGGGGAGCGATGCGCGCAGACCAAGGGGACCGTTCTCTTTTTTGCCATATAAGCCTATCGATACATCGCTGAGAATTCCTAGTTCACAGTTTTACTCCCGATCTCAGGTGAGTCATACATTCTCTAACTAAGACGGTTACTCCGCCTGGAAATTTCTTCTCCTGCCCACGTGCAGGCAGTATATTTCTCTAATACTACCCGAGATATATGGTCTTCGTTGGATAACCAAGTTTCCGTGAGTGCGGTGAGCGGTGCTTACTGTTCCTCACCGAACGCAACTAGCTTCGCCCACTTGTTGTGTACACTGCTTGCGTTTGCGAGGACTATCACCTTTTGGACTCCACACCGTGCGGTAAAAGCACAGGTTGCCTCGGTGATGCGCGTGTCTGTCTGCAGTACCGGCGCTTTTCGAACCCCTTTATATCAAGTGATTTCTTTCGTTGAATTATGCCTCGGGTGGAGTACCCGAGGAGAGGCTACGTTTTTTGCCTGTGGCTCTTTACATACCGTAATATCACCCAGCAACTGTATCATGGTTTTATTCTCGTCCTCATCTTTCTGATACCTCTTTAATGGTGTACCTGTTTCGGCGTTCCTGGTTGCTATGACTCGGGAACCCATTTACAAATTCCTGAGCTGCCGTGTCCTCTTCTGTCACTTGAGTAATCCATGGCTAATTTTCTGGCACATCCTCGATGGCAGCTATCCCTTGCTTACCGAGGAATGGTGGGCTCGTAGGGTCTTGAGTGACCGCACCTCTTGCCAGCAGTCTACTACTACGGGTTCAAAGCCCCGCTTAGGTTGCTTCTTCACACCAGTTCTGTTGACCGTAGGATGTTCCTTACTCCTATAATCCGAGGCTCCCTTAGCCATGGATTCTCTGATAATCGATTCCTCGCTATTGAGGACCAGTATGTCGCGTCTCCTGGTGGCGATCGGCACTCGCTTTTCTCTCATCTCGAAGTTCTTTAACTGGCTTTTCCAACTGAAGCTGGAGATCTTGGAGACCAGTTTCTGACGTTGGCTACGGCCTATTTTGCGCTTTTGGTTGCGATATTTTGATCTTCTTTTCGGACCAAATATTTTCTTTTTCTGCTAGCACAGAGACTATGGGTGTGATACCCCTTAGTAAGTGTGCAGAGGCAGCTGACTAGCGAGAATTAAGGAGTCAAAGAAGAAATCCAGGGATACCTGGATAATCAAGAAAAAAGAGAATAAAAAGATGCAAAGACGAGCGAGAGAAAAGAGCAACCAGCTGCAGTAAGGAAACATGCCTGAAGCAAGTCCATCCGTCCTTTCAATGACTAAAAAATTGCTGTTATTTCCGTCGTTGATCTGTTCTTGTTATATAGTTAGGGGTTCAGTATGGCGCTCTGCTTTCCTACACTATGATTGGCATACGCAGAATCTTGCGTAGTCACACTGATTTTGTTAGCAATCGGACAGTCTACATTAGTGTATCAACGTGACAGAGAAGGTTGCTCACTGAGAGTAAAAAAACGGGGATCCAATACGATCTCATCCTATCCCAGGCTCACTCCAAGTGCAGCAGGTTGGCGGCCAAGACAGCTGACTGGTATGCAACGCGGGATGAACTGTTTTTGTCAATTATTTGCCGACTTCTGCAAATCGAGGATCACTTCAAACATCCAAGTTTGTAGGAAGGAAGCTGTTACTCGGTTAGACCCAGTAGTGTAATCTGCTGTAGAAGTAGACGTTCAGAAACAAACTGCAAAGGAGTTCCGTCTTATTCAACATCATCATCATCATCATCATCACCGTTTAGCGGTAAGCAGCAAGGCAAGCCCCACTGACCGCTGCCTTTCCCCAGAGTTACGCGTTTATATAAAAAGAGTGGATATCCAAGGGGAACAGGGAGTGGACCTACACAGGTGGGAAAAGATAAGATGCTGCAGCAGCCGACGTACTATTGTACAAACGCACGTGTTTTCAATCATTCTGATTCGATAGAAAATGACAGCACGATCGTCGCTGTTCACGGTTCACTCACCTATCCTTCATTGTCTCCAACCAGTAAGTCGACGAGTCTTTCGGACCCCAACCACGAAAACGTGAGACACCTACCTTACCTAAGTTCGCTGTACATTTTCTCATCCCGCGTTACCACGTCATCTGTTGGCCTCCACATGGCTTCTTCCATTTCTTAGGAGGAACACAAAATAGGGCACGGTATGGTAGACGAGTGTTCGGCATACGCAACACGTGACCCAACCAGAGTAGTCTCCTAACTTTCATAAACTGAAACAAGGTATTCTGAGAGCCAGCACCTTGTACCAGTTTCCTCACCTCTACATTACTCACCCGGCCGCTCCATTCAATCTTAGCGACACTACGCAGACATCGACGATCAAAAACCTCCAAGCGACGAACATTTGCTATACGCATACTCCATATCTCGCAATCATACAACAGAACTGAGTGCACTGCAGCACATTGCACTCGACCTTTCAACTTCGAGAAAATATCAGCCCAATGCCACAAGTGCTTCAGTCCAGCATACAAATATGCAAACCGCATATATACACTTGTTTACTTCTGCTATCCCGTTCCCACCGTTCGACACTCAGCTACCAAGGTAAGTGAAACGGTCCACAATTATTAATTCCTCTTCACCCAGTATCAAGTTCGGGACTACTGTCGTCCAGTCCTGAAACACCACTTCACACTTTGAAGGCGCAAAGTGAACGCCGAACCGAGCATCGTCCGCGGATTCAAACAGGTACGCAGCGTCATGTGCGTAATCTAGCTCACAACTTCTCACCATCTGCCACTTCGATGCCTACATCCTGCAGACCTCATACAGTGCCCTCCATTACCTCATTCATGACGAAGTCGAACAAGAACGGGGAGATGGGAAACCCTTGTCGAATATCACTCCTCGTCTCGAAATGAACTAGACAGTTCACCGTATACTCCCACGC
>LUCM01008765.1:8378-23195 GCA_008360955.1 Fasciolopsis buskii | reverse complement strand
AGCTAAAAAGGAGGCAATTTATAAATTCCTTATGTTGTACTGATCGTATGGCGAGAAAGGAAAAACAGCCGGTGCCGACGGACTCCCACCAGTTCTTTTCAAACTGGGTAGAGAAGTGCTGATGAAATCACTTACCTCCTTGATCCGGAAAAATTTGGGATGAGGAACGTAGTCTGTTTATCGTGGGGCAAATCAGTGGTTGTACCAATTTTCAAGAAGGACGTACGTAATGACTATAGAAATCCTCGTGGGATTAGTTTGATTCTGATAGTATTTAAAAAATTCGCTTCGATAATGCTGCGCCGTTTGATGCCAGTTCGCGAGAGTAAAATCCGCGAACAAAAGGCCGGATTTCGTCCAGGTTGATGTTGCATCGACGAGATATTCACTTTCCGACAATTACTCGAAACGCGCCACACACATAACCGCCTTACGATCGTAGTCTCTTTCTTGACTTGAAAGGTGCTTTCGACTCCGTGGATCAACCAGCACTATTCAATGCTCTCCACCCGAGTGGTATACCAACGAAGTTCGCGAACTTGTTGTGAGCATTATACTCGCATACCTATGGCCGCGTGAGTGTATACGGTGAACTATCAAGTTCATTCAAAACAACTAGTGGCGTTCGACAGGAGTGTCCCATCTCTCCATTCTTGTTCAATTTTGTCATGGACGAGGTGATGGAACATGCTTTAGGCGGTCTTCAGAATGGATGGGTCTAACTGGGAAATGGAGGGAAGCTATGCGACCTAGAATACGCAGATGACGTCGTGTGGCTGTTCGAATCCGCAAACCAAGCACAAGTTGCACTAGACAGACTCTCGAGGTCCGTTGCTCGGTTTGGCGTGTGCTTTGCACCTTCAAAGGGCAAAGTGCTGTTGCAGGACTGGATGACAGTGGGACCGAACTTGATACTGGATGGAGATTAACTATCGAATATGGACCGTTTCACTCAAATTGTTAGCTGCGTGTCGTAGAGGTACACACGCGTATATCGAAGGCTCGAGCGGATTTCGCTGAACAGAAGCACTTGTGGCATCAGCCTGATAATTCTCTGAAGTTGAAACGCCGTGTGTACTGTGCCACAGTGCACTCAGTTCTGTTGTGCGGTTGCGAGACATGGAGTATGCGTGTGGGCGATGTTCGTCGGCTAGAGGTTTTCGACGACCGATGTCTACGTAATATGGCTAGGATTGGATGGAGGACTGGGTGAGTAATGCGGAGGTCAGGAATCTAGTACCAGGTGCCGGCTCTCGGAATGCCTTATTTCGGCGTATGAAACTTAGTAGACTACGGTGGTTGGGTCACGTGTTGCGCATGGCGAACCCTAGTCTACCGTATCGTGCACTATTTTGCGTTCCTTCCACGGAATGATGGAAGCCATCTGGAGGTTAGCAGATGACGTGGCAACGTGGAATGCGAAGATACACGACGAACGTCAATAAAGTAGGTGTCTCACGTCTTCGTGGTTGAGGTCCGAAAGACCCATCAACTATGTGCCTGAAAATAATGAAGGATATGGCAGTGAACCGTAAACAGTGGTGATCATGTTGTCATTTTCTAACGAATCAGAATGACTGAAAGAGTGCGGTTGTACAATAAGGCTGTGTTCCGTGTGTTGGCTGGAGCAGCTTCTTATCTTTTCCCGCTTGTGTAGGTCCACTCCCTATTCCGTTTGCAAGTTCACTATTTTGATAGAAACACGTGACTCTGGGGAAGGGCAGCGTTCCGCGAGGCTTGCCTTGCTGTTTATCGCTGAACATTGATGAGGGTGATGACAGAAGTATAGTGGCAGCACCTTGGCACACCAAATAGCACCGTTTTTAATGCTTCAGTACAAAAGATTTTCGCGAGTATGGTTAATTAACGTCGAGTAACAGATCACTTTTGGGGGCCGTTCACAATAAGTCTGCATCTTGATATCGGGTGATGACTGACGACCCTCCACTATTCAGCTATTTATGCAAGGTGACTTATCTCAAACCGAAGACTCATTCCTGCTTGAACGTTCAGTGAGGAGAGGCCTAACGAAGTAGTTCCGAGGTATGGGGTTGATTTAAGCTGGCAACTCATTAGGAAAAATGATTAGGAGAATGATTGGTCCAAACGGACTGGCTCACATTCAGTCACTCCTGTTTGCCCTGAAGAGATGTTCAATCTAGAACCAGCAGTTTTATATGAGAAGTCTAAGTTTTTCTTGCCCAGCATCTAGGCTCAGCAGTATCTGCCTATCACGCTCGTAAATTACATAAATGCGAATGATTACATACTGTCTCAGTCGGTGTCTAGGCTAGTCTGGAACGCGTTGCTCACTCCTTCGAGTAGTGTAGGCAGTAATAAGTATGTCAAAGCCCAGAATTCATGTGCAGAGTAAACGATTCACTTTCTTTACGTGTCAGAATTTTGATTCAAAGATTTCTTTTGGGATTACTAAATAAAAATCCTTTTGGCGATATGGACAGCTGTGAAGTAACATTCGCTCATATAACTGCACATCTACTAAAACAAATCTTGTCTATCTTCAGCCTTCAGATAAGGAGACTATACGAGATACCATGAAAAACTGCAACTCCCTAGATTTTAGTGTTTGCATCATTTGTTGTAGTCCAGGAAGTAAACCGGATCCATATTTTAAGCCCAATTGTTTAATTTATTTAACTATTTCCAGTATTCCCAGGTATATCGTATGTAACAACGAAATTCTGTAAGTAAGTGCTTGAAAATTTTAAAATAGAAGTTTGTTGTATCTCCGAAAGATGCAAACAGAATCCCACTTCCTTAACTGCTGTTTCTAGCCCACATTGTATTCGTTTCCGGTGATTTTAACTCTAAACTGCGCTACTTCAGCGGAGACAGAAGGCCATAGTGGATGTCGATTTGCTGTTCCAGCTGATCGGACTGACCTGGTGATTGTTTCATCCAAGTTTGTCCCGATCACAGATTGCTTTTGGCGAACATTAGTTTTTGTCATGAAAGCACCCTTCTTTGCCTTTACAACGTTGGACTGAGAGTGAATACATTGTCATGGGTCACTGGTGGATTGGATCACTCGAGGACCATTCATTGTTCTAATCCACACCTATGGACTCAGATCATGCATTGGCCCGTGATAGTTTTCGTTTACGTTCGATCTTTGATCACACCAATACAAAAATCACCCATCCCGCACGGTTGCTTCTAGACGATAATTTTCGATCTGAGTTCCAGTCATAGGCTTAACGAGGTTACCGTCACAAAGAAATCCTCCGGATTCGACTAAAAATTGGGAGCAATTTACTCAGCGCAGTTGCCACATGGGACCCCAGGCCATTGTGGGCTTCAGAAACTACGGGTACCTCAGTTCTTCCATAACAGGCTCGCAGATTAATCTTTCTGGATGCCAAAAACGATGGGAAGCACTTTAAGGGACAGTTTAGTTGGCTCATTATCACAGTGGACTTTCATGTGTTGCCTGCAAGTGAAACAACCCAAGTAGATACCAGTCCTTTGCCAGAAATAAAGGTTATCCTAGAGATAGTTTTCATGAAAAGGTATAGGGTAGCCACATTGAATGGGTTGTCTCCGCATTTTGTCGGAGCTAAAAACTCCTGAGATCACTCTGAACAAGTGAACTAGTACCCTAAGGCTGTTGTGAATCAGCAATTGTACCGATTTACAAGAAGGGTGATAAATCCTCATATGAAAACCACAGATGAATTAATCGCATTTATACTGTTCTTGGGTATTATCCTCTACCGATTAGCTGATACTCGTCAAATGGTGTATTTGAGAACCAACCCGGTTTCCGACCCGGTCGCGGCCGTATTGGCCAACTCTTCAATCTGTGATGAATCGTGGAAGATTTTCACACATTCCGTAGACCCACGAGCATTATTCGTCTGGTTCAGTTCGCTGGGTTTGTCCCTCCCAGCTAGGTGTTGATAGAAATCCACCTAATTTATCCAATCTCTCTATACAAAAGGCTGAAGCCGACTTCGTGTTTGGGGCAATCTTTCACCCAAGTATGTCACACCAAATGATGTTAAACTTTGTAGTTGAGACGTTTATGTTAATCACCCCGCCCTTATATGAGAACAGCAGCAGACATAGTGGACTGGTATTTTATTGTTGATGTGTTTGTTGTGATTACGTTGTGTGTTTTGTGTGTTGTGTTGTGCGCTGGAGTGGTATCTGGGATCGTGAAGAAGACCCCTGATTAACAGTAAGTGGATGATCTGATTCTGAATGAAGACCCAGGGAAGTGGCCCGTTTTACTACATCGTCTAAACGATAAAGTAAGCATATTTTGGATACCTTTTCCACCCGTCACGTGAAAAAATTTGTTGCATAAAAAAATGGAACCCCCCCTGGCATAAATGGCAAAATTATAATTATATATATATATTCATATATATGGTAAACATGTATATATGCACTTTTGTTTTCTATATCCACTGCATACCTACTGTTCAGCCTACATTCCGTTCCTAAGTGGTCTGCCACGGAATGCTTTATTTCCTTCATGGGTCCTGTGGACCCACATCCCTTCACCTTTGTTGTATAGGTCTACCGTTTTCACTTCCGAGAACCCACCACGTAAATCTGTCGGCTGTTTTAGTCGCATTGTCATGCAAGCCAAAAGCCGAGATTTTTCATCGTACGGATTTCTTCTTAGGTTCTCACTCTGTATCCTCATTTCTAGACATTTTGAACATCTATCCACCTGAACAAAAATTTATTTCTTGTCCAGTTTTCCACGCCTTTCATTCTGACCATTTTATCTGCTTTTACTTAATGAAATTCACCGTCTAAGTTCAGCTGGAATCGTTTTTTTGTTGGACTACATTCCGCCTCGTTAGCTAAACTGCTTTTTACGATCAAGGCCAGCAAGATGCTTTATGAGACAGTCTGGATGTTGTTCCATCGACTGTACATGATTTGGATCGTTTCTTTACTGGTCCTAATCACGCATCGCGACTAGCACACCCCCTGGGTACACCTAATCTTCTTCTTAACCCTCTTTCAGGCGCAGCGTATAGATGAGGACCAATGACGAAGTCTTCATCAGTAACCCAATTCGTACAAGTTCAACAGCTGACAATGGGATGAGTTCTTAATGAGACTCTACTTGGAAAGTCGTCTAATTGTACCTGACTTGAAGATCGGCCGCCAGAATCCCGCTTCACTTGATTCGCATGCCACATCTCGTGTTCAGCATTGGTACTCCTTTTAACCCTCCCTAATACAAATCCTGTTTGGACTGAAAAACGTTTGATCCTTACAAAGTACGGTCTGGCCAACTTCCGAACACTGCTTTGCTCATCCCCATTTTAGACTTCTTTAATTAGATCTGCTTATCTTCATCGTGCTTTCACGTTTATTCTTTTTGGTGGGGGAAGCACATCGAAGTCCATTGATTTGTCCGGTTCAAACTGGACGGGCAACTCAGCAGCAGTGGTGTGTGAGTCAGCTACTTTGGTCGAGTACACCTGCGTCCACCTTTTGGAGGTGTTTTTAGGGCGGATGTCGAGTCCTACGTCATCTCCATCTACTAGCACCATTGTACCTAAAAGCACACTAGTCTCACGTTTTAAGTGCCTCCTTATGTAACGGCCTCCAGCCACTTAATGCCTCTTCTCATTGACTTTTTTACCTTATTTTACAACGAATCTCAAGGAAAAAGTTTGTTTGGAACTACAGTACATTAATACCCTTCACACATCCCTCTTTACCTTCAGACTCTTATTCATCGGTTACTCTTGAGAGATATTTTTGTTTACCAAGTTGCTGATTCTGATAATCTCCCATCATAATTACGCAGACAATCTCATTGAGCTTCTAGTGAATGTCCGGACTGGGAGCGGTTCACCATCGGTTGGCAGACAGATCGTTCTTCCAATGATTATCCCAATTGAAACTTCTCGAAACAAAGTCAATTCTTGCAGACTTCATGTGAATCTAGCAACTTCGCATAAATGCGCGTTATTCCGCTCCAATTACACACCCCCCAACCAGCTGCTCCTCCGAAAATTCCACTCTTCGGGTTTTCGTACCTTGCATGTTCATTGATATCAATCTATTCCTCATCAGTTTGCATCTTCGATCAAACATCGCCTGTACATTTTTCTTTTGCTTTTTTTGTCATACGCTGTTCACTCGGCTGTATCCATTTCCGTCTGTCTACGCTCGTCCAAAATATTGTTGTATGAATAGATCTCTTTCCGTCCTTCACGAACTGTCTTCCCTGTGTGGAGTGCATGTGGCGGCCCACAGGATGCATACTAAAACTAACTAGTCGAATTCGGTTGGAATTGTTCGCGCAACCATACACCATCATTCATGCTTTTGACCTGTTTTAAATGGTCTTATTTGATATATTAGTAAAAAGTTCCAATTCTTGCACATGAACCCCATTTAGCACTGGCATCTCCATAGACTGTGTTCACACAAATTGCTGGTCTCGGCAGTGTTCAGAAATAGCACATCAATTACATTATCTAGAATACTTTCCATAGACAGTCACTGTTCTGGGGATTTAGTGTCGCACATTTTAACTCTGCTAATGTCTTGCTACAAAACTTTATACGTTTCAAGATATTTTAAAGTTGACGTTATTCTAGATATTGAAGAGGAGGAAGAAGAAGAATTTTATAGGGCTGCAAAAATATTCACAAAACCTCGCTCTGTGATTGACTGTTTCCCTTGTCGATCAAGACGGCCCCACAAAAATATATAAACGGTAGAGCTCAATCGATTTCTCACTCGTATTGGAGAGTCACCAATGAGCGCGCGGCTGTGTTCTGTGTTAGTCTTCTCTGTCGCTAGAGGCTTGGACTAGCATTTTGAATACCGCGCTTTGTTTCTGTGACTCGTCCCTCAACGGGCCATCGGCTCCGTTCCGTTCCGTTGTGCGAATACGGGAATTGAAGTCCCAAGCCCGTACTACTGTCTCTCTCACCTTGGTGTGTGTTTGTGACCTGTTATGCGCAGGCTTGTGCTACTGTGTTCCTGTTCCTGTATGACGTCTTGTGCTTCAGTGTTGTGTGTGGATCAGCTCAACTAGGAAGTGTAAAATATTTATTACTTTTTCCTGTATCCGTTGCTGTTGCAAAGTAGCAACGAAAATTAATATCGTCCTCTGATGTGTGACGCGATCGTGTCAACGTAATGTTGTTTCATTCATTTATGTTGTAATGGTTGATATCGTATTCCCTTTACTGTCCACCATTGTCAACTAACGCAAACCGGCTCCGGAAAACAACTGGCAACGATGGTTTATTTTCTTCAGATATCATAGCAACAATAATATGTTTGTTATCCCACCAACTCAGGCTAAACATTTTCTGTCACCAATAGTCACTCGTGACCCAGTCCGTAGTTATGCCCCCTTTTCGATTAGTTCTTACCAAGTAATGAGGAAAGCGACGTTTGAAACTCGAGCGATATCAAAATACAGCTATCACATGCTATGAAAACCGAAGTTTTCGCGAACGCATATGAAAAATGTAGGTTTACAGTCTTGTTTTATCCTAATTTATTGTCCGTGTTGTCCACAATAACCGGGTCGCACGGTGCGCTAAAATTTCCATGAAAGCTAAAAGTTACTATTTGTGGAGTTCCCATCACTATATTCCGCGCTAGTTTATCAGCTATTGCACTATAACAGGCTGCTCACAAACCGCGATATGTGACGTCCAAACTACGTAAACTATTTTGAGTCCTCTCATCAGCCACTCATTTTGTCTATCAATTAGCTTCCCGAATATTTCTCACTGTCCTCTCGTTATTTTCGCCGATTTGCTAAATACAAGCTTTACAACTCTACCGGGAATTCTTGAGCATTGGTTGTGTGCTTTTGGCATCATCAAATTGCATACTTCATATTCATCCGTGTGCGATTAGTTTACACCAAAGATACTTTCAGATCCCATTCATTCCTGGTATGGGGGCACATCAGAGTGTCAAACCCTGTTTCAACTAAGCCCAATTTCTGTTCTGTATTCTCACGGGTAAACATCTAGAGAAACTCGGCCATCCCTAAATTGACACATGTTCCACAAATCGGGGTTAGATTTGAAGTCTTAACTGAAGCTCTCGCCGATTTTCTCCCCGAATATAACGCTGACGGAATGACCTGACATCTTTGTGGGAAATTATTATCTTATGATCGGCCAATTTAACATCAGTAACGTTAATCCCGTACAATATTCGTAGAGTTCATGCGAGAACAGTATTAAATCTTTTAGTTAAATTGATTACAGTTTCTTCGTACTCAGAAGACCAAATACTGTAGTTCAGGAGATTCCAGTCACGTTCCAGGAGAACTGAGCCAGAAGAATATGGTGTGTTAGTTCAGGAGATTTGAACTAGTTCGAGGTTTCGGTCACAGTTTCTGAATTATCTGACTCATTTCATTCTGAGTATAAGAGAAATAGCTTAAGGTAATTTGACTTGGTCGGCATTCGGAAGGATGACGTGGAACTGACTTTCAATGAATTAGTCTCATTTAATCGTATTTTGTGTTCCCCCGATCATGAATGAACGACCTTTCTGAAATTCAGCATAATATAACGGACTCGCCAAAACCAAAAGCCAGTATTATTCTATGCGGCGCGGTCGCCAGGTCGTCTGACTTAACCTGTTCTTACCCGTCAAGTCCATCCGATCAATTTGGAAAACTTGATCAGAAAACCATTCCCCTCTCTTGTTACATAAAAATGGTCCTTTTTTACTTTCACATCAGAAATTCATGTTCACAGTCTTATTAGGCTGTTAGTTAGTATCGGTATCATTTAGAGGCTTGTTCTTGCGATTCACTGAAAGCAATTACCACCTCCTCGTCTTGAAAATCGGGACGGTCAAATTACCCAACTATACTCATCGTGAGATAAACAACACAGTTGACTGTTCTGGATGAGTTACAAGCTGTGGTGCAAGCCTCAACCTTTGGATCTTGATGCGTAAACTCACACAAATTCTATCTGTGACATGGAGCAAGCAAGCTGTAAAAAATATCGCAGATCGGTATCTTTGTCTTGATGTCTCGCGTCAGAGAGTATATGTATTCAGGCAGCGGACGAAAAATCATTTTTGTTAGACACAGCTACTCACATGTTTCACAATAATCCTCCACGCCCCCAGACGGGGCGGGCATTTTCAGTGGTGATCTGAATTTTCGTGTCCTGTGTACTGGTAAGGTTTTCGCAATAGCTTTCATTATGGCTGCCGGGTTAACATTGGCGGCCAGTTAACAGTCAGTAGCCATCAGAACAAAATAAACCATGTGGTCTGTCTCACGAAGGATACCAGAAAATGCAAAACCCTCGTAACTGTCTATGGTACACTCATTATTCGAAGGGACAATCGGGAAGCTTTTCTTCTTCAAAGCAGATAATGGATGACTGTTTCAAAAATGTCATTCACTGCTCGTTTGTATCGCATTCACACCGATGTGAAATTAGGCAAGAATAGCGCCAATCTGCTGCTAAATACTGATTCCTCGGGGTTTGTAAAGCGGTTACTTGATTTGACGGAAATAGATGAGAAGATGGATTCACAAGTCTGATACTTTATTCACAGTATGAAGTAATGCTACTCAGGATCATTTGTATACTTCTATAGATCGTTCACAATAAGGTGTAAATGAAAGCATACCATCAGTTTGTGCTTGAGAAACTTAAGATCGAACTTACAATGCTTCCGACATACATTTGAAGGTTGCTGCTTTATCTAAATTTTACTGTATAATTGTCGGCACCACCCCACCTCCGCAGACAAAAGAGAGGGAAATACAAAGCAAACATTTGGTTTGAACGATTTTCACCACCCTATATAAACGTGCATGACTATTTTTCTGAAACATCCATTTGCGCCTACGAAAAGCATACATCACAGGCGCGTTATTTCAAACCCTCACGCTCCACCGATTTCTGCTGGTCCCATCGAACTTATGGGTTGACCAGCTTGGTGTTTAAGGCCATGGTAGGTGATCCGGAAAGATGTGAGGAAAGACAAAACAGCAGATTTCTATTGAAGAACCTGTTTTTATTACAGGTGACAATAGCACATGGATCTATTACAAACCGCACAAATCTCAGTCGTAATAGACAGGCACTCGAGGATCGAGTGAGATTCCATTACGCTCGACGGTAATGGTTTTTCGGCCTCGCCGTGTTCCAATACGTGGCAGACGTATTAGAAACCAAATATCTTACACTCTTCCTGTTTTTCAGGAAGGCTATTACGCGACGCACGTAATAGCAACCAAATTCAGTAGGATTGTTGAGGAGTTGGGGGTCAAAGGGGAAGGGATGTTGGACAAAGTCGCAAGCGATGTCTGTATCTGTGGTCGTTCTTTTGCGATTCCAAACGGTAAGGTGTTGGGGATATCGAACGTTTACACATTATATGGAATCACGGACACTAATTCACTCTAAGCCATTTCAGGGCTAGTACAGAAAGGTTTCAGGGCATAGCAAAATAACCGAGCTGGCAGATTTCATAGTCCACTGGGATGATCAAATTTGTGTATTAGAGTTCTTCATCTTGTTCCATTTCTGATTCTGCATCACCACTTTCGGTCCCAACCTCTTCGTAGTCCTTTTCCAAAGCAGCCAAATTCTCACGAGCCTCGGAAAATTCACCTTCTTCCATTCCTTCACCGACAAACCAGTGGACGAATGCTCGTTTCGCGTACATCAGATCAAATTTGTGATCCAGTCGAACCCAGGCCTCGGCGATTGCCGTTGTATTGCTAAGCATGCACACAGCCCGTTGTACTTTGGCCAAATCGCCACCAGGTACCACAGTAGGTGGTTGGTAATTGATTCCGACCTTGAAGCCAGTTGGACACCAGTCTACAAATTGAATGGTCCGTTTCGATTTGATCGAGGCAATTGCTGCGTTCACATCTTTTGGTACCACGTCGCCTCGATAGAGTAAACAACAAGCCATATATTTGCCGTGTCTTGGATCGCATTTGACCAATTGATTTGCCGGTTCAAAACACTGATTTGTAATATCGTTCACATCCAAATTTTGATGATATGCTTTCTCAGCTGATATAGCAGGAGCGTACACACAAAGTGGATAGTGAATACGTGGATACGGGACCAAATTTGTTTGGAATTCCATCAAATCCACATTCAGTGATCCGTCAAATCGTAGCGATGCTGTGATCGAACTAACCGACTGACAAATTAATCGATTCACATTAGTATACGTCGGTCTCTCGATGTCCAAATTCCGTCTGTAATGAAAAAACGGATTATCAGAAGAGAGAAAAAAAATTATTAAACATACCGGCACACATCATATACGGCCTCATTATCAACCATAAATGCACAATCGGACAGGTCCAGTGTGGTGTGTGTGTTCAGGATAGAATTGTACGGTTCCACTACGCAAGTAGATATTTGTGGTGACGGATAAATAGCAAATTCCAGTTTGGATTTCTTCCCGTAATCAATGCATACACGTTCCAACAGCAATGATGTAAACCCGGACCCCGTACCCCCGCCAAACGAGTGAAAGATCAGAAAGCCTTGTAATCCAGTACATGTATCGGCACATTTTCTGATCCGATCGAGTACTAGGTCAACAATCTCTTTGCCAATCGTATAATGACCTCTGGCATAGTTATTTGCCGCATCTTCTTTTCCTGTGACAAGTTGTTCGGGATGAAACAGTTGTCTGTACGTTCCGGTACGTACTTCATCTATCACAGTTGGTTCGAGATCCACAAATACCGCTCGAGGGACAAATTTTCCGGCCCCCGTTTCCGTGAAAAATGTAGTGAATGAATCGTCACCAGCGCCAAAGGTCTGGTCAGTAGGCATGTGGCCATCAGGTTGAATACCGTGTTCCAAACAGTATAACTCCCAACACGCATTGCCAATTTGTACCCCTGACTGACCGACATGGATACTAATGCACTCCCGCTATAGTTAGACAGTTAAAAAAGGAATACTTGATTAACACAAAAAGGAATTAATCAGAACCTACCATAGTTTAATGCCACCAGGTCAGTTACACCAGTTCAAATATTGATCAATACACCAAGTGTTTAGGAGAAGCCATCGGCCCGACTGCACGCTGCGGGCAGAATTCTGATTGGTAGATTACTATTGCCAAATAAAAAGCGGTAAGTGATTCATTAGTGTCTTAACGGAAAGATTTTCAGTTCATTTTATTGGTAGGAGATCAGAAAAAGCAGCAATGTTCATTGTGCTTTGTGAATTAATTGAGACTATGGTAGCATTAATGTCGTTTCACCATTACATTGATTTTCTTCTATATTCAGCTGAGGTAAGAGAAATGTCACGGATAAACTCGACCCCAAATCACTTCTAGATTTTGCTCTGCAAATGGGTGGGAGCACTACTAATCCGGCCGTGTACTAGCCAGTTTCTGGATGGAAATTTTAACATATGTCACTTAGAAAATGTGTGCGTTTCCATAAATTTTTCACTATCAGAAAAAAAGAATAACCGTCGTTGTGTAAATGAGTTTATTTCATTACAGTGAATCAGGCAAAGCTCAGTGATTGATTTACTGATACATATTGCAGTTTAGGGTGGATGATTGAATCGCACTATTTGAAGGTGCTTTTAACTGAAAAAATATTTGTACGGATGGAAAATAGAAAACCAAAATTGCACAATTCGTCTTTTCCACTGGATAATGGGTTTTTCCTTATTACCGAGGGAAAACTTTTCTGCTTCGCGTTGTATGAACCCACAACAAACTCTGCCCACCCGTACATTTTCACCACTTTGAGACTTTTTACACCAGGAAGTTTATTTTTATCAAATCACTTATTGATAAAACGTATTTAATTCTCAAAGGTAAAACTTATGCAAATATTTGAAATTCATCCAGCTGGAGCCATTTGTTTAGGAATTTTGGACTGCTTCTCCGCGCTTCTCACGAAAATCTGCATGACACGTTGACCGAGTTTTTCTGAGTTTGTTTTCGTTACCCACGGGGACGTTGTGATATATCCGCGTAACTGGTGATCCGGAATTTCCCACTTGTTCCCGATCAAGGTAGTGATCAGATTTGAATTCCGGTCATAACATGGCCTCAATCCCACAGAACACTAGATGTTTTTCGGTAGCGTGGGAAACGTGATTAGCCGCACTGTTATGGGGGTTTATGTTATCCATTTGGAGCTTCAGGGCGTACAAGAAGAAGGTGGCGTCTCAATGTACAGCAGCATGTTATGTTTTGTGTTTCGTGGTGGATTAAACTGCAAGCAAACACAATCACAGAACGTCAACACAACAGAGCAGTAACATAGACCCGAATGAGAGCTGCAACATAGGGACGCAAAATGGACTGGTCGTCGGTGCACTTCACCCAACAGGATTGAATCCGTACCGTCTAGATGCACAATAACAGCCTGCGACCTAGTGGAGCACTGGCATACAGATCGTCATTGAAGATACAATGGTACGAACTTGATTCTTCCAGTCACAGAGTAGTGCTACACAATGGAACGGAGTGAAAATCTCTTTTGTCTAAGAAGTCACAGGAAATAGAGAATAGAATTCGATCGGCTAGCCCAATAGCTAACAAGAGAGAACGGTACAGAATACCTGAAGCGTTTATTGGTGATTCACTCACGCAAGTCACAAGTCAAGTTTATGCAATTTTATGGAAACAAAACGAGAGATTGACAAAGCAGCCAATCGCAAAAACAGATTTTGTGCAGTTTTTTCTGTGACATGAAATTTTTAACCGCACAATATTCAATATATTTTGAAAAGCATAGTTCCACGTAAAAAAAGCAGCACTGACAGTGAAATTAAAAATATCACATTTACCAGTTTTATTCTATTGCATACCTTTGTTGTACTACATTATATTATATTATGTTGTGTTATTTTGTCCTGCTTCAACCAAAAAGGAAAAATCTTTGCTTATTGTAATGGAATATGCCAAAAAGGAATAGGGGGGGAATCAAAGGAGTTCTAAATCAAACAAATTTTGTTGAAGTTCCTCCGACAACTGATGTTCATCAAACAAGACACGGTCTAAGAACCTTCACGATGTTGCAGATTACACGATATATTGGTATATATAGTGAGTAGACAATTGGTAATGGAAAGGATTTGTGGTTTCAGTGGGAATCGGGATGGTGAAAGTATACGGAAACATTGGCAATTTTACAACCCTAAGTGATTGTTGCACTTTCATCATGTTATGTCACTAGGACCAACAGAGAAGTATGTGGCTAGCTGTCAGATATGATGTGGACTACTTTACAGGGTTTAGAGCCAGTGACATGGGTAAACTAATCGACTCTCATATTGTTCTTGGGTGCACAGATTGTTCTGTTCAGGTAAACTGCTGTCTATTCAGTCGCAGACAGGGGTCGATGTTTGCTATTTCTCAATTTAAGAGAAAGGAAGCACCTGAATAATGTTCATCAAGTGATACGAAGAGGTCTTGATCCAACCATTTCGAGTGATTTTCTTGTCGAACACCCAACTTGTGGTTATAGCCACGTAAATGACTCCACAAATGCGAGAGAATAGGGACAACCAACAAGGACTGTCGTCTATAGTTCGCAAACTGACGTAGTTGGTTGTGAAACAACAAAGACTAGTTTGTTTGCTACCGAGTTTGATTCATGTCCTAACCGGATAATTTCAGGAATCTTGTGCGTAAGGTTTCCAGTTTCCCTTGATATGTCGATCGAACCAAAGTTTGTTGAATGAGTAAACAAGGTTAAGTTAGTGTGATGGGTTCACGTAAAAACCACATGATGGTGAACGGCATAGCCTAGCTATCGCTTGCAAAACAAATTGGTCAATCAGTATATATATATATATA
>LUCM01008764.1:124980-149792 GCA_008360955.1 Fasciolopsis buskii | reverse complement strand
GGAATTAACAATAATAACACATATTTTCTCGATTTGGCGAGATTGCTGTGCTCAAGCAAGTGTTTCAATCTATTACTCATAGATGCATGCACAGATATACGAAACAATATAAGTCGAAGGGAGAGGGGCGCAGATGCGAACTTAAGTTAATTGAAAGGTTTGCTCTGTTTTTGTAAATTTCTGGAACATACGAGAAGTTTCCTGTGCAAAGATAAGATCCAAAAATTGGGGCCAAGTAAAGGCACAGTTGAAGACACTGGAGAAACGGAAAACCAAAAACATATGCAATGTGGTTCGGCTCACAAGATCATGACGGGCAATGTGATTTCTCGAGCAGGGGCTTTAACTCAAAGCTAGACAATGGCTTCACAAAGATTTTTGTTGGCTGAATTTCCTGTTTCCTGCACTGCAAGTAATACTATGTGTTGAGCCACCAAAGTGCGTAATCACGCGCAAAATATGGCTGGAAGGCAATTGGGCTGTCGCCCGCCTTGTTGGTATTTACTAAACGTCCACCCCCGCGAAACGGGCCATGTTTTGCGGGCGTTTCAAACAGTTGGACGCAACTCGTCCACCCTCGATAACTGCAATAAGTTGTAAACTGTCCACCCCCGATTAACTTGGTAATGGTTGCTGTTAAATGTCAGACTGAGATATTTTTCAACATGGTGAAAAAAGTGATCCAATCAGAAGCAGCGAAGCTAGGACGAAATATTGATGCTAGTTTTTAAGAAAATAAGAAAATGTCCATTTAAGCATGCCAAACCCGTAAAAAGTAATTGTCTGTGTAGTGGAAAATGACCTTTTTTATGGGCGTATTATTCGTTGATGGCTTTGGAAATTTTGAAAAGTTATATAAAATTCTCTCTGCCCCAAAATTAGCGAAATGTCTATGTAAACTCATTAATTTACATATACATATGTATGTATGTTATAAATAATGTATTTTACATGTTAACTACGTATTGCACCGGGGTGATATAATTATTGGATGCACTTTTACTGCCTTAATCGTCACATGGATTGTGTTTTGTCAATTTAATGCGTTTAGGTATGACTGAAATCGATATAAAGTGGCCGAAAATGTGGTATATTTACATGTACATATAGTAAACATTTATTATATATATACATGGAAATGCGAAAAAATGTTGAAGAAATAAATGTGCACCTTTAGATATAAAATGTGGACATTAAAACGCGCGGAGAGCTTAAGAAATGCCACTATACGCGTTTATAGTAGACACATGCTTCTATGTTATATATACATTTATTAGTATATTATATATGTTATATATATTGTATATATATATGTATAATATACATATATATATATATACATATATACGTTATACATATATTATATGATATTTATATATATATGTATATTTGACATATATCAATATACATATTAAATAACTACATTATTATATTTACATTATATATATATATATATGTAAAATATACATATCAAAACTAATCATAACCATAACAGAACAAAAAATCAAACATATATACAACCATTTATGTTTCCACTGGAACATGTACATCATTATACGCTGTGCACCCACATGCACAAGTAAGCTAATTAAAATTAATGTTTCTTAAACAATGTGGCCCCACGAGGGAAGACTACTTTATGCAGTTAACTGCGTATCAGTAATTTTGTACGTCATGCAAGCAAGTGAATTCCTTATTCTGAAAATACATTATTTACTCGTTTAGCCACCCAGTCGTGCGATATATGCATATAATGCCTAACGGTCGACGAAACGTACGACCCCCTCTGCCAAACCCCGTCGTCATTGTTAATCGCCCCTCTCCCTTTGCCAGGTATATATGGCGAACGACAACCCATAAGCATCTCTAGGGCATACACAAAAACCTGTCTGCCTAAGCATTTACACTTCTATACATTTACATGCGTTACAGTGGCTAGGTTTCACTACTTCTAAACGAATGAGCACCAAAACCCCAACCTTTGTGCGCACGTTTGAAAGAAGACTCACTACCAACAACTAATACACACAATGAAACTCATGACATAAATAACCGATTTTGGAAATCGGGCCAGTAATCAAATAGTGGTGAGGGCCCCATAGGGCCGTGGGGCGTTCTCGTTCAATCCCGTCCCGTTCCGCGGTCCTTTGTTCCTTGCACATTCGTCGTCATTCGATTGCCTTCCTCTTCATCCGTCCTACGTCTTCTTGGGCTCATTAGGTCTATCTGCAATGGAAATGGTGATGATTAGTATTATTAACGACTTACCTTGTGCTGATAGACAATGCACACAGATGTAGACTTCTTGGCCCAAAAATTCCCTAGTGACGCGGCGACGCCTAGCCTCGTCTAACTCTTCCGTGGCGCCGCAGTATTTTCTCGTGAATACATCAAAAAGCGTGGATCTCATTGACAGACCACGCTTTTAAATGCCCATTTTCTACCTCAACCCTATAGTAGGTACAAAATACCAAAGTGTAGTGCCATTTACACTGTACTGTGCCCACATAGATCATACGCAGCCACGCACGTTGAAGGTACGTGAGGCGCCGACGGACACCGAAACTCCTATCGCAGCCTTAAATTTGCAAAAGTCGACCTTGGTAGACTGCAATCAACTAAATTGCGCATCCCACTGGATGAATGCGCTTTCTGTCCCCTCGACGGCTTACCGGAAGGCTACCGCAGCGGCGACGCATGTTCCATGAGGACATGAAACCTTACAAATTATTACACAGGCTTCTGGGTATGCAGTTGAAACGCGTTCAACTGCGCCAAGCTGCGGTCAACGATTATCGTCCTAACCTTTGCCGTGCGGCAGGCAACATATCCTTCATAGCAATAATCGCCTGCGGTTGAGCTTGCTTCCGCTTTGTTAGGGAGGCAGAGGCATAAAACAATGACTTTCCTAACCCACTATTCATCTACTAGTCATAGCATGCCACAGCACGTACCCACCGCCAGTTAAGCTGTGGGTTGCGTCTTGCTAAACATAACCTCGCAGTTACCGTTCAGCCTAAGTTGTCTGAATGACACTATCTATGCACGAAGAACGCATAACCTAACTACATCCTCCCGTTTCAGTAATCCTGAGGACTACCTGTCCGCGCAATAAGTCTTTTACGCGAACGACGTCATTTCTCCGGTCATCCCATTAACCGGATTACGCCAATGATATCGGACTATCCGAACTGTTAACTAGACGGTTGAAAACTTTTTCCGTCGCATATAGACAAACCTCTCTTGGAATTTCCAAAAATTATCCATAAGCTCTTACTGCGCCTCCTGCTCGGCGGGTTAATTTTACGATTCGGCGCGCGTAATAATGGACATGAGAACGATGGAAGGAATGGATTTGTGTTGAGACTAACTTCCCACCACCTTATTACTGCTTGCTAACTGCACGCAACATGACGAATGCGGGCAGGCAATAATTTGGAAACCTGTCAAATAGATATTACGAAAAAATAAAACAACCGACGACCACGTTGACTTTTCTGCGACGATTTGTGGACGCAGCAATACTTGATCCTGTAGAAGGAAAAGAGGAGGGTAGAGGACCGCGGCATCGCTCTTCGGAAGCCAAATTTCCGGAGCTGACACTGTGATATTTTGTAAAAACGACGAGCGTTCTTATGCTGAAAAAGCCTATAAAATCAGATTCAAAATCAGAAAACTAGAATAAAACTTCGAACGTAACGGGTCTGAAATAATCAGAATCATCAACGTGGGTGCAGTAGCGTCTGCGCACGGACAGCCCATGACAGCCATATGAGCGCAAAGTGACGCCAATTTCCGGTTTCACTCAACTTTTTCTATTACCCTAATTTGCCCGTTTAAACAATGATCACCTCATCCCAGAATAACATTTTCCTTAATTTTCCGAAAAAATGCCCATAATAATATTCAGGACCATTTCCATAACTATTCGGTTTTAGCTTCATCAGGACCGACTTTCAACGGGAAGTTTAGTCACTAACCCGCCTGTTTGGCTGGGGTTACTCGATAATCAACAAAGTTATATGGTGGAGATGAGGATCAGTGATGGATTCGATAATAACGGAATGGAGATGAGCGAAAACCAGACTTGGACATCAAAAAAGGCAGTATAATCTCGAAAATTTCTGGAGACACAGTCCGTTAAGCGAGGAAGCGGGACAATTGGATGGGAATTGTGCAAGGCGTAATACTAATTCATGAGGTTTGTTTCGAGCAATTTGAGTTTCATAAATTTTGATTTGTCTGAGATGGAAGGTGGGCGTTGGAAAAGAAGGGAGAACTGGAGTCAAATGAGTCAAATGTCTTGGTGGACTCGTGTTGAAGAACTGTTAACCGGAGGCATCGGCTCTATTGCCACATTCCCGCAGACGAGAATAGAGGTTGATTGAAAAATGACGGTCTCAGCTGTTTTCTGGGTGTCCAATATGCATTGTGAACGTCAGTTATATCAGATGCCAATAAAAAATGCTGTCCATCTTAAGTCCGTTTTGTATGGTTATTGTTAGAAGAATTTTGGGGAGGGGTACCAAGAGGAAAGCCAGTACAAATTGGTGCACGTGAACTATTGAGCCTTACAGCACTGTTTACCACAACAGTGCTAATAAGTGGCGCTTGACCGTGTGCTGGCCACTCCATAAAAAATACACATTTGAGGCTGAACGCAAGGAGTATTAATTTGCCAATCTAGTTGCACCCCACCAGCAGATGCAGCCGAGCTGCCCGCCGATGTGCGCCAAGCCAGGATGTGATGGGATATGATCGCGCCCGCACTATTGTGTGGTAACGTCGGTGTACTCATGGTGTGGCGGAAGAAATTTGAGCATGGTACGTTAAAGGATACATCGTCTTTCCAGGATCGGATAATAGCCAGAGCATGGGGTAATTATTTCTATCCAAACAGGACTATAAGCCTTTATGGATGCATACTTAGTCCAATGAAGTACGGAGAGCAAACACAGCTTCCATAGAACTAATTAGCAGTTTCATACGCAAAGCTGGGAAAAAAAGGTAATGAAGACGTTAGCGAGTCGCAAGGGTAACGCCAAACCTACCTGCTTACCAGTAAAGCTAGGATGCCAAAAGACAGAGCTGGCCAACAGATACTTCCAATGGACATTCTTACCTTTTCGGGCTTGTACTCATTCAATTTTTGTAATCCGCCTCGCCTGGAGTGATTCATAGAAGGAGACGAATTCAGTGGTAATTTGATAGACAGCATCAAATTTGTTTGGTAATCATTATTCTCTCCTGAATGTGAAATTTGAGAAAAGTCCATAGAATGCCCCGTGTGGCGTGGCATTCTGCAAATGAATCCTGGGTCAGTTCTGCAAGTATGACAGGCCAAAGACGAACGAAATGTTTCCAATATAATTGTTTGCTGATCAACTAAATTTCTGATGTTCCGAAAAATTGAAGTAATTTTTCTTCCTGGTACTAGACTGTTATTCACAGTCAATGCCAGAGCGATTGCTTAGTTGGTTAAAAACCTAGGTTGAAAAATCACAGAGAAGCGCCTTTACCACTCCCGTACTGCTGACAACTCCCACACTGCCTTCGCCCGACTTAACCTTTTTTGGTGGTCTGAGAACTGATGCAAACCACAGTGGTCTTCGAATTTTCGGTTTCGGTCACTAACTGAGCCTGGTGAGGCAATTGCTGGTGCCTAACTAGGCAATTTTCTCCAAAGCATCGGGATTTTACTCGCCAAGATTTTGGGCAGCGAGATCTGTTCAAGCAATTGAAGCAGGTCCCTTCATTTTGCCGTGATCCAGCCTCGTTCTACGGATTGCCAAAACGCCGATAATCTGTGTTAGATTCCTCAAAATTTGCATTTAAATATGAGCAACTCTTCACGAGAAGGGGCTTGTGTAGGTGCCTTGGGATGTAGTCTTTCACGATTATTCCCATTGTATTGCCTTTGGATGAAGGGTGGCCTCATTATCGTTACCCTGCGGGCGAGGCGTCCAAACCCGCTTACCCGCTGTTTTTGCCCGCCGGTCTGGGCAATAGTTTTGTCTGCAAAGGTGGCCACCCGGTTTCGAGGTTATAGCTTTTTATAATTTAAGTCAGAGACCATGCAAGATGAATATCCTCGAAATTGTGCGTCGAGTTCAGATCTGACCTGTAACCTAGGCGATCTTGGACTGTAGTGCGTTCCCGCATCTTTTTCATGGGGTCACATACGGCGTACACGTATCCTTCGATGTTCCTTGCCCAAAAAAGTATTCGGGCAAGCAGCTTTCCTGCAAGTTTGAATTGCTGTCCAAGCAAGCCCCTTTGCATTTAATTCGCCCTGGGAAATCCTTAAGAGGCCATAAAAATAAAATATACATCAATGACCAACCTCGCTCGTCCTCCGCAATAGTGTTCAGGGTACGGTTGTCTCTACCTGGTTCAGATATCTTTGATTAAATGAATATTTTGAGCTGCGCAGGAAGCTCGCCAAAATTCGGCAAGTTCACCCCGGGCAAGTGGAACCTTGATTAAGCCGAAAGGACGAGATGCTTGATCAGCTGGTGTCCATCACGATTTATTCGGCCTCTGCCTCCAGGCTGATCTTAGACTGAAAATGGTTCTTCTGAATATTTCATGACCTTCCCTGCTCTCCTGGCCTATTCTTTAGCTGCCGATAACTGCCCTCTAACTGTGCAGATATGAGCTCATAAACACCAGTGATTTACTGTCAAAAAAGCTAAATCATGAAGAGGCCTCAATGGGACAATCAGAAAAAAGGACCTAACTGAAACCCAAAAATGAACTAAAGTTTTTTCGCCTTACTGACTGGCCCTGCTGCATCTGCTTTCCTTCTGTGCATTTTGGTTTTTATCTAGATATAGTATGATCCACTGAAAAATGGTAAACAGCTTTTCAAAAACGCTTAGAAGAAATAGAATTTCAAAAGTAGTAGTGAATTAATCCGTTAATTCTACGATATTGGATTGCTAAAGTGACCAGTACACAAGCGGAAACGAAACGCGAATATGCAGTTGCAAAATATAAACAAAACAACGGCCATTGTAAATGCAAAGAAACGCACTAAATTCGCGTTGTTTACAAAACAGTCAGTGTAGAAATCGCGCTTTGAGTGCGAGCAAACAAATTTTCAAGCAGCCCATACGGTGATCTATCGATGCAAAAGTGATACCGAAATAAAGATCACTAACATCTACAGGCATGCACACATCTTGGCTATAAGTTGCTTCGCCTAAGAAGCACAATAGTTTTATAAGACAGGAACCGTGTTTATTAAAACCGCGTTGAGTGGGGCACGATATGGAGTGCTGCAGTAGGTGACATGATGTGGTCCTTTTAATGCTTCACAGTATTTTACGGGGGAGACATGTGAGGGTCACTGGTTTGTACTTTCCCACTCCTTAGCCTGATTCTTTTTTGGTGATAGCCATTACCTATGTCATTTCTCAGCTCAGTGGCAAACTTCCCTGACGCGTTGCTTTCTTGTATAGCTTACACTTTGGCACAACAGAAGGGTCAACAAGAAGCTGTATCATGTCAAGATAGGTCACACTTGAGCCACCTGGTTTAAAAGCATGCATAGTTCCAAGGCGTGGAAAAGCCTTGTTCTCTGCTGCCCACAGGTGGCTTGTTGCTAAGACTGGAAGATCTAAGATGCTTTGAAACCCGAATCCATTCTATGTAAACCAGTTCTTGTTTGGTAGATCTTGAATTTGAGTATTCACTTCAGATTTGATTTTCAGTGACGTGGAAGAACAGTGCCGACGGTGGAGGGCTACGAGAGCTGTATGCGAATCCCAGAAGTTTGATTACGTGTTTGTTTTAGTCCACCAAAATAAATCAACTCTCAATAAAATAAAGCCCGCTCTTTTTGAAGGATCCCGGTGATTCGATGATAATGGAAGAATTTCGCAAATTCGCTAATAAAATGGATCTGATTTCCCATCGCAGACTTTTGAAGTCATACTTCTGCGATGAGTACCAGGTCGATTTTAACAAATATTTTCGGTGTGGTGGCTTTTATTTGTATTTTTTGACGAACATTTTCCTAATGAAGCACATTCATGAGGATACGCGTCAACCATTGCTTTGAATTGTGATCCGTTAGTTAGTGCAACGCAGAAAAAAGGAGGAAAATGGCAAGGCATTTGAGTAAGATATTAACCGCGGGGATTTTTATGGCAAAATTTCTGAAATCCCATGAGGTATTTGAAATATATTATGTCGATTGTTTCTTTGCTTAAATAAGTTAGCGCCCTGTGGTCATTGTGCAATTTTTTAGCGGCCTCCTACTTCTGAACTCTCAGTTGGTGGCAGTTCGTTTTCGTACAGGTTGCTTAGCTTTCGAGCATTAAATGCTAAAAATTTGAGATTTCTCTTGTCGTTTCAAACGACGAGGTAAAATTTTCAAGGCTTATTGTGCACACTGTTCTACCCCAATTGGCTTTACTATGCTTATTTTTCTGTATTTACTCAAATCGATTTGAGAGTTTTTAAATCTGGTCCGAACTGTTTTGAACATGAAAACCTATTTTTTTGACGAATAAATTAGTAGACCTTAGTTAATTCACCAAAGCCAATTAAGGTTATTCCCATTTATCTTTTTAATTGTTTTGCTTCACAGTTTTACTGACTGAAATATTTGACACGTGAATAATGTTACAGTTACGGATAATTTCATAGCCACTTTCCTGTGCAGTGAATTTTGTCATACTCTTCGGTTTTTGATAGATTTTATTTTATTATGATTACGCATTAGGTTGTTCATCAGGCTTACGAAAAATATGCAAGTGGCATAAGCTAAAGTGTGGTATTTCATAACATGTGCCATTAGGGACACTGCGGATCTCCTTACAATGTTGATTGTAGAAAAGTTCTGGTACAAGCAAAGCACGATTACCGACTGATCCTATGTTCCTGCCAAATTCACAACAACCTAATGAAGGTAGTCTGTTCTCCATCAAATCATTCAATCCAGGAGTTTTTGCAGCTAATATCCTTGGTCTGTCAGGTTTGTAGATTCAAGCCTATATATCGTTTTTACAATCAAAGGTTCTAGAATTATCTCAATTAGATTTTCCAGTTGCTTTTCTCTGGTGAGCTCATTTTACAAAAAAATGTGAAAGTGGGCCTTAAGTTTGAAGAAAATTAACTGCCACTTTAATCACAAATAATTACTCGATTTATTTTGTAAATGGGATATACCTGTCGACCTTTGCAATAAGAACATGCAAATTATGAAGCAATGTCTTATTATGCTACTTGAAAAATCAGATTTTCAGGTGATTCCTCAAGTCGATCCTATGTGCTTTTAAACTCCTACAAACCTCGTATGAACATTCTTACCTTTTCGGGCTTGTACTCATTCAATTTTTGTAATCCGCCTCGCCTGGAGTGATTCATAGAAGGAGACGAATTTAGTGGTAAATTTGATAGACAGCATCAAATTTTGTTGTAATCAAAAATAATATGGCGCTATTGATGTGCATCATCTGTCTTCTGCTTTTACTATCCTTGGCGTGTATTTTTTCCTCATGTAAGCCACTATTAAATGAAACCATTGCTGTTTAGGTAAAATAATCCGTTGCAGTTAGTGCAAAATATGACTTTTATGTTTGTCTGTCGGATTTATCTTTGTAAGAGCCTTTTCCTGACTGTCAACCACAGAGTTCTGCGGCATACGTATTCACTATTAAAAGACTGAAAAATTAAACAAAATTAATTTAGCTTATAACTTTGGCAGAAAAAGTACATTTAACTGGAGAAGGCGCGCAGAACGATATATTTTTTTGACAGCCTCGATGTACAAGGGCAGTGGAATGGACATATCCTACTTCCGATAGAACCTAGATCACTGCGAAACGAAGCATCACTGATGATGTTAAAACTTCGAGAAATGGAAAACCAGGTATGTTTCCAATGGCTCAGATGCATCATCAAAATGTTTGGCAGCAAAATATTGGTTGGAAACAAAATGAAGGGAAAATCTGCAGTTTAACTCCTGATCACTGTTTTGTCAGTGAAACCCATTATTCATATGGAATGAATAGATCACAAAAATTGCACCTTTGTTTGCGAAGGGAAGTAGAACTACGTAAATTGCTCACAAGTGCATACGTGCCTGCATATAGAGAAATCCACGCGTGGGCATGTCATTCTGGAGAGTGCACCGCTTAACCAGCTTTTCAGTTTTATCAACCCTAATGTTTGTAAAGCCACCTGTGTTGAAGCCAGGCTGCAAGTGCTCGATCAACCACTTTCGTCTATGGCTTTTAGATAGAAATAAGCAGAAGAATCACACCCTGGATAAACCATGGGGTATAAGGGCAGGGAGATCACAGTTATTTAGATGGCAGTGAGAACGGAACCTTTAATCTAGGGTTTTTATCAGAGTGCTGATTTGTTTTAAGCATATATTAAACAGTCTTTTTGCCCAGCAAACCTTGATTATTCTTGCTTATGCCGTTGGTAATTTCAAATTGTGTTGTGTAGATTTCTCTTTTTCTATTTTCTTTTATCTTAAACTCACCCCACTCCCCAGAGACACGGCCAGGCAACACACCAACATCGCACATCATCCATCTAGTTATAACCTGTTTTTGAAACATTGGGTTGAAACGAATTACCTTCTACGCAGTATGAACAATGTTTAAAACACTGTGCCCCAACAAAACTATATATCTTCCAGTACATTGAGGCCAAAACAAGCATGCCCAGCTAGGCTACAATGTCAATGTCCCATGATAATTACTAGGAGACGTTCTGACACATGTTCAGTTGGTTTTTAAAAAACCTGGCTTCGCCGGCAAAACTTTCTAACCGCATACTGGTTTGAAAGCATTAAAGGTCTTACTCCCAATTATTCACATACTTCTAGCGACGATCCTTGTTTCTTTACAGCGTTATGATTTTACATTACATGGTCTAGGGTAATCCATTTTTCATAAATTCCAATATCATATGGGCCGGCAAGGTTTTATTTCAGTGATGGCTCTGCCATTTGGCACCGATTTGCCTGTTACTGATTATGGACACTCGCGAAGGTACCTTGTTTGTGTTCATGCGCAAAGTTCAAAAACTGTTACACTTATGCTGCACGCCCACTTTAGTCTTGCAAAAAACGCCCAGGTTCTAAACTTACGCTCCTTCAGCGGCCGCCAGCAGATCTTACTAATTTTGGCCCCCGCGTGTCCTTTGACATGCGTTGGTTTTTTGATTTTAGTTTTCGGTTGTGTTACGGCCTTATAGGGTTTGCCAAAGCAAGATTCGACTAACTTAAAAAAACCTAGTAGCAAATCCTAAGTTAGCGAAGTCTTAATAAGCAAACAAACAATATAGACACATCAACATAATAACCCCCCCAAGCAACCAAGAATATCTTTCATTGAACCCCAGTCAGAAGTGAAATTTATATAAAACACTAGCGTATAGGGTGAATGCAAAAATGCAAGCAACCGACTGCTTCTGAAGCCATTTTCCGTTAACTTGTTGGTTATCAAAAATTACGCGGGCATCGTTTGAGAGGAATTATCCGACATGGGCCTAAATTTTATGAAAGTGAACTAATTTATTTTATGAAGAACTAGCGCCATTGTATATCTTGTCCAAAATGGTTGCTACATTGCGTTTTCCCCTCTAGCCAACTTGTTAACCGACAAAAGGGATGACGAATTATCTTGAAAGATAGTGCTTGAATTACAGTTCTCTTTCTTTTTAAGTTTGGGACGTCGTAAACGTGGCATCAAAAATATGTATAAAAACTAGATTATCACCTAGTTGCAATCTCTTGCTGATATAGTTATCTCGTTTTCCCTTGGTACCTGGCTTCTATGGAGAACCCCATATTTTCCAAGGAATTGCCTCACAGCCCCAACATATGTGCAGTTTTTTCGTACCGTTGCAGTTTTCGGAAGGTTGCACCGCCGGCCAACTTCTCCACTTGGCAGCTTTGTGCTGGCCGCGACCCCCTTCCTAAAAATTGATGTACACAGTTGGTTCATTAATAAAAGAAGTAAAAGATAAAAAGATTAAAGCTGGTTCAGGGCAACTTCACAAGGGCTTCGGATTCTAAGAGAATTGTAATCCATTAGGAGAGCCGGAAAAGGCTTCGTTGACCTTCCAAAATTTAGGGGATCGTAGTTGCCCCGGGATTGTCGCGTTGACTTCGGCTGCATTTAGAAGGCAAAGGATTACAACGCCGTCCATATTTTGCTTTCTTCATGTTAAGTTATGTAATTCCGATTCAAACACAATTTCCCTTAAGAGAATTTCAAAAACAGATGATGATGCTCACCATTTTCAGGTGATGCGCAGCCTTGCCGCTGAATCTTAGGCTACTGATGAACTTTTGCCAATGTTCATATTCTTTCCCATGGAGACAGTTTGTCTTCGAATATTTTTCTAGCCAATTCTTTCGTTTATTATTTTTATCAATCAATCGCGTACACATACTTGTGACGTTTTACTTTTTGGTTTCTCAAGTTTACACCTATTCTTAACCCATTTAGTGAAGTGGCCAGTAAATTCTGACCAAGCACTTGTTTTTGCACCTACACATTTAGAAAATAAGGACTGACAAAATGCAACAAGGTTAGCAAAATTAATTAGAGCCGGTTAAAGTTACATTTGCCTGAACTCTGTCTGTTTCCAGAAATGGAGCACTTCAGGTTTGCTTAAAATGTCCAAATTACCAGCTTACATGTGAAATGCAGCGTATTTAGGAGCAAAACACATTAGTCGACAGTAAAATATTTTGGTTTGTAAAACTGATCTTACATCCAGACTTCCCACTGTTTGCACTACTTCGGAATTCCTAATCATTAGGGACTAAAAAGTTAAACATAGTACATTGCCAAAACACTGCGATGAGTAACAATTACGAAACATTCGTTGGTTCTTTTTGAGATGCTTTTAAGAAGGTACCTTATAAGCAAAATTACCGGAAGTCGTGGTGTTGTCAGTAACCAATACGTATTAGTATGCTTTTGTGTATTTGACGGCGCAGCAGTTTGAAGTTGCTAACCAATTGGTTAAACATCTCGAGAAGGCAAAAGCTTTGTTGCAAAATCCTCTAAATCCAACAGCTTGCAACTAAGTGCTGACCAGCAATTTAATCAGTTATCTTAATTTCTAGGTCAGCACCAGAACGGCAAACATAGGCAGCCGCTGGATTTCCGGAGATTTCTGAACAAGTCGTAACAGCGATTCAATCGCCACGGTGACGGTAGCTGTCTGCGATAAAGCGCACGTCCATTTTTAGGGTTCCAGGATGATAAGGCTATCCAGGTTGCTGTCTTATAAGCATCGACGACTACACAAAATTATCTAGTTAGCATTAAATGGTAACAACGGCAAGGATGGCTATTGGTCGAAGTAAGCAAATTCAGTGAAATTTGGACAACAGGTGGCTGTATATCAGAGGATGATATCAGAATTTACCTCGAAGATATTACCTTCGCTAGTGTAGTTTGGTGAATGATAAATATGAAATGTGTGATAGAGCACGATAAAAAGTTTACTTAGAATTTGATAGTGTTTCATGACGACGGGCAATACTTAAACTAGTTCATCCAGGACCAGTCGCATTCATCGTAGTTTGTAGCATGGACGGTAGCACCGCTAGTCTTCCTGTTTGAAGCAAGCCTTTTAATATTTTTATTTTCAGTGCTTATGCGAATACGCGTCAAATGGAATAAAACTTGTTGTTCTAAGTGATTAGGTGATCAGGTCACCACCTCACTGGCTTCCTCTACAATATCATGTCCACGTAGAGACAAACGATCGGATGCCTTGAATTCACGTTGTTTTTCACCTCAGAAAACTAGCAAAAAATTTATGACATCTGTTACGCAGAATGTTAGGTGAGCCAATAAACATCAGGCGGCGACCCCTGAAGCTACATGCTCACAAGCACTTATTTCATGGAAATAATATCATCTGTTTCTTGAGTATCTATAGATCGAGAGCTTATTCTCCTCTCTAAAAATCTTCTGTTGCACTTGCTGAGGCACTGCTTGCCCCAAAAGTTTCCATAGAGTTTAGTTATTTTATGAACCAGACCCTGTATCTTTTATCCTAGTTGGTAGACTCCGCTACATCTTGCTTAACGTCTAAATAATGTTCCGGTTTAGAGTAAGACGTTTTCCGTTTGATGAATTTAGTGGCCTTATATAATTTATTCTGATTCGGACCAATAAATTCCTTCATGAATCACTTTCCGTCAATTTCACTTCGAATGTTTTTACTAGAATAACACAAGTTTCATTACTAAAGTGAGATTTTATCTGAAATGTTTCGAAAGAACTGTAGACCAACAAAGTAATTTTGCTAAAACAAAAGGTAGGCGAGACAATCGCCTGAAAACTATCTTACCGTCTCAGCTAATTTTAAAGGTATATATACAAAAGAAGGGGCGAGTGCACTTTTCTCACATTGGTTATTGAGTAGAGAGATTAATTTCTAGGGTCTCAACGGCTGGGGAAGAAAGCCATTCCAATCACCTGGCTCCAAACCCGTGGTAGATTAACAAAACGTATTTGCCGAAACGCGAATGACTGAAAAAAACAAAAGAGCCAAAAACGAAGTAAAGGATGGTAATTTGAAGAAAAAATACTGATTGCAATTTAATGAAACAAGTCTGCATCCGACTGTGTTCATTCATTCATGACCATGTTTTTCTCACTTTTAGCTGGACACGATGTCAGCATCGATTGACAATCCCTTATTGAGTGGACTTTTAGAAATTTATTTGCGAAACACGTGGGTCCCCATTAGAGTCACTCTCCGAAGCGAGACGTTAACAATTGAGCTGGAGCATAATGCTAACGCAAAAGGCAATGTAGGTAAGTCTCACTTATTTTGGCGCGGAGCGAGCGACGTGACTGATTTTATTCCCAACTATTGTTGTGTAATTCGATGGGAGGCACACTCAGTCCACAGAAGCGAGTGATCGACGATAAATCATTGCTCATAGTAACCGTTTGCTAACTTAATATTTTCCAATACAAATAGTGGGCAAGCAGACATAACAGGAAAAAATTAACGGCTAATCAAAGATATGACTTTGTGCCGTTACTGCTAATAATTTATGCCTAATCGGTACCATATTTCATCTAGACAAGAGTATTTTCTATTTATGACACATCAACACTAGAAACAAACTTCGGCACTGGGGTCAGACAAGCAAGTGAACATGGTTCAGGGACGGAAAAACAAGTAAAGCACAATTCGTACTCGTGCAATTACGTTGCCATATATTAGGAAGAAATTTTAGGAGAAATTAGATTCGGAACTAGATAACAAGACACAACCTCAAAAACACATTTGAGCTTATCGACTCGTTGGAAGAATTAAATGTGAAAGCACAAAGATTGCTTTCTTTGGACGTCACCGCCCTTTTAGCCAACGATCCGATCACGGAAACAATCGAATACCTCCGTGACTTCGGCGAGAACAGTGGCTTAACGACAAGTCTCCCGATGGTAGAATTGAAACAACTAATGCTCTTTTATAATGATAACGTCCAATTTAAATTTAACAATCAAAGTTACCGCCAAAGGGATAGTCCAGAAATGAGGTTCCCACTCGGCTCAATACTGGCCGAAATTTTCATGAAAAAGCTGGAACGTGAGCCACTGGTATCGTCTATACAAACGTTATGTGGATGACATGTTCTGTGTGCTCGACCTTCGACGAGAACCAACCAACTACTGGATAAGTTCAACTCGGCTCACGCAAATGTGAAATTCACAGCAGAGGTAGAGTTAAACAATGAAATAGCATTCGTAGACGTAAAATCGAGTCGTGGATAAGACGGTTCAGTTCGCCGATCACCACACGGAAAAGCCAAGTGGAATAGACAAAACATTCACTTTCACAGCTTTGTATCTATTGGTGTAAACAGGAACCTAATGGAGTGTTTCATAGCCAGAACAAAAGAACTATGCACAAAAGATACCATTGAGGCAGAACTTAAGACGGCAAGAAGAACATTTACTGAAATTGGCTTCCCAAGAAGATTAAATGGTAGGATATTGAAGACATAAAAAGAAGTTCCCAAGAGGGTGGCGGTAGAGAGGGAAGCAATACACAAATCTCCGCCATTTGGGGCCTACAAGTTAGCAAAGATGGCACAAAGAAGACAGACTAGTTGTGATTGATATAATGTTGATGACAGCGTTGTTGGTAGATGTAATGTGCCAAAGTTTCGCCTGCCGTGGGTAGTTTTTCTCAAGGCAAGTGCGCATGGAAGCTTTTCGTCGAAGAGTCCACAGAAGAACCACAACTGTGATTCATTGGTGCCTCCTTGCCACTTGGGCTGAGCCAACCTAAGAAACGAGGAAATAATGCCCCAGGATATAAACATGTATATATAGAAATTGTAAGCACTATCTGAATGGAAGAAAAAAATTTTCCTGGGGCACACGATCGGTTTGGCGGTTATCGTCGCTCGTCAGGTGTACGTACCAGGTACCCTCCTTTCCAAACACACATATATATATATATATATATACAAATGCATACTTGTGCATTTTTATAGGTAAAAGTATATAGCAAGGTGCTAAGAGGAAAGTTGTCTTCATTGTCATTCTTTGTCCAGTGTGATTGGTATAGTATGGCATATGAATAGTACAGTACACGAATATGAAAAAATTACAACTTAGTCTTAAGTCGTTAAGGCTAAATGTGCATGGTAATGAGCACAGTTTGTCTGGAAACACCCAACGTCCCTGCTGTTTCCAGGATAAAGGCAGAGCTTGCAGAATAGATTGAAATTCTACGGAATGAATCTCGGTCAACTGGATAAATTACCGACCCTTTTCACATAAATAAGGTGATTCAAGCGCTTGAAATTCCATTGCCAGACGTGACGTAGTAATACTAGTTCACAGCGCCGACTATGAAGGGTTATTCACCCATATTCTCCTTTGTTTCTCTGTGACGACTGATGCTGGAATGAGTACGTGAATAAGTGGTTTTTAATGACTTAGGGTGTATCTTATTTTCTCCTTCCGTGGGCGTCACTGCAAAGGACTGAAAACGAAATTGCAATAACACATCAGCCTCAATCTTGGCCGAGAGTAGGTTTGCGTCAGCTGGCATCAATGCAACCCTATCCAAAAACTACAAATGTCTGACCGATCTGGTTTAGCAAGCATGCCAAGTAAGGAACGTAATCATTATTAAAGTAAATCCGTTTGTTTTGTTCTTCACAGGGATGCAAGAAACGGAAAGTTCTTCCCACATACGATGTGATCTACTTTGACGAATTTGAAAATTTAAGTTTTACCGCTGATTGCTTTGGTGTTTTAAAATAGGATTTCAGTGAAATAAATGCCTTGATTTCCATGGATCTTAGACACACACTTTGTCAAAATATAAGTCAATTTATATTGATTTGCACGGAGCAGGACTTATAAAGAGGGAACTGTGTGAAATGATTCAGGTGGCAAAGCACGCGATCCACCAGTGAACGACAGAATTTCTTTAGTTCTCGAACAACAGCCATGCTGAAAATCGATGAGATTTGAAAGTTTAACCTCCTACTGGTTGCGAAACAAAAACGGACGTTTCGCCTAAGGATCAAGATTCGCAGATGGCTGTTTGTGTAAAACACTTACAATTTTGTCAGTAGATAATCTTTGATTTACGATGCTGATAGGGATTTCGTACTACTTGCCGCTGCACGTCACAAAATCACAGTCGCCATTCTTTCTGATGAATATTTCCCTCGTTGTGTGTTATGCGTGTAACCGATCTGTCGACTTGCGACCAAGTGAAAGCATACGAACAAGTTTGTATGCCAATCGGCAGGAAAAGCCTAGCGGAAGCGCAGTCGTAGCGTGGAGCATGCGAAGGCAACAAAAAGAAGGGGCACTTGGCCCCGTGGCAAGAACCGGTCAGAAACATTCGTTCAAAGAATTAACTACTAGGTCAAAAGTTTTGCCCAACAAACAAAGGGGACGTTATAAACAAACAGGGCAGCATAGCCGAGTCGGGTAGACAGCACGGTTCTCCCAACTGAAAGCTGCGTTTCAACTCCTCACTCAGGACAGCCGGATCAACAATGCTAAGGGGCATCTTAAAAGACCAAAAAGAAGTGTTCAATACACAGCCAAATCGGCCTCGGGAACAGTCAGCTAGCCAGAAAATGAGTGCGGTTTGGGAAATCGGTATACACCACCTGATATGTGGTAGCTGGCAATTATTTCACTATGCAATAAGTGCGTAAACCACCTACTCACCTTCATGTTACAGTGTATCATTCGTACATTTAGTTGCAGCCTCATCGCTCACAGAAAAACCTGATTTGACAAGCGAGTCAGGATCAGAGTCTGACCAACTCCCAAGGTCGAATATGCACCTACGAGAAAGGTTCATCACCCGTTAATTGACATCTAGAGAGCTGTGCGCGTTGCTAGCTGAGGGTTGCCTAAGCTGAACACAGTGCTACCCAGGCGGAAAACCCGGTGAATATCAGAACTTTTGACTAGTAATTCGCTCAGCAGCTGGGTACTTTTATCAACCCAGTCATAGTTCAGGTTAAGCGAAATAACTCGGAAATGTGAGACAAAGAAAAGAGACATTCATAATAAAATGGCTGTACCACATGGTGTTATCGACAACTAATTGGCGCAAATGAACATGATAACAAGTCGAGTAAAGGTTCAATATAAAAAACATTACCAGTCCGAAATGTATGGCAAAATAATCGGATGCGATAGATAAACATTGAAATTGAAAAAATAAAGCTACTCTCTGCTGAAATTATTGCACCAAATTCATGATGGGTGTATTGAAGTTACCCACCCCCCTCTGGTGCGTCTTGCAAATGAGGTTAAAACTGATTGGACAAGGTGTTTTCTTCTGGCCCTGAAGGTCGCATACAAATAAGCATCGTTCATTTGCTCGCTTTTTTGAAGACTCCATCCACTGATTCGTTTTGGACAGAATGGTAACTGCCGATGACAAATACACTAATCAGAGGTGTCATTTGGCGGCAAATAAACTTGTCTGAGCCGACCAGTCACGGGATCTTTAGGAGGAAGATAATACAAACAAGAAATAATAAAACAGCAAGAGGAAAATTTGTCAAAACACAGGGGAAGCCTGAACGGTCCTTTTGATGCTCGAAATAAGACATTCATCACAGTAGAATGAATCAGGGAAAATTGCATATATATATATATATATATGTATACAATTAAAACTGCCCAGCCGCACAGCGTAATTCATGATTAGTGGTAAGTTACGCCACTCAGGAGTTAGGACACCCTGATTCCGTTCCTAATAGTGGTCTTTTCCAATAGGACGTCAGAAGTAGAAGACCAGGCGATTGTGAGAATCAAGCAGGAATGTGAGATTGTCACGCGTGTGCTTGGTGTATGAATGGAAGCAATGTTGCTAAATGACAGATTTTCTAATGGAGTATTTCCAAGCCCACGGGTCACTTGATGACGCAACCTCACGATACCATAAACGTAATTAAAACTGGCATGTATGTGTTGAAATTCAATCGTAAGTATTACAAATTAGTTTGTTAATTAAATAAGGATGAACCATAAGTGATTTGTGCTACGTTTATGCAGTCATTCAAGTGTGCTAATGATAAACCCGTGCTATAGCTACGATCATGTGTCTGGAAACAGCGCAGAGTATCAACTGAAGTGACTTGATTAGTGGAGAATAGGAGCGGTTTTGGCTTCACTTATTCTAATGGTAGCGGCGAATGACGTGAACAAACGATCGTCAAAGTTTTCCCCGTTTCAAGTGGCGACTGCAGTCAAAGCGTTTGCTTTTCTCTTGCCAGGCCTCAGAGTGTGAGCATACCGTGGGAGTTCAGCCTATCGATGGGAAGCGGTAAAATCGTATCCAACAAATTACAAAACTGACTATAAACTGATGCCACCGAGTTTGACACGCAAAGTCGGCTGAACCCTCGACACCGCTGATGCGCGACGACATTCTATTTTGTCCGTTCATCATAGCGCAGTTATGACATTCGAACTATCCACCAAGAATCTTTTTGACTACTGATTGCTTGATCTACTGGTTGAATGACTGATTAAAAAATGACATACTTTGTTTTGCAGTATCAGCCAGAAGGCATTTTTGGAATTAGCAGTTCCAGAGTTGAACGGGCTGGTAGTTGTGATATTTTTTGATATAACCCAAGCTTAATGGACATCATTTCCTGCATTGAGGTAAAACAAACGGCATGATAGACAAACAAATTTTCCAGCCTATTTATGATCAATAGTGTATTCCCATCACTACGTTGCCAACAAAACTCTTTGGACGGGCGAATTAATCTCATTTATACTGCATTTTGTGTACAATCTATTTAGAAAGTGGATTCTCGTGATGTTGTAAATACCAGGCTGCGCAAAGTCGTTGAATGCACTAAGTTCCATCGTCAAGAAAATGCAACTGTCTAGATTTCAAAACAGGCTCTCAAAATACAGAAATTCAAATGCAGCTTAAAAACGAATACAATTAAGGAAATAAATCATTTCAGCACAGATTAATCATCCATATGGTACCACTTTCTGGGCCCGTTTCCATGGACCGCTTGATCGATTTTTCTCCTCCTCAACCCTTTTCTGCTGTTGCACACTGACCAATTGAGTAGGGCGAAACGTGTGCTTTGATTTTCGTTTTGTTTTACTCAGATGAAAACATTTCCTCTGCAAAACGTTTGGTACGAATAACAAAAGAAGAACTGAACGGTCTGGGCATCAGTATCAAAGGCGGCCGGGAGAACAAAACGCCAATATTGATTAGTAAAATTTTCAAGGTAGGTTCACAAAATATGCAGTCGTTAAGCCGGAAAAATGCATCATTTTTAGTCGATACATTGACAATGGCATCATACTATGATATTTTTGTGCTTGATACGTTTTTCGTTTGTTATTGAAGTTAGTATAAAGTAGACAAAATTCCAGTAGTCAAAAATGGAACGGTAAGCTAAGATTGATGCTGCAACATACAAGGCAGACGGAGTTTTGCTCTCTTTGGCCGCAAAATATTTTCCCTTTGGACTGGCTGAGATTATAAGGCAATTTCTGGTATGATTTCCTGAAAGAGAAACAAGCAAATCGTTAAATGAATGATCAGGGCAAACTTCTTGCTCCATTTCAATGGTTTTTGTTCAACAATCAGACTGAATTCACCAAAGATATATGGTGCACGAAATCCGGAACCACTTTTTGGTATATCATATTGATCCAAATCTTTTGCTAGCAAGGATGTCTAATGATTAAATTATCTCCGATTGACGGGAGGAACAAGTGGCAAATCGCAATTTCTATTTGACTCGATCCTTATATGACCGTAGAGTAGCAAAAGCATGATCAAGATCAAATCTGAACCGGGTGGAGAAAATTTGAGCCAATCTACCTTGACCCCATCTACTAACGCTTTGGGAAAGTAAAACTGAAATCCCTTAAAGAGGCTAGAAAGTTTGTATGCATATATGTATGCGCGTTTGGAACAACATGGAGTAGTCCGTAGAATCTGTCATTCAGCAGAGTGGAACGGAAGAGCTTAGAAAACGGAATGGTCATCGCATCCGGACGAGTGGCGGCTAACTGGTGAAGTCCTAGACCCAATGCCTTCAAAACGCTCTTCAAACATCTATTCGTCCGGCTGCGACTGGTTGGTAAATTGACGAACGAAGCAAAATGTAATCAGTAAACAGAAAACTCGTCAGTCTAGGATAGTTGGGCAAGATCAGATAAAAGCATATTGCACGGTTATTCTAGTCAACTAAGTAAAGCTGTTTGGATTGATTCATACTAAACTATTAAGCAATTTCATGAGAAAACTGATTTGGTCACTATCCGACTTGGTTGATTCTGCTTGATGCTAAAAGTGCAGGATACGAAAACGTTCCTAATGTAAATCCGCGGAAATATTGAAGGGACAGAGTTGATTAGAAAGTTAGAGAAAATTAAACGATTGTCGAGATGATATCGAGGAACTAAAAACACATTCCGTAAAAAGACAACTGATGTCTTCGTTTGATGTGCTCGTTTTTATCAGACTTGATGAAAACAGGAAATTTAACGAGTACCTATAACAGCTTAGACGACATCGTACCCAGAACGACTTTGTCGAAATTGTTTGATTTTGTTGACATGTGAAGTTTGCTACTCGAGTTGACCAAATGTTTGAGTTCGTTTGTGCATTGGTTGGTACATTCGGGCTTCCCTTCCAGCAAGCGAGCTAAATTGTATGGATGATTAATCATTTGGTGCTTGGGTGGGACAGGCCATCGAGAATCCAGTCAGGTAGCTTAACACATTTGATGCTCAATTCATAATCGTTGTTTCTCAGTTCGAGTCTAGGTTTGGATCCAACCGGTGTGTTTTTATTAATGATTCTGATCAAAACCAAAGCAGATTCCTAATGTTCCCCTAGCTACTTTACTGATGAAACAGATGTAAACATTGATAGTTGAACCAACATCTTACTAACAAATAAAATATCACGCTATTCAATTTATTTTTAGATAACTCAGTGATAACTAATAACTATTCATCGGTTCTCATTACGTCCGAGTTAAAACCAAAAGGACGAATCTTAACTGGCAATTTAGTTTGACAGAAAATCGTAAAAGACCAGTTGAAATCTATTAGCACACGCATCTAATCGGAAGGGAAATTCCTAAAATTTTTCTTCAACTAAATAGGTTAGCTAGAAACATTTTTTGGCGTCAGCGGACAATTCGATACGCTAAACCGCTATCGATCAAACGTGTGCCAGATTTCTTTAGACCAACCTGGTGTTTGATAATAAATTGTGTGAAACAAAAATATACGTCTTATTTACCGACTGTTTTGTCGAAATTAGGGGGCAAACGGCCATTGGTTGAAAAGCCTGTGAAGATTCTGAGCAATCGTCATTATTCTTTTCAATTTAATACTTCTGCGTACGTGTTAGATAGTTGCTTGCGAACTTTTGAGTAAAACGAAATGTTACTTGGTTAAAAGGAAAATACATTCTCTTTGCGTTTTTCAGTAAGAAACTCCCAGTAGGCTATATTGCCGACCAAGGCAAAGTGATAAGACAGCAACACTTGATGAAGCTTGTGTGACTTAACGTAAAGGGACTTTGCTAGCATTTGTAAGATCAAATAAGTGGGCCCTCTTATTCAGTCGATTAGAATGTTCCGGAAAATTGTGGTCTTAAATTCAGCCATCTGGTAATAAACACTTTACATTCGTCTGATTCTGAGTTTCTCAGAACAATCATGAGTACCCCTGAAATGACAATGATGCCGACAGACTGATTCTTCAGGGGAAGATTCCAGCTGCTTTCATGTTTGCATCTTCAGTGGGCCTGCCAACGGACGTGGCTTAGTAATGCGGTACACAACAGGTTGAGATGAGAACACCGAATGGGCGTGTTGAACAAAATTAAAGTGCAGTTGAGTGTTTGGGTATCAAACAATCCATTTCTGCCAATAGGTAACAAGTTGGCTTTGAGGTCTTAGTGTGGGATCCAAAGTATAAGTCCTTCTTGACTACTCCGTGCATATTTTACTCCAGTCTTAGAAAATCAGAGTGAAATATAGGGTAATTCTCGTCACTATAGTTCACAATCAAAAATATAGCAGTTCCAGGGATTAAGCGAAACGCTATTACTCCATCGTCTTAACATCTGCTCTTCAACTGACAAAGCGTGCTCTACTTAAGCTCATGCGTTCTTTTATGTATCCTCCTGACAACCCTTCGCAGTTTACCAATAAATCTAACAGGTCCATTTTGGACGCTTTCATCTCCCTCATTTACCATATTTGTAAGTCCTTAAATGCATCGCTGAAATCTGCGCGTTGAGCCTTTCTAGACTATTCGCCAAAATTCGATTCGGTCCAACGGTCTCTTCTGCTTCACAAACTGGGAACATTTGCTTGCCCCACGCCTTTATTAGCATAGCTATCTAATCACTTTACAAACCGAATCCAGTGCACGCGAATGGACGGTAAAACTTCAAAACCGTTGGTTAACAACTCAAGAGTGTTTCGGGGTGCCGTTCGTTCACCGTTTCTCTTCTCTGCTTACATCCGCCACTTATCAACTAGCTGTCCTTGTCATTTGTTTAAGTATGCTGATGATGTTGCCCTCTCTCAAGCCGGTTCGAGCAACGATGACTTTCAAAGTTTTTCCAACAAACACCCTACCTTCTGTTTACGATTTCTCTGCACGAGCTGATTTAAATCTCAACATATCTGAATGTTTCGAATCTCTGTTCTCTCACTCTCGCTCTCTCTCGGTCAGCCTACCAATCCGAACAGTCATTCGTCAACTCATGTTCAGCTTCCACGGTTGATTCTGCGAAATATCTGGGGGGTGGTTATTGATGAAATGCTACAATGGACTTCTCACTTGCACCTGTACAAAGAATCTCCGATATTTGTCATTTCAAATCAGAAAGCGTCAACCATGCAGGGTGAAGCAAGGCATCATCGACCACTTTGTATCTTACTGTGGTCTCCCACTTCTTCTTCACTGTTCTGTCAGTTTCGTAGGCTTTCTTAAAAGGACTGTAAAATTCCTCGCCGGGGCTATCAATTATTAGCCGTGTCTTTCATGGCACTAAACGAATTGTCCATTAAAATGTGACCTTCACCTATGCGCACGTGAAACGTTTTGCTCACAAAATACTTCCATATTCCACGCATACTCAGCACAAAAATCTTTCAAAGTGCTGCTCTCATATTTCAACACGATCGGCTTTTCGTTCCAAACCCTTAGAATCAATATCTATAAGAACTGCAACCTTACATACTTAGCACTCATCGTGACAATCCGTTTTGGCCGACTTTTCTGATCAACCTA
>LUCM01008764.1:87876-123614 GCA_008360955.1 Fasciolopsis buskii | reverse complement strand
TATATATAAATTTTGTTCACGCATCCAGATACTACTTCCTGCTTCTATATATATATATATATATATATATATATATGCGTACATATAAAATCAGCTCGAACAACTGTTCAATAAACAAAATGAACGCTTGTTATTCGTGCGTGAAACTAATTTCCCGCCCCATTTGGGACAAGTACTAGGACCATTGTTTAAAAGTTACTCGTGCTCGCCTAGCCCAATCCATAAATGTTAGTAGATTTCGTCAGAATACGTAATAAACACCTTCTTTACGCATTTCCGATTCATAAGCGGAGGTTAATAGTCAAGATAGTCCTCGTCTGATCCCCAGATTGTGTGATTTTGGCAAAAATGAGTTCGACTTTAATAGGATAAACTTGACGAAAACTGGGTTTGCTTACTCCACTGTCAAAGCTGGAAGAAATACAATATCAAATGATTTACGAAAAAGATCACGTGTGTGAAGAAAAAATAAATTATCCGAAAGAAATCCATAACTTATTTTGGGGTGGATACCATGTACTGACTGGTATTCCTGACCATACCAAGCAAACTATCGGTTCGTTAAAGCTTGTATGGATAACACTGACATTTTGTCAAACACATTCCATTCCTACGGATCAATTTATTTCAAAAAGGCGCGGCGACAATAAGTCCGACGATACTGAGCGTTTCAGATGTGCATCGCGTTGTATGCAGTGGTCACAGTTGCGATACGTTGTCCAGAGGGCTTTTGAAGAATTCTAACAAATAGGAACATGGAACGGGAATTAAGTGAAAGTTATCATCAAGGATTCTCCTTGCCCTATGGACAAGAGTTCTAATTTTCTTACCCTTTTTTCGAGCAACCAGCTCTGGTGTGATTGAAACCTCCCCACCTGTTCGTAATCATCTCCGGTGAGTTCGTGGACAAATACGATCAACTTTAGACGTTTACGGGAATTGATTCTGCAATATTGCGCTTTAGATTTGGGGTAATAACACTCATTTGCTCGTTAGAGGGGGCTGAGTTAATCAAACAGTAATTGTTGCACTCGCAAAGCCCATTCGTAGTTTTAGCAGGCAGCAAAATCACGAAATGAAAGTCTCTAGAAACAGAGTGGAGCTAAAATGAATGGAATCGTAGTGTACCGGTGATCTTCTCTTATCTGAAGCTGTTTAACAATGGACAAATAATCATAGTCAGGAAATTTCACGCAAACTGGTGGCAACAACCGAGACAGTTCAGAATTCCGTCAGTAGAAGTAAGGAAACCGATCAATATTCTAATCGCTGATAGGATATCGAATTGATCATTTTTCATCATTTGTGAACAGGATCAACTTGTTCCAAATGGCAAAGTTAAGGCATTTATCGCTTTTAGAAATCGATTTTAGATGATGCTTAAAATTACCTGAAGTCGCGTAAACTGGCAAATTAATTTCGAAGTTTCACTACAATGTAGAGTGGCAAGGTTAGCCGTATGGTTCAGTGTTTTGCCGTCTACCAAACAGAGGACTGAATAACAACTCCTTACCGAATGAATCTGAGTTACATGTAACGGATGGAAGCATGAAAGTACCATAGGTATCACATAGTGAAATATACCTCAGATAACGCTAGAGATCTGAAATTTTCGGGTTCATTGCTCAAAGTCAATATAGTTCGATTACCCCTCAGATTTTTCTCGGTTTATTCCATCCATCACTTTATTATGACAGGTAAATAAAATCAAACGGCCGTTGCGTATTCAATGATTGGTACTACTAATGTGCTTTCTGAATTCTGGGCTATCTCTAGCTGAACGTCAATCCCATCTTAGCTGGGAAACGTGCCCACTTAGCTCTTTGACTGTGAAAGGTTTTTTGAAAAAAACTCCAAAAATGCTTATCTAATTCGGTTAAAAATTACGATGCCTATTGACAAATTCATTCGGCTCAACAGAGGATATTGTCTTGGTCATCTTCAATCGATAGTTTTATTCTAACTGATTGCTCCAATTCTCACTTTGCTTACCGGACTCTCGCCATTAGGGGCAACAAAATTTCGCTTTTTGGGATGCATGACAAGTGTAAGAATCAGCAATCTGACATTCGATCAGTTCAGTTAACTGACTGGTTTCTGACTCTGATGGACAGATAGTTGAGTTGCAACTGTTATTTTTTAGTGGTATAGGCGTAAAAAAATGGACAGCAAAAACCCGCCAAGATATCGTCAGTGATGGAATCCCATTCCGACCGTACAACACTTCACAAACTTATGCACGAACGCACATACAAGGCCAAACAGCAAAAAGATTTACAGTCCACTATCCGACACATTCCATGCCAGTCTGTCTTTCTGGTCAGACACGAAATAAATTTGCATTGGCTTTCTTTACGTGACTTGTATATTGTAAGCCAGTGGAAAATGGGGCAAAAGTCTGACAAAATTCAACATGTCAGTTGACCTGACAACAGTCTTCTTCCGCTGGATTGCCCATTTGATTGGATCCGCCTACATGCAGATCAAAGTAGACGGTTAAATACACCGACTGGGCTTTCCACGGTATGGGTGGGGTTAGAAAATGTTGGCTTGTCAGCGAACGTCACAGTGAGTAGTACAAACGATAGTTTAACTACAATTGCTGAGTCTCGGCTACGCATTGTCGATCGATTACAGATCGTAGACCATTCATCATTTGAAACAGCACCGGTTTGGCTAAATGGTCTCATCAGGTGTAACGGATAATCTCTCTGTTTATCTTTCCGTATTAAATTCTCTGACAACGGATAGTCCCAGTCACGGATGAAGACGGTAAAATTGGTTTCTGCTGAGATGAACTCGGTAAATGTCTGAAGTGAAATGATTCAGACTGAACACCGACCGTCCTTAGCCAACGATTCGCCCCGGTAAGTGAGCCGAATTTCGTCAACTAGCTCAGAAGTTTCTAATTGCGCATTATTTCGATGGTTAGTCCATCTATCTAATACTGAATATAAGTACGGTGAATATATCAGTAATCACTCTCAGCAGCTGCTTTTCAATCACCAGTTCGGTTTTCGTTAGGTTCTACGTGCCGACATGATTCAACAGGTTACCCTGAAGCCACCAAACTCGCAGCGTAACAGAAATGGTTTTAAGATATCAAGAAACCCATATCCCACGGTGACAGAATGGGTTCAATGATCGAGGAATGGTTTCAATTAATTAGTTCTCAATTAGCTAAGAACCATTTTTATTTGGATGCGATAATACGATCGAACGATAAAATGACTTATGTTGAGTGAAAAGATTTACATGGTTACATGGTCCTGAATTGGAAAAGTAGTGGTTGACCAGTCACCGGCAAATCGTCACCTCAAAATATGTGATTTTGGGACCGATTAAGCTAAAGTTAATAGGGCAGCTGGCAAAAGACCCAGTTTACGGATTGGTTACTGGACGAACACGCCTACCTAAGTTCAGGGCATTGATTGTTTGTAGTCAACTCTAGAATGTGCAACACAAATGTATTTGCTTATTCTTGTGAACAGGGAAAGTTTCTCACTACAAATTCTAGAGAACTGCTTGTCAGTTCAAGATCGAATACAACTCTCTAACAAAAGTCCTTCGTCTAACATCGCAGAGTTCTTTTTATACCAGCTGAATATTTAAATACGATGAAATCATACTTTGCGGGAACCTTAGTCTGTCAAGAACTTTCATTCTTGGGGTCGCTCATTCAAACAGAAGTGATCGGGTTGGTCAACTTCAGCCAGAATCATTATGTAACGGTTAGCTGAATTCTGACTATCTTTGCCGGGGTTGTCTGACTGCAGACCGCTTCTCTCAGAATAACTAAATTGCTTAATTGTTTGAGTCATACCTCATTTCAAATTAGCATGTATGCGTGCGCACATTTGCACATATACACAAGTGAAAGCATCCGAAAATTTTCAACGTTAGCATCCTTAAAGCTCCGGTACTTGCTAGGTGTAAAGAAGTAGCAGCAAATACCATGACTTTCTTTATTGATTTCCTGTTGGATACTTCTCTGTAGACTGAAATAAGGCCAGTTAAATTTGGGCAATTTTGATCGTCGGAGTTAACGTACATGAACATAAAAATTGAAATCCTGCCAAAGCACGAAAATTTCATAAACGTTTTTTGAAAGGTTCTACGATTGATCCTAGTCTAAATTTATAAATAATAACATACTCACTTGTTCAACAAAAGCACTTATTTTATGCAGTATTCTACTCACCATTACGGATGTAATTACGGGCTGAAGATGACTATTTTTTTTGGTTGGAGTATTTCGTTTTAACTGGGGCCAGACAATGATGGTTGACCACGAACGGAAAAACTTTCGATTAGAAAGGTACTTGATTCACATCAAAATGACCTTGCACCAAGGTCATTTAAGCGTGTTGCGTTAATTGCTCACATCGTTATCGTGACAGTAAGGCAGTGGGCGAGAAAAATTAAAATCTTTGGGTATCTCAATGTAGAGGACATGGGACTGATTTCAAAACATCAGTGGGTTTAAAACTTTGTACCCAAACTTTTCCTGAGTTTGAAGCAAAATAAGGCCATTATTCCATTCATATTAGACCAATATACCAGCCCAGGAGCATGCATTTCATGGGGGAGATCAACCACAACCAAAAACGACCATAAAATTACTTCTATTCATAATAAAATTTAACGATAGAAGTTATTTTCTGGAATCCCGCCGTAGATTATTGCCGATGCTTCAAGCACCATCGTCCAGGGGTTACTTGGGTAATGTTTAAACGCTCCAAGTTTCACCAGGTAGCTGGGAATATAATTACCACGCGTACGGGTTTTTCCATTTCAGGGCATGTGGACATACTAAATGAACATTTCTAGAAAGAGACTTCAAAATTGTTGCACCATTTCTTTGTTCCGATTGGTTTACTCTTACATGAATGAAAAAAGGAACAGCCTTTTCATTCGATTCGAAGAGAATTCACTGTGGATAATAGAAATCTTTTCGTTGTAGTGACGGAGATTATTGTTTGATTCTAAGAATGCAGGCGATAGATAAAACAACGCTGTCTACAAAAGAGACTACAAGCTTTACTTTACAAGAACTTAGTAAATGTGTTATCCTGCGTAGAGGACTGATTTCCTATTAATTTGGCGAAAATCGGGAGAAAACACTTCCCCGTTCACGGTATGCTTCATATAAAAAGGCACCAGGGCCTGAATATTTAGCCCCTTCAAAATAAATTTCATGTTCTGACGTGACTATTCAAGCAGGTAGTTAACCAATGGATGCTGACATATCCAAGTTTGGATCGAAACGTCACAATAAACGTTATATCTCAGTATACGCCTTTTAACCCCTAATGTATATGTATATATATATTTATATATAAATTTCCAGTAGTATCTGGAATCACATGACTATTTTCTTGGTTACTGCTGCCCGATACTGTCTTCTTCAAATAGTCCTATACGTTTATACTCCAATTTGGTTTGTCGCACCAGAATCTAATTTGTAGCTTCAGGAGCGTGCATGAAAGCTCTCGTTTCTAAGGTTGGATCAGTCCAAATGGCAAAAGACTATCAATGAATCACAGCTGTGGTTCTTCTGTCGAACCTTCAACAAAGAGCTCCCATGCATACTTCTGGTGCGCCGTACACATGTGCATTTATAGATAAGTGTACAACAAAGGATTACGGATTTGCACGATCGGATTCGCAATTACAGGTCCTCATCAAGTACTATTTATGAGGTAATGCATTTCCCGGACAATAACAGAAGTTTGCAACTGAGTTTTTGCCTTTTTGTGGTTCTGTTTGGTCGCAACTGCCGAGCGAACTGCCGAACGCAAATATCGGTCCAATTAGCTATACAAGTTTGAGAATACTGATAAAACGAGGGACCCGGCTACGCGTGTCGGTGAGCGATGGTGCCATGGTTCCGGGAGACAATTGCAACCATACATCTATTACTCATCTTCATTTTTATATCGATTTCTTCCATTACTAATATCTTCCTGCCTGACAACGGCCGATTAGCATGGGCCTAGGGGTGAATCATGAGAGTGTGTGCTCCAGGTACTTTCACAAAATGCACCCTCTTGCACTACGGATATATATATGTATGTACATGTGTATATGCGTTGAGTATAACACCTGACTTTATTGGCAGACTAAACATTTTCAACATCTTCTGATGCAGCTGTGACAAAATTAGTTGGATATTCCGCATTCCTCGTCTACTCACTGTCTCCGCTGAATTTCTAATCTTTCTTCACTGATATGCTCAGTGTCCTCTTTTGAAAAATTCCTGCGTGGTAAATAAACAGCAAAGTTTACCTGTCATCCAGGTTTTCAAGGATTCGCCTCCTTCATTCATAGTGGTCCCCCTATGTGTACGTGTGCGTGTGTGCATTTGTGAATATCTTGGTTATACCAGCCAACATTTGTACGTTTGGTAAGACCTATTCGAAGTCGGATCTTTTTGATCAAGACCCTTATTGCCATTACTTATGGTTGCAGTCTTCGTGAAAGTTTCCAGTCTCGATGTGGTCCGGTGTAGATGAAATAACTTTCTGAACGGTAACAGTACGGGCAACGATAATGAGAAGAACAATCCGGCCGGTAGATTTGGTGAATAATCATCCACAAGCCGGTGCGGTTAGTCTCGCGTGTCCAAACCGGGTGCATGAACAACTATTCCCTTGGTATCTGGGTCTTTTAAGTTTGCATGTTCACCCAGTTTGAATTAACCAACCCTTGCATATCCTAACTGAACCGTTTGTCACAGTACAGAATTTAATTTATTCGTGACATTATTAATCAACTTAAAACTGAAACTTAGAACAAACCTTCACAAATTTCGTGTTAGGAATCATCAACAACGTTGCACTCATTAGCTGAGATCCATCCACTTCAAGTTGGAATGAACGAGCGTGAGCCAAGCAGCAATTTGTTCATTAGATTTGAACAGTATGAATATAGGAAGTTGTAATTCAAACCATATTCATTTTGGTTTTATCAAGTGTGAGTAACATAAATTGTAAGACATTTGCGAAATCCAGTATTGAATCTTGTTATCTCGCATTGGAAAGCAAAATCCCACGAGCGTTGTCTGTTGAATGCAATTCGTTAAATTCTAAAAGGAGTAGACGTGAGGTTATTATTATCAAAACTAGCAACCATAGATCTCCCGGTTTGAGAACACATGAGAGTGGTATTATCGTGATCATTGAAAATTGGTGTAATCCTTTGTATGTAACTGATCAGAATTTTTCAGCTAAAAAACATGATCCTACATTTTGTCAACATGATAACCTAGGGTATAGCAGACAAATTTGAAGCAGCTAGTGTTTGGGTACCGATGTGTCACGAATTTGATCTACCATGGTAGGTGGTCTAACCTTAATTGCTCGCGATTATGTGAGCTGTCATTCTTTTCGTATTGTGTTTCACTTCACCGTTTAATGCGTTGACCCTGGAGCTATCAAAAATGGGAAGTTTTGAGTGTAATTATTCTTGATACACATTCTGCTGGTCGCAGTCAATTCCTCAACGAACAGACAACAGGGGCTAGCCGCCGTTTTGATGTGCACTAAATAAAAGAAGCCCAAAACAGAAAAAGATTTGCTAAACGCCAAGCAAATATGAAGCCATGTGTAGACAATCAGTTTTATCAAATTGTCAAACAAATCTTCATATTCGTATTCTTCTAACTCTCTCCCAGTTAGCACAAAATCGACATAATATAGTAAAGTAGTGCATAGTACAGTACAGTATGGCTAGTATAGTGGGCCTCTGCTGTTAAAGAATCCAGTTTGAGGCAGTAGCTCTAGGTTGACGCATGCAGGGCAATATTACGCCATAGATTGTCACAATTAAAATGTCTAAAGTAGGAGGTCAGATGGACCTTGTTAAGTTGGTTTGTTAAACCGTTTCGGTCAAAGTCACCAGCCTCGTACATGTGTCTGCAACCAACTGACCATGCTGATCGTGTCCCTTAAGCAGACAGAAACAGCTTTTGAACCCTTTTCAACCTGACCGCTTAGCGCACGTAATACATTTGACATCCCAGTGGGGACAATTATCATCCCGGATATCGCAAAGTCGATGAGAGATGGACTCCAGCTCAAAAACTATCACAATTCGGCGAAACTTTGAAAGTTAGGTCGTTAGCCTAGCGGTTAAGATGTCCAGTTCACAAGTGTACATCCGGAATTGGCGTCGCTGCTGGGAGCGATCAGGCGACATGCGTCTGATGGCCATTTTAATACTGACGGAACAGCTGGGTGATGAATGTTTCCACGAATTCATAAAGTGCAGTTTGACTGAAAAATGCAAATTCTATATATGAGCTATAAATGTTGCTGTTTGAAATAATATGCTGAGCGAACCGTGACGCCAGAACTAATTATTGTTCAAAGGTTATAATTTTAGACATGTGAGTGTATTGAAAACACATCCACATAAATGCGTTCTGGGAAATCAAGTTGCCCGGTTAGTACAAACGAACAAAAGAGCTTATCTGATTGGTATTCAGTTTGCAACAAAATGATAAGAATAAATTGTGAATGGTGCTTGTGTTCTACTGATCGACCGAGGCTGTTTTCAGCCTCGACCAAATTTTTCGACAAATTTAAACACCAGAACCTGAGTTGAGGTGAAAACGCTAGCATTTTGCTCTTTGTCTGAGAGACCCAGTTTGCAAATCACTTGGAAGCCTTGTTAGTGAATTTTTACAAGAAATTCCAGATGGTTTTGTTGCCCAGTCCCTGTGTGTACTGTTAATTAGGTTCTAAAAAGCAATGAGAACATACAACACAAAAACCAACACAGGATGTTCTTTTTACCTTTTTGAAAGCGAATTACTTTCGGAGAAAAGCTGGTTTCAGTCTCGATAACTTAGAGTAGGAGAGAAATATAAAAGAACCCCAGTTCAGTCCTGGTGATTGGTAGAGAGATAGCAAATGCAAGTAGTATTAGAATATCCCGTGCGGGGAGTCAAGAAATTCACAGAAGCACGGGATAATTACCCACCCTTTGAAGATTTGTTGTCAAGTGACATCTAGAACTCTAGTTTCACATATCTCGTAACGATTAGTATTCTTTGCTGAAGGTAAGTGAAAAAACTATACAAGTATTTAAGCCACTACATTGGATATCTTTTACGATACAGTTCTCATTGAGATGAAACGGTGATAGAAACTGAACCTGAATAGTTCCGTCCTACATGCGGTATCTGGTTCCTGTGAGGTATCATTCAACGATTATTAGTAATTGTAATATGGATCATGCGTTCACTTGCGAGTGACAACAAACGTTACGAATGGTACGCTGGGATTCTGATGCAGTGTGTATCCCTTACCTAGTATCATATAAAAATCAACAAAGCAATGTCGAAAACAGCTTCGGAGTATCTGTACTCATGTGGTACGTCACGAAAGGCCAAAGGTCTGACTCTGATTCTCATAAAATGACCTGTATGGTGTTGATTTACGGCAATATTTCATTGGACTGCCAACTTTGAATGAAATGCATCATTTCTTCACCTAGATAGGGACAGTTTTGTCGGAGCATGGAGATAGGACTGTAGTTTTGGTACCTAGTCTAGTAGCGACCTCAAGGTATTTCGGGATTTTCCCAATAAAACACTTGCAAATGTCAGCACAACTAATCATCTGCTTATTAGGTACTAAATGCAATTAGAAAAAATGCCCAACTTTTCTGGCCAAAAAACACCCCGGTACCACATGGAGAATTACGACGTCACAGAAATATTAGATAGGGCGTGCAAGCAAATAGGCTAGACAGTAATGAAAATCGGTACTATAAATTAACAGACTCGTTACTAAGAATCCGAACGAATAGTAAAACTAGTTTCCAAATTAAAAGCTAATATACAGAAGAACCAATACATTTCACGCCAAAAGCTAGGCACATGCACATAGAAGAGTTATTAGGGGAACGAAGAAGCGGATTCGGTGCCAGTGTATACGAAATTAATGCTATTTAGTACGTGGTATTGCACCGATTATCCATCTCCAGCAGACAGTTTCGAACATTATGTTAACAGGAACTAGGTTATCATTCATGAAACTGTGTCATACAGGGGGATCTTTTTTGAATTTAGTGGGTGTAAGTTGACAGGTTCGGTTCCCGCCTTATCTCCACTACCAATTTTCGCTTGATCGAGAACTAGTACACTTTTCGTAGTCTCAAATAGCTGTCCATCGCGTAGTTAGGGCTGACGGTTTTTAAATCGTAAGGATTCTGGACTTGTTCGATAGCTAGCGGACATTTTCTTACCAGTGTGATCTAAAAGTCACGCATGTATTTGGAACCTCAGATTGTGAGAAAACTATGGCTTGTGTAAGAGTCGTGTATCAGACGACATTCCGCTTATTCAGTTTTATATAAATTCATTCGCAAATCCTTCGAATTTCTAAATCCACGTTTATGAGGTCTTCATTTAACATGCGGTATTTGGAACAGCTTAAGAGTTATACTTTGACCGGTCTCCAGCGGTTAGGGATATCAGACTAGCTTGATGATTTGTTAATCAAAGATGTGTATGCATCTGTCAGAGCGAAATTCCCGTGCCTCAAAACAGTTGAAGACAGATTGTCATGACCAATCCCTATGAGAATTTTAGTGGTACGGAAAAGGTCGAACACCTTGTCCCTAGAAAAATGTGTAACTGCCATGTCATCGCCATGGGGTTTAGGTGGAAGGGTGGATGAAATCTTGATTAATGTTATTGACATTCGCAGGACATTTCACGTCTTCTTTTCTTCCCAAAAAGCAGTCCAATGTCTTGCCATAGGAATCGGAATTGTAAGAAAAATCACGTAAGTAAATTCGGATTAGATTTATTTGCTTGAAGGGATGAAAGGCTGGCCAAGGGTATATCTTAGGCTTTAATAGAATCAGACAATGGTCATTACTTGAGATGGGAGCACGTAGTTTCAGGGCAAAGAATTCAAGGTGGTTGGTAATAATTCTGCCTAAAATGGAGCCGCTTGCGATAGCAGGAGCGCAGAAAACAGTCAGATCAAACACAGTCAGTGGTGGGGTAGATGCATGATTGAAATCACCCACAGTAAAATGCAAACTATCCCTAAGAAGAGGAGCAAAAATACTAGAAGAGTCAAAAGAGATATGATGTGATGTTACGAGCTAAAAGGGCAGCATGTAGGTTAGTTATGATTGTACTGGGAGTGCCAGAAAACCTAGGATGTCACTGTGTTGCGAGACAGTCAGTTCCGTTTAGCAATTAGGTGTAAATAACTTCGAGCTTGCCTGAGCAGAAGGAGTTCATGCATGTTGCCACACCGCCTTCAGTCTTCTTGTCCGAAAGTTTCTTACCGATGGAGTCTGAAGCTGTCAGTCGGCACAAGTGCATCGGCTTTATCCGGGTTCATTCACAATTCTTTTATGCAGATGATGCAAGTGTGAACATGGATCGGTGACAGAAGTGTGAGGAACGGACCCGAAATTTTTGTAAACAGAGAAAGGATGTTGGTATTAAACAATGTTGCAATGGACATCTTGGCCGGAGGAGTGGTTTTAAGAGCTGCGCTTCAGCCAGCACGAGTGCTTCCTCTGGATGGATTAGCAGAACTCAAAGGTACAAAATTGTGCAAATCCTGTCCATGTTGAGAAACAATAAGGTTTTTAAACAGCAACAATTCCGATCGATTGTAACGGCGAACGGAGACCATAGTCGAACCAAATGACCGGCATGAAAACATCGAAATAAGGATGACAACTGTAGCGCAGTCAGTCAGAGGGGGCGCACCTCTGTTCAGCTAGTCAACAGTCAACCGGGTTGTTCTGACGATTAAGATATTCCCCTCCAGACCGTTCGTCTCGAACGCAACGAACGCGCACCACCGTCAATCCGTAACCAGTCAGATGAAACAAACGCGCATTGTGTTCATAGTGTTCAACAATAAGATGTATGTTGTCATTGATGAACAACTTTTCACATATACGTCATTGGCATTAGTAAAAAGATCAATTAAAATTTAATCTGAATATAACGTTTAAGAAGTAAAAAATGTTTTGTGGACTGCCACAGACAAACATTGGCTCAACGGCCAGTTGTCGGGCTAAATCTGAAAAGATACTACAAATCGTAATGTTGCCCACCATATTCCCAGACCTATGTCGTGGCTCCTGTACGTTGTGCATAGCAAGACAAAAGAGAATACGCTTTACGTGTGAGCAAACAGAGTGAAATATCGAGCGCCAATCTCATCCAGGCAAACAAACAAATACAGAAATTGGATTTGTATTTTTCCGAAATCACTATGATGAGCAAAATACTTTCGCATTTATCCACCTTGTGACCTTGTCACACGGAGGAATTTGAAATTTCTTCTTGCATTTAGAAAAACGGCGCATTGCTAAAAATCCGATCCATCTTACCTTTGTTCGGCGGTGTGCCGATGCAGATTGACAAACTTTTCAGGTCTTCTCCTTCTGCAATGATCGATAGGTGTACAAGGTGACAAATACTCGCCTGTGTCGATTTGGATTTTGATATCCTTCAACGTGCTTTGCCTCGGATCTGTCCCGTAAAAACAAACGTGTCTCGGGTAAACAGTTCACACGCACCTGCGGTTGATAAACTTTCACTTAGACGTCTAGTGAACTGTGGTTTTAAGACACACCTGGTGTGAGCTAATGTAAACAATACTTGTTGATGCATCTTGCAGTGTGGTTCTTAATTCTTTTCAACCGAGATTTTCAAAGACGAACGAACTGCGGCAAACAGCGGCCTCTCGTGGAGCTATTCAACATTCGTCCGGTCCATTGTGATTATGCATCAGGTGAATCTATCAGAAGGCAATTTCATTTTGGAAGAAAAGAAATCCAGTTGGTTGAAAATTAAGACTTTTATCCATCTCTCATCACCCGGTGGCTAGCAGCTGAGTCACAATCGTGCGACCTAATTCTGTCTCATTTTCAAGGTGTGCAGTGGGGCTCGGTCGGTGTTCCGTAATGGATCTGACGTCGCATCACCTGTGCAACATATGGGCTTAGTTTCAACGGTCCACAAAGCAGTACCCCCAGATGGGATCATGGTGAGTAGTTGATTATCAACTCTCCACAGACTAAGAGCAACCTAATTCGAACAGTTTCACACGACGATTGCCTTTTGGTTAGTTGCTGTAACCCCCGAACGTTTGAGCGAGGCGTGGCAACTAAAGTGACACAAACCGAATCAAAGGCGGATCCAAAAGGCTACGGCACTATTTGGAACAAATAAATTATGCCCAATCACCAAACCTTTACAACGTTCCTTTAGCGTCTTGTTACTCCGAGTTCTGACAACAAATCACGTGAACGATAAAAGACGTCAAACGAATGGTGAGAGTCCATGTTATGTCAACGATACAGTCAAACTGATGCGATAAAACAAAAAATGAATTTGTCTCAGAGAAGGCAGTCAGTAATGAATGGATGGTGCGTGAGGGAGGGAGGAAATGTCAGTAGCTGGTTCGAATTCCTCTCAGAAACTGTTTACATTTACCAAACAACTTAATCACTCGGGGTCAAGTTACTCATGTAAAATGACGCGATGTATTGCCAAATGTGCCCTACTTAAGCCAAAAGGAAGTCCGCTTGTTCAACTGTTTCAACGGAGCATCAAAACAGATTTATTTGTATAGAACTGCAAACAAAATAAAGGGTCGTGCAGACCTATGAGACCACCGTGAATACGTGACTGTGCATAATTATCTAAATGTCAGTTGTTTACATGGCATTCCTTTGCAAACCTGTTTCACTGCAGGTACAAAGCATAATTTGTAAAAAAAGCATTTAATACTGTTTTGATAAAAGGACACGCACACAAGCGTTGCAGTAAATAATGTCTTTGCAGCACCAAAGCCAATCTGAACTCGCTTGCGCTCGATGTATGTCCCAGATAAAACGCCTTTCGGTTCCATGGACACAGGCAGTCCGTAGTGAGAAAACAAATAAATTTTTGAATTTTTGTTGGCAGATCTTGACAAATGTGAGAATGATCCAATTGTGAAAAGTATTCGACCTTGGATGGATTCGAACCCACGCATGGAAGGAAACTACGCACTTGCATATACGGTTGATGATGGTTAGAACTGGCTGTTTGCATTTGTTCGTTTCAAAACTATTTGGCAGTTAGTTTCCACATGAAATGGGCGCCGGGTACTTTCGAATAACAAGCCTCTTTCGTTACTGCATGCTTGAGGGTAGATTGAAGCCGAAATGTTACGTCCACCAGCCACTGGGACCCACTAAACCAAGGTGGGAATGAGTGAATCAACAGTCGTAACTGTAAAACTTGGAGTAACGTAGAATGGTATAACATTCCCTTCCACAATCTCGGATTCCAAATCAATGCAAAGGCTAAACTTCGTCCATTTTGGTGGGAGTAGAATCATCTATTCAAGTGCTATCACGATATGAGCCAAACGATGAGGCCACCACTTAGGGCATTTAGTAAATTTTACAAGTGAATCAGGTTTTTGTCCTCAGTTCATCAAAATACTTATGAAAGCGAGATAACTGATGTTACAACAATGTAATCACAAATTTCATATTAACTGGTTTGAATCTACCGATTCACACCTTGTTTTGAATTACTTTAGTCGTTAAAAAATACATGACTTTTAAAAATTCCAGCGAGTAACAAATAATTCAGTTTTGATGTCCGCCAAATTGATGACAGTCATCCCGAATTGTCAGCCTCAGGTAAATTTTCCCATTTGAATTCGATGGGCATGTACCACTGACGATTCCCTTATAGGGATGAAACAAAATGTAATGCCAGTAGAAAGTTTCACAGGCAAAATTCCCCAGAATCACGCGATCGAACAGTACAGTGATTCTTGCGTGAACATATTTGCTCGCACTCCTAACGATTCAGCTTGAATTTAAGTCAAAAACATAACGAATTCTTTGTTTTTTACGCATCGGTTGGATGGTAATCTTGCACGAAAAGTTAGTAGGAAATCGCCAAAAGCACCTAACCACCAACGTCGTTCAGGAAAACGCATTACATTTCCGACGGAATTTAGCGCATTTTTGTTACACTTTTCATGTCGTATTTGTAGCTTTGGAGCAGTGGAATGGACACGTCCCATAGGCACTAGGACCCACTACGCGGAGAGAGGCGAATGCGCAACCTTGATCCTAAAACTTGAAGTGGGCTAGAACCACATCAGATCTCACTAGGTCAGGTGTGGTAACCGGCCAGACCACAGAGGGTTGCCATCTACCTCGAAATTGATCGGGAGATAAGGGATTGGAACCTCTGACCCTTCTGATCGCGAAAGTTCCATCCTATTCGCCACCTCTGTTCAACAATACCAGATGAATAAAGTTAGACTAATTCAATTACCTTTACTTCGTGTCATGTTCCGCGACCCATGGGCAAACTCGAGCGGGAGTCAGAATTTACAAATCCCCTCGCATCAGTCCATGAGCTGGTATAAATTGGCTTTTCCGTAAAAATGCATTCACTGCTGAGTGAACCTGAATAAAGTTAGCGAACATGCAATCTATGAACCTTACAATAAAAATGTTAGAGGCAAAGAACTTTGTGTTAGCAATAAAAGTTTACAATTTCATATCATGTCATGAAAAGCAACGACAGCAAAATAGTTTGTGCAGTGTCAGAATTTTAAACTATACATGACAAACGAAAATCTGTCAGTGGTACGTGTGGTTCAGATCGCATTTTTGACATTTTACGTCCTTACCAGTTATCTTAACCGAGTTCCACAAAAAAGACTATGCTGTCAGTATGAAGTATTAGAGAGGTAATTAACGGACGAGAACAGATGGATTGAGTTTGCTTTGTATCCAGTTGCTGTCTGATGTCTCCTTCCGTCAAGTAATTGTGCTAACCTTCTTCAACCAGCGTGCATATAAATATATGTACCAGGCAGACAGGTTGAAAAATACTTGACTTAAGAATCAGCTATGGTCGCATTTGCAAGTAGCCTTTGGAACGACGGAAGATCAATCTAACTGTCAAATGTTAGAATTATCCAATACTATTTGGCAAGAAAACCGCACTTGAAACAATCATTTTATGTGGGTTAGTAAGCTCATTCACGTGTCTCGGGTAACTGGGTGATCGAAGATAATTTGTGACATATCATCATTTTTTTGAGAATTCCCAGCTGATCGCAATCATAAGGGTTCGAAACATTTGGCAGTGTCAAAACAAGCTGCCAGGTTTGCACCAATTTAAATGCAATGGAACGAGAGCTAATTAAATTCACCGGACTGATGGATATATCAACAATCCGGTTGTGTCCCCACAAGAAGCTGTCTTCTGTTTATGCATGTATTAATTCGGGTTTTATTCTCCCATTATCGGGCCATACTCAAGCAAGGGAAGGTACAAGGAAGGTTCTGCGCAAGTTTACTACAACGAATAAGCCGTGAAATTAAGAACGGTCGAAAAGCCGAGAACATTATACGGATCGTGGCCACGTTGTAATTAAGTCTAGTTGAAGCTGCCTCAAAATCGGAGTATTGATTAGTGAATTCATCCAGACGTGGATTAACGAGGAGAGAGATGCAACGTGATTAATGATTTTTAATCCCCGATCCGGCACCGTAAAGCCTTTTTCAGAACGCTAAAATGTATAAATAAGTAAGCAATGCAGAACGAAGGAAGGCAAGTTTTGGGCAAAACTGAGAACGTTACAGCGACCCACTGGTGAAAAGCTGTGGATCTGAATGAAATTCGAACTTGCAGATGGAGGATACCTTCGATTTATTACTTCCCATAAGTTGTGCCAGCTGATTTATCAGGTCATGCCGAGGAATGTTCGATCATTTCACTGAAGGGTCATTGGTCGTTCGTCCGACTATGTAAGCGAACGGCTTTCACCGTAGATCACTTTTAGTAATATGATTAAATCAGCAAGATTTCAAAAGTTGGAATGCCTATCTTCTCGTGTTCAAAGTGTTTGCGTATATGTTCCGTCAAGCGCGAGTGTCGTAAATTCTAGTCTCATCATCGAACAAGAAAGACCTAATGTGGAATGCTGATCAACTAGATTGCTAAACAGTTAGAATTAGTTGAACTTTTTTCAGGTAGTTATAACATATGGAGAGCATTAAAGACTCTGAAGAAGTGAAATGCAGTCAGTTGTGGAAAGGCAGTCACAAAACGGCTTTCGCTGAGGAATCGTTTGGTTGAATTTCCTAATATTATACAAATAGAATCTGTAATGACGGAGAATTATATTGAAAATGTACGTTCTATTCCTTCACACGAGGCCTACGCTAGTTGTTTCTTGGCATCCAAAAGCTTTTGGAGATCAGTAACTAGCACACCAAGATCGTTCAAGACTCGTTTTGACGGCCATGGTTAGTGTCTGTCAAGCCCTTAACATTATCGCATTTCAAACCGAAGATTGCCAGTTCAAATCCGCCTATTGCAGGTCACCATCCCCACGTGATAGTCTTCCGTTAGCCAACCCAACCACTGAAATTGATGGACATTATCGTCTTACAAACAAAGAAAGTAAAAGAACAGAGGAAAAAAGACGAGATACAAGGAGATAACAAAATACACGGACAATCAACCTAGGGTCCTGAAAGAAAAATGAGATATGCGGAACACAAAAATTTGCACATGGTAAAACCATCAAAACGAACAAAGAATCAAACAACACTGCCTACCTGAATTGCATTATCCGGCGGAACTAGGGTTCTTATCGACCTTAATCTGTCTTCCATCGTCATTCTTCATTTTATAACCGCGTTTTCTCGTCCTTGTTACATCTTTCCTCGTCCGCGTATGATCACGCTCAACCTTTCATTCGGGTTCCATCTGTTAAACTTCTGTGCAGTCACTACGATAGAAAGATTTAGTGTGCTCAAAAAGGAGGACTACATGTAGGACCTCTGATAATCTTTGTCAAAGCATGATGTTCGTCAATCAGATACCAATTTCCTCGGCCTAGCGAATGTGCAGTAACTCAAAAAATGATGCTATGCTAGGGTGTCTAAAAGTCTGCAGTTACCAAACACGCGATACTGCTGATAGCAAAGCAACCTGTCCTTGCATAAATCATACACAATTAGTTAATAATTTATTTCGTGACCTTCGCGCGGTTTTAAGTCAGCATGAATTTATTTTTCATGCTTGAAATACTCCTATTGTTATGTTTCCCGTCCGTCGTTGAGGTAAATTTTAGCTCTGTTGTACTGACGAAAAGTCTGTCAGGTTGCAACTTCATTTCTAATCAGTTCCGTAGATGCTCATTTAGACAGGCGTTGGGTTTTTTTAGCAGCTGGATATTTGCAACTCGCGCACAACGAGTGAACGCGACACAGGAGGACAAAACAGAGAGGGAAGGTCGAAAAGAAAAATTACAAAAGCACACGTATGCATCATTTCTGGGACCGAACGAACCAGTGTTGCAAGAAATTGTCAGCTCGAAAGCTTCCTGATCCGATTTGTTCCTTCGAATTCGATTTTCCTACTAATCAGCTGTCTGTCTCAAGGGTAGTAGCAACAAAATCAGATTGTAGAAACCAGGCGAGTTCCAATCAACAATCTCAGCTCCATGCGTACAAGTGAACACCGAATCTCTTTGCTCAACCTGCCTGGTGGGGACTATTTAATTTATTAAGGTGAGCAGGTTTGGGTGTCCGTCTTGAATTGTATGGTTAGCTTAACCTAGTGATCGAACCCGCGGATGGCTTGATAACTAAACGCTAGATGAAACGACCGGAAACCTGCAAAGTTTGTACAAAATTCAAGGAAAGTGTTTTGATTATCTTGCAAAATCTCTAAAAGTGAATGCGAGTGATATCCGACTAGGAGTTGCTTGACAGTTTTGAAGTTCACTTTCCCAATTCTCGTTCGAGGGTTGTGTCTGCGACAGGTGATTTGCAGAAGTGTTTGGCCGGTGGACGAACAAGTACCAGTTCCACTGCCGTTCGCCGTATCAACTGTCGGCTTTGTACTCAGTCAAATGGTTTTCCCAGCCCGACAAAAATCGTTTCGAGAACAAAACAGGACCACCAGCACGGGACAGAGCCGAGTAACGGTTTGGATTGCTGTATGTCAAATGATGGAAGTGCCTTTAAACGCACAAGTGTCCACTTGATTTTATTTCAATTGTACACGGGGTAACCTTGACTGAAGGTCATCGGATGAAGGTTGAATTATGCAAGGGAAAATTGCCGTACAATAGGCAGAAAATTTGGATCACCTTTCATTCACTTTGAGTACCAGCGTTTGTATTCAAACATACTGATTTTCAACGGACAACGATTGGCCATCAACCGTTTCCAGTTCAATTCATACCGTAATCAATTTTCTTGTATGCTAAGGTCTTTCGAAAAACTTAAAGGGGAAAGCGCCAGGTTCATTAGTCGTTTGGTAGTTTTCTAAGCTGATTTGAACAGATAATTTCCATTGGAAATACGGGTACGGGATAAAATTCAGCCTAATTTTATTCCCTAATGTGTCACTTAAGTCGAAACTAATGCGACATTTTTTTATTCAATTGTTTACCTTTGGCTGAAGTGTATCAAACAACAACTTCCCGGATGGTAGGATTCAGAACCATTACACAACAGACTAGTAGAAACCGAATATTACGACAGCTGTCCTGATGCACGTGGCCGATGACTATTTGGCATAACTTAAATCGAAAGTGAAACGTGATTGGGCGGCATGGCAACAAAGCTGTGAAACGGATATGGTTGCATTACCGTTCTAATGAAAAAACTCTAATTTTGAAAATCCCAAACTACTTTCACCATTACCTTTAATCAAGTGAATCTAATCGGAAAAACGACACCAAGTAGAGTGTAGGGAATGTCTGAAGAAACGTTTTCACGTACCGCGCTATTTGTTTTCCAGGCAACGTGTTTGTGCTCCTGGCTTCACAACCCACTCCATAGCCTACTTCTCAGTCTACCTTCATTCGATAAATGGCCCAATATTGGATGCAGTAGATTCGAGAATCAGTCCTTGCATGAACAGAGTCTATGTCCTATGGGCAATTTCATTTAAGTACTGGTTGAAATATCCATTGCACACTAAGTCGACTCACGGCCGCAGGCAGAAAACAAGATATACCAAAAGGCAGGAAAATCAGTCAGTCCGATTCAGTATCTCGTAGAAAATTGTTGGGCAAGTAACATGACAAGTAACAATGACCCTTTGTACGCACTTGTCTATGTAGGTTTCTTCGAAGTCGAACAAACCTGGGAGTGTGAAAAACCGAAAATTATTAGCTGCATAATGAACGTTTTGTTCACATGGCTGGCAAGCGTAAAACAAAAGAACAAGGAAATAAAACAAAACAGAATGGTCCGTTAGTTTCAAATATCTTCGGATGATGAATAGTAACAAAACTTGTGAAAGGTACTACTTTCAAATAACAGTAATCATGATGAGTTTAAAAATTGCATTACGTTAGCGGTGAAAGTCAAAAGAAAATGCCTCCAGCATGGGACAATTGCGGTAACTGTGGGTAAACAAATGAACGATGCTGTGGGAAACCGGAAAAGATTTCTACAGTAATCTGCCAGCGGGACAGTTCCCGTCATGTGCTCTAGCAAGATATCGTTGGAACAAAGCACACACAATTAGCTCCGGTAGTTCAATGGCTAGTTGTCTACGGCTCTAAACTGTCCTCACCAATTTCGAGTCTAGAGAGATCGTTGACTAGGTCGTAATAGTTTTACTGTGCTTTTACGCGTTTTACTGGCGAGTTTGCTGTCTAGACTGCATGTCTCAACTTTTATTTGCATAAGAAATCATCCACTGAGAAAAAACTAGCGAAAAGATATTGTGTAGAATACTGCGTGTTAAACTAGCCTAGTGGTTCTGTCATTCAGAGTGTATAGTTATAAATATTATAGACAGAGAGCAGATTGGTTGATTCACAAAATAGATACTGGCTTTGTCTGTTAAGATGGGTAGAAGGATATGAGGAGATAGACAGGTACAAACCCCCAAGTACTCGCTTGTGCGTACACCTCCCGTTTTTCGCTCTGCACATCGCACTTGTAAATTTTAGCCTTTGTTTCATCAATCAACAATTTTGTTTTTCTTCACAACCAAGTATGACTTCGAAGGCCGGCGGAACAAGCCAAGATGATCGTCTAATTTGGGAAGCGGTCACACAGGTCACTTAACTAACACTTTATTCCATTGTTGTTCCGTCATCATGAGATAGAGTTTCAAAGGTGGACAAATTTCGTCAAGTGAATTCATTTAAGGCTTGCAAGCAAACCTGCGAACTTCTCTCCATTGTTCTTGATGAGTAATTGCATGACAATTTTCTTCATCGATTTTAATAAAAAATACTGTATGGGATTACCTTGCTAAAACAAACGAGTACTATAGGAATGTAGAACGGTCTTTGGGAAAATCAATTCCACAAAAGAAAAAAGCTAATTGCAACATGCAGTTTGAAATTTCATATCCCCCAATCGGCATATTACTCGAAAATAAAGACAAACTCGCTTTTAAAGTGGAATCCCGTAGAGCCAGGTCAGTGCTGAATAAACAGCGAATGAATACGCAAGATAGATAAACAAAACAAATTCCATGTCATTCTGAGCAGCTACTAGCAGGGATTTTCAAATCCATTGAAACAAATCAGTACAACTGTGATCCCTTTGCAGGCTACCGACAGTTTGGGTGTCTACAGCTGCACAATCCCGAGTAGGTTCGGATAGTTTTGAAATCCAACAGGTAATATCGTGATACATCGAACACGGAAGATGTGACGTCTGGGGTTTCACAGTCAGGTCCAACAATGGATTTGTGAGAATGACTACTCATCCAGGGATCGTAGGGGCAGTTTTTCCCATTTCTGCTTTTATATTGTTAAGCAAATTTGCAGATGCATTGGATGGACTTACAGTCAGCGACTTATAAGTTTTGCGGTCAGAACGCAATTCACAGGGATTCTTCGTCCTTTTCCCATTAAGAGACCGAAATGTGTTCACTGACAAGAAGCCAGATCAAGCATTGATGTTCATTTTGCATGAGATTTAGTACTGGCAATCGATCTAATGGCCCTTTAAATTCTTGAATTTCTTAATAGCAAGGCTTTAAAGAAAAGGATAGCGGAGACGTTTAAATTGCCTCAACAATGGCACCGAAAGCATGTATTCTACTCGTTCCAGCTTACCTTCCAATGTCATCTGAATGGTAAACCATCATTGTATACCACTTCTAAGTATATGTTCACTATCCGATTCATCATCCAATTGGGAAGCTCAATACTAAAAGTCCTCAACAACACTACGCAGCTGTTTCAACCATGTTAGGAATCAGTAGCGGTGCACATTCGTCACGCTCAAACCGGATTAAGAAAGTCCGACGAGTGACTATCGGTCAAAAGTGGCTCTCGACAATCTATTGTACGTAACCCCATGACAGCATGTATCCGATATTGCTTTTGTATCTCTACAGACTGCATGCGTGCATAAGCTGTTGCTCACCGTAAATAACACTTCTGAAGATAGCCATGACGGATAATCTAGTGTTATATCCCGGGGTTAATTTGACTTGACTAGACTAAATCATCTACTGGTGATACTAATTTGCTTACTAATCTACCTGTGCCAAAATGCCTACATCATTAGTCCCAATGACTGCAGATTGTTTGAGCATACGAATGCCGCTTTGCATGACCGACCTTCGATCCGGTTAATTTCTCCATCCAAATCCTAGGGGTTATCGCGTGCATTTGTTCATATCCGCATGTATTTACTTTTGCATGTGTTTGTGTATGTGCGACCTTTTTTAACAGTCCGAGCACCTTCTTCACAAACTATAGCTGCCACAGTCGAAAGGTGTGAGGGAACACAAACTCAATTAACTACGTGATCACAAAGACAACCACGGTGTTGGCATTACCAACCAAAATGGGAGTGAGAAACAATTTCTCTTTTTTCCTTGTGAAGTGCCCGTTTTGTTCACAGTTTCAACTTGGAAGTGTAGACGTTTCATGGTGAATCATTGAACGCAGTTGTTCCGCTCAGCGGTACTCTTAACAGGCAATAAGAGTTCCACATGAAAATCAGATTAGGAAACCAAAATTCACTTAGATTTTCCGTTCAGAATTCCGGACGTTAATCTAACAGCGAACCAGTGATCTACCATGCACCAGAGATACAATTTTGTCTCTTCAGTTTCTTAGTCTCGACCGCCGAACAGGAATTGTGTCTGAACATTTAGTACTGCGCAATCGTCATCATTCCATTGGCAAACCGTAACTGACCTGGTTTTTCTTCAATGCAATAATCTTGGTCATCTTTAAATGGAAGAATCTGCCCACCCCCAGACCGAGTGCAAAGGACAGTGTTTCGTGGAGTCATGCATAGCATACTTTAATGTTACTGAAAGAGAAATCAATTTACTTTTTCAGTAACCCGATGACATCCGGTTCGATTCAGACTGGAGTCAGCATCCATTGGATAGGAGAAAAGTGACTGGTTTGTCCTTCTATGCGTAAAGATTGGAATTTTGCATCATTTACAAATTGTGTGCAACAGATCACATTTATTCGCGCATTGACGAAGCAAAACGGAAGCACAAAGACTTCGTTTGTAGCTATCACTTGTGAAAGCGAAAAAAACACCGCGCAGATTCATTTCTTCTGACATGAAATACTAATCAGAACCTCATTCAGCAGACGTCTGGAGAGTAATATCAGGAATGATAAGTCTAACTAACGGCTTATACTGCATACCGAATAAAAGAATGAATTCTTTCCTTCAACAAACAATTCAACTATCTGTCGCGAGGATATACGGTGAGGAACGTGCAAACAAAATGCGAGCCACAAAGCACTCAGATCCGTTAAAATAGCTTGTCTAAACTGATATGTCACGTGGTTTATAAATATGCTACGTACAAAACCGTGTGATGAAAGGTAGACGGTCGATAAGGCGGCTTCAACTTTAATTGTCTCATTCTTGCACGTAAGAATTTCGCATGCCTACTCAATCAGAGGAGCAGAAAGAGTTATGGCTAATACTGTTCACGTTCTTAATGCGAATGATATAATAAGTTTTACAATCAAATTATAAAACTTGCCTTTAGAAAGATTACCCACGGTATTCGAAACGTTGGCGCATTACATCTCCCAACAAGGCTGTGTTAGTAACATTATATCATTAACAATAAAAGTCAATAGATGGCGCATCGATTTTTCGATACACTCCATGTGTCATTTGATCTTGACTGTTCACATTCTGTTTGTATCGTCATGGGTTAATCACTATAATAGTGCTTGCCGCGATCGATTGAGGTTGGAGAATCTGTCTTTGCCTACCAGTGACAGAGTGACTCGCGAAGAATGCAGGTGAATTTTCAAGTCCATAAAAACGGGATGATAGATCTGTTTGTACTAGGCGAGAACTGAAAAACTACACATGTACTTTAAGTTATGGCAAGGTTCAGGTACATGCAGAAGCGAACAAGACAGGTGGAGCCATGAAGAACTGAGTTCCAATCCTCTCGAGCAAATAATGACTAGGAGAGATCATGCAAGACTGAAAAGAGTAGAACCACTAAATGTAGGGCGCGCACTGAGGTCTACTTTTCCAAACCCACTTCCAGCTTGGATATTTGAAATTTTAGCCGAAATCTGTCCCGGACGGCCAAGCGATGGAATCGGGTGACCTGATTCATGCGCGTAGGTCAAATTCGTTGTAACGCCCAGATACAACCCGTGGGCAACTACACCGTGGTTCATTTTCCACCACAAGCATTCCGGGTGCAAAATCGTCACGAAATTAACTTTAGCTTGAGCTTGGGTCAACCGATTACAGAAATTTTGCACTGAAACAACGATCCACATCTACGTGCACGCACACGAAACTCTCACAAACACGTACAGATGATTACACGAGCGTTTGGAACAAGGAGGGATCAGTGTCGCTATAGGCAGGTCACACTAAAGGGGAGTGCGAAGGGGAGTAAGGCATGGCGCAAGTTCCGGTGGAATGGAACGATGCGTAAACTTGAAAATACACTAAAAAATTAGGGACGTGAAATGACATTACCGAATAAAATGAAGTTATAAAACACAAAACACGCATTTCTTCATCCAAGTGACCCCTGAACCCAAAGCTCGACTAGGCGGCCGAACGGCTAAAAATTGTCTGTGTTTTTGGAAATGCACCCTGTTGTATGTGTGACTGATCGATGTTCGGTATCCAACATGGGTAATACAAATTATGAAAATCAAGATTTGCTTCTAAGGTCCCCTTTTTTTAGTCGTTTCATTCTGCGTTTGGTGGTCTGCAGATGAAATTAGGACCCAAGCAAATGTTGCACTTAAGAATAGCGATTGCAATTGCCCCACATATTGTGGATGTCACCTCCAGATGGTTGATTCATTCTACCCGAGTTTAGCAACGATTTCGCACCCCTTTTTCACCGAAATCTGGGAAATATTTTTTTGTTAGTTTTAGACATACCGTAAATCTGAGGATCGCATACCAGTTTAGAGTGTGTCGTTCCTCACCCACCCAACTAGCCTAATAACTAGGGTGGGGGGATGGATTTCCCCAATGCAGAAAAGTATATTGACTGAAATTTAGATTATTGATTGATGGGAAGCACCGAGTCCGGATTACCACCAATGGCTAAACCACCTTGATGGCGGATCCTTGAACGTTTCTACTGAACGATTCATTATTCCATGAACTCGTGAAAAGTATGGATTTAAAGACAGCCAGTTGACTATCAAACCGAAGAGCTATGATTGTTCATTCGAATGATGTTTGGTTTTTCAGATAACCGCTAGAAAGTTTATTCGGAAATCACGTGAGATCAATTTATTATCATGGACCTCACGGACAGTATAATCCGATCCACGTGCATCGTAGCAAAAGCAAGATTTTATTTTGCGGAGGACATAAGAATGTAAACGACAATACTTGCTAGGAAATGTAATAAACATGAAAGCGTCAGATAGCTGATTCATTGGAACATACGAGAAATATTTTTATGCACCATGGTTGATTGTGATATCACACACAGCGTTATTTTCTTCCCGTTGTCTACGAAGCTTGCCAGTTTGGTCGACCGTGATGGTTGCGGTTCCACTGAATCTTAGAATTATTGATGCATTATTATTTATTCTCGGTATCGGGTAATACTGTCCGGGATAGTGACTCACACCGACCATCTAACCCCACACGACGATCTTCACGTATCTGTCCACAGGGCATGGCTGCCGAACAGACGGGTCAGCTGAACGTGGGCGATGCAATTCTCAGTGTGAACGGGGAGGATTTGCGAAATAGCACACACGATGAGGCGGTCAAAGCACTGAAACGAGCTGGTCGTATTGTCGAACTGGAGGTAAAACACATGCACGAGGTCACGCCCTATTTCCGACGGTAAGTGCAGTCCGAAGAAATAATAGATTACACTGGACTACATCCCATCTTGTGTAGATGGCTTATATTAAACGGGCTGAGCCAAAACCTATGTGGATACGTCAAAATTCTGATTCCACTAGGTTGTTAACAAGCGTACGTATATGTCTATTGGAAAATGTTATAGTATTAAATATCACATGATGCCAATTCGCCCTCCTCTGTGTAGTTTTATTACCCGAGTAAACCGACCATGCTAAAAAATGCATTAAATTTCACTACAGACCCAAGTTAGGCATGAAAAGTTAGTCGATTAATAATGAGGGTTGGCCGAGTTTTTATCGTTCTACCGCTGGTTGTTACTAAACAAAACTGCCTGAAATGTGAATGCCAATTGATCACTTTCAAATTGCATTTTGGGGTTTCGTAGCAATAAGACCAAACACTTAGCTAAAACCGTTACTTACGAACACAACCTTAGGTAGTTGGGCAGTTGAATTTGTTATTCGTGCAAAACCTACTCAGCTCTACTGGCCAGCAATAGCGTGCGAGAGCAGTTAGCGACCGTTTGCAAGCAGACGCAATCTGAAATCGTAATCGCGGACGGTCAGTCAGAATTTCAACTTGAATGTCACAGGTATGAGTTTGAATTACGAGACGTGTATTAAAAACCTACACCAAAGAGAATGTGAAGCATCCAGTTGTTCACAGGAAAGATGGACACCGGAAGGGAATAAAACGAGAATATTTTTGAGCAAGAAAATGTCTGGCAGATTTATTCACCTTGTTTATTTTTTATCTTGTGTATCACGAAGACAACAGTATTCGTCACCTCCGGGAATGTTGTCACAGTCAACGAAATGATGTTGAACGCGAAACATTTCCAGCGCATTTGCAATTGCNATTTCCGCAGATGTTCTCAGTTATGTTCGTAGTCCACGTATTAGACCTGCTCAGTGAACATCCTGATCTGAAAAATATCCGTATGTGCACAAAAAGAAATTTTAACACGTATCGATCATTGGCGAACGTACAAATTATCAGAGGAAAATCTTTTCCGTTTCTTACCTACGGAGGCAATAAACTTTGGGATACTCAGAGTTGCCACACGTTCTTCATTTCCTTCCTGCGCTTATGAGAAAAACGCCCATTTTGCATGGTTTGATTGGTCGCAGTGCTTCCATGGTTTCTTTATGGTGAGCTGGGCGATGATATCACATGGTGAATTATTTCATGAAAACATTCAATCTCCTACTACTAAGATGTAACTGTCGTATTCTCAACGGCTATCAAGTCGCTCACGAAACCCATCTGGATCACTTCCATTAGCTCATTTGATGTTAACTTTAGTAAAATAATCGATCCTCTGGCTATGTTGAAAGAAATAAGTGATCACTTGCCGTGTCAACCATGAAGCAAATATGCGGAAGTACAAGGTCATTTCACCTCTCTCATGTTGACCGCGTACTATGTAATCACCTTGAAAATGACCTTGAGTCGGAAACGTATTGTCAATTAAAAGTTTGTATCGTCCTTATCGATAACTATCCCCATCCTCGAACACTTCATTTGAAGAAGGATAACTTCAATACACGATCCTGGGAAAAGGAACAGGGCATATGGTGGTATTCACTATCGTATTCCAGATTATTTAAATACGCCTAAAGAACTTCAGCGGCTGGTGTGAAATGGACGCTGCATAAGTACATATATATATACATTATATAGATATTAGTAAGAATATCGGCAGCCCAGGTTCGATTTGTGAAGGATAATCAAGTGTTTGATTACGAGTCCCGATCTGGACCGAAACGTCACCATGAACATTATACATCTTAGTGTATTCCCTTAAGGTTTCTTAGTATGCGTAAAGGTATTTTGAAATTCCTGCAGCAAACGTCGTATGAACATTTTTCGCTTCAGTAGCTAACATTATAAAGATGCAAATACCTGTATTTGTGTTCAAAGCGAACTGCCGAAACTTTGTGTTAATAATATGAAAGCCTGGAAGTTATTCAGCCAATAAAAAGCGGGAAATTTGGTCGGTACCGCATTTTAGTTGCCATATGTATATCTCGCTGGTGACAAATCACAAGCATTTTTAAGTGAGATTTATATACAAAAATTTAAGGCATGTACTGTGAAAAATTAAGGGTGAGCAAATAATGGCTGGCGATGGGCCAGCCATTGTCCTTCTGCGGTTTTTCGATCATTTTGAAATGGTTTCCAGTAACTCCCTAATGAAATTGTCATTACGTCATATGCCAAGAAGCTTGGATATTCTGCAGCAATGCAAACTGTTTAAATAGCCCATTGAAATATCTTGCCGGGCCACGGAACTCATTTGGAACCACCTCGTTGTTTCAACTGTACTTTCAGGCGATATACGTCAAATTAAATGAAAACTACTCTATTCAAGTTGACATGTCTCGTAGCTTCTGGTAGGATGAAACATAGGACTATTTTCAGAGTCGCTTTTGGTTTTCATATTGCATACTTTACTAGAATCAAGGGACTGTCCGTCTCCAGAACGGATAACTTTCCCGTATCCGTAATATGTTATCTTTTGATCCGCTTTTAAGGCCTTTTCGTGTTATTCGTGTTGAAATAAACAAATCCAGTGGAAATAAAAAAAGAAAGAAAACGTTTTTGGAGGATTAGTTTCTAAAACCACCCAATTTAATAATCGTCCTGCATACCATCTCATGTCCTGAGCTTACCAACAAAATTAACGGGACGTCAGATTAAGACACCCAGCATTTTTACTGTTGCCAAAGATAATTATGTTAGTTGTTTTCGTGCGCTGCTGTTCCATATCTGCTGACACCTGGAGCGTTTAAATATGATTCGACTCTCTCTGGGCAATGGTACATAAAGTATCACCAATAATCTGCGTCAGGACTAAGGAGAAGGACCTCAGTCGCAAAATTCCAACATGACTATAGATAACATTGTGGAGACTCTCGGATAAGATCAATTTCCTTCCCAAAATGCACGTTTTAGGAGTAGTTAATTCGCACGGTTTTGGCCACACGGTGGCTTGGATTAGTGTGAAAAGCCGCAAAAGTGTAAACTAGTTCGTCTTATCTTACACAGTGACAACAAACGACTTCGTTGTTTTCTCGTTGACTTTGTCGCTATCACATTAACAACGTAAGCGACTGGACCATTCCGCATGGATTATGTTGAAATAAAATCAACATTGATGCAAAACAGAGTCTTGCCTAAACGAATTATTTCCTGTTCGATAGTAACCAGGATTACTAGTCTCTACTTTAAGCAAAACATCTAAATTAATAAATAATCAATGCCCACCCAAAAATACCAATTTGCTCCCGAATCGAATGTCCGATACAATAAGTGCTTATGTTAAACAGTCGAAATTGTCATCATTTGTGAATGCAAACCAGGATAAACCCGAAGACCCTTCGAAAATGTTTGCGAACTTTTCATTATACAGCAACATTTCGTTTGGCCTCGCAACAGAGTTCACCCATTTTGAACCAGCCGTATTGCATTTTACAAATGGATATAATAAACTCACAATATTTGCTAATAAATTACTCCACCATAAAAGAAGTGAAACTGGGAATAATAACGCAAATTTTCGAAATACTTCAGAGTCGACGACAGCTGTACCTATCTACAAACTTGTGTGGGTTCAATGTAAGGGAAAGTACCGAGCGAGGCAGAGAAAGGGTGCGAACTTTAGTACAGACTTCACCGCGCATATGTTAACTCATCTAGTCTCCATCTCCACGTCGTCCCTTCTTCAGTGGACAACGTGCTCCGTCAGTGGGATCAATGTTACCCCGTTGTCCACGTCATGTTGGAAAGTTGAGTTGGGGGGAACTGACTGAAAACCTTGATCGGAAAGTCCAACCTGTGGGACAGTAAGAGAATTTGAAGTCTTGTGACCGGATACGTACCGGCCGCAAATTGCCCAGTTCATAAATACCTCGGGTGGCAGTAGGCACCCTGAGCACCTAGTACACCCGTCCGACTCAGATACCGGTTATCACCGTGCCGTATGCTTCACGCCCCGCCCGTGAATGATTGCGAATCAGGGTACAGCCACCTCTCCTAGGCGCATTATCAAAGACCAGTCAGTCAAGCTGAGGACGCTGGTCATCAGCTTTCATTCTCATATTTTGACGAAAACGTCTCAGCCACGAGGATGAACAGAACAGAATATCGCACCGGTTTATTCATCACCGTTATCCAATTGTCTAAGAATACTAACTAGTTCAGTAAAAATTTTGCAACCGTATAAGTATACTATCAAACCTACTGAAAATCCAAATTATTCATTCTGAGTCATCTCAAACTCAGTCGGTCAAGAACTTTTCTGGTGTGTTCCGTATCATCTGTTATGACGTTATTTGCAACCATTAGGTTAGTCACAAATTGGATTGTTAATTTTATTGTTCGTTGAATGTGTATCCTCAATTGCCAAGAACAGAACAGAAAATATTTGGCCTGCAAATCAAGATGAGTGAATGCATTTCTAGCACATAGAGAATGGGTTCGCAGGCTGCCCTAAGTGTTTATGCAAGGTATCATGGACAGTCAACCTGAATACCAGTCCGGGGATTGTACACGTGGTTAGAATTTTGAAACACATTGCGATTTTAATTCCATCTGCTGAAATTCCAATTAGCAATCGATAAAATGAAGCTGTGTACCACTATGCGCATACTAAATTTGCCAGTTTCAGCCCAGCTCTGGGAGACGAATAGCGACAGAATCTATTCTCGTTTAGGGCTTGATCACTTTTGCATGTGCACATGGATGTTGATAGTGAGTTGAATCCGGTTAGCAGGTAATCATGACGGCATCAGGAAAATTTAAGTCGATCTATTTTCCTTTCAATTAGATAACTGACGGTAATTTCAGTTGAGATATTGCATGTATATAACTTTTGGAGAACCATCAACTATTGATCTTCTCGTGAATAAATTCTGTCGCAAAATGTTAACCATTTCACGATGGCAGAGCCACGAGATCAGACCGAAGCTATCTTGTATACATTTTCCTTTTGCCATTCATCTATATTCTGTTTACGTGGATTTAGCGAGCATTGACAACCCATGTCCAACCCCGGGGGGGATGTAACAAAGATCGGCTGATAGTTCTTTGAAGTCTTTAAAGTTCAAAATGTTTTCGAGAACGACAGGCTTTGAATTAATTCAGCCGGGTGTCAAAAACCTGGATGTACAAATGAAAATGCATTTCATGTTTCACATTTTCCAGATGTCCTATAACGTTCGGACCTGAAGGTAGCGGTACAAATCCTAGCATGCTGATCAGTTTCCTCACCTGACAGCTGAATTTTGGCAGAGGCCTCTTTCCCAAGGATGTTGCAAACTGTTGGTTCATTAATGAAAGGGAAAAGAATAAACGATAAAGCCGCTGGCAGCAGTTTAGCATGGCTCGCTTTGAGCTGCCTTGGACTGTTCTCACTAGACCCGACTTAGCGAAGAGTAGGCACACATTTTTGGCGTCGCACCAAAAGCGGGCACACCAAGTGCGAATTTTCGAGCTAACTTCCTAAACCTGAGAGATCAGTGTAAATAGTCTTAAAGACAATGTTATCGAAACAAGTGCACGTATTCTAACCCAAGTTATGGTTGTCAAGACCACCTGGAGCCTGCTGGACTAGAAAACAGGTGCCAAATGATGAATCGGTCATTTTGGTCTGAACCTTTTGGTTAGAAACCCGCTAGATTTGACCAGTAGCAAGAAGCACTTGTGAAATCGGAATTAGTAAGGGGGAGCGTAACTTTGTCACACAATTTGATGGCGGTTTGAAAGAGATGTTAAATACATCCGACATGTTCACTTCCAAAGGACAGTGTAAACCGTTGTGGTTCCAGTAAAATATTCTATTAAAGTTTGCCACTCTGGGTCTACATTTTCAAAGCCACGATCATCTTGTGTCATGCATTTGAAATGATAAGTTCGGCAAAAAACAGCTATTGTAATTCACCGTTTTTCAGTAGGAAAATCTGAACACACTTCTCACACTCACACAATAATCGGGTTGTTCGAGACAATAATAGCCATTCCAACTTCTGCCAAACGGCCATTAAGTATTGCCAGATAATTCTAAGGTAGATGTCTTGGCTTTCCATTAGCAAAAAATGGATGTTACAGGAAACCCCAATGTTTACACATTTCAATGCACCAGGGTTTCATTTCCTTGCGCTCAAAATTGACACAGAATGTATTCAGTAGTTTGAACAATCCCAGTCCGATGCATTTTGTAACTGTGAAGATTCCATTTTGGTTGTACAACCAACTGAAATGCTAATGTCATAATGATCACTTCGCTGTTTTCGGGTAGTTGGAGAAAGTGTTTTATTCCAGTGTGCAAATCATCTATTTGTTGCCTCGTGTGTGTTCGTCTCATTGAGTCCTTGAACCGGTCACACCAAAGTTTCCCTAGTTCGAATAGCGTTTGCAACTGACAGTTCGTGACCGGTGTTTTATCGATGACAAAACATCGGCTTTGAGTTGTGTGTGGCTATTAGTGAACAGCTTCCGTTGAATTATTTGACCATCAACATTGGTTACCGATCAAACTCTCCTCTATCTGAACTACGCAAAAACTCCCATGTGATCGGTTTTAATTTGACGGAGCTCGCAAAAGCGGAGAAAGTATGCACGAATGAAGTCAATTGGCTGTGATTATATGAAATTTATTGTGTTAGTAGGAAATTGTCCGTTTAGCATTGTAATAGCGTAGAGTAGGCCATTTTTTCATAACCATTCACTCTGGTCGCATCCAACGCTTGGAATCTTTTATGTAAAATCATCAACGAACCTTACACAGATTTCCTTGTCTCCTTAGATCAATACTAAGGCTTTTTGTTCCCAGAATAGCAATTTTATTTAAAACTTTTTTCCAATTTTGGGGCAGAAAAGTAAATGAGTACACCCAGAATCCTCAGAGAAGATATAGTTTTGGTTTGTTTTAATTACAAACCGATTAACAGGTGAATGAAGATTGCAAGTCCCGAAATTCATTTCGTTTTTGGCAGTCCAGAAAAGAATTTTTCGCCTGATTTAGCCGATCAGTAGATTGTTCTCAGATACTCGTGAAATATGCAGGAATTCACAAATCTGACATTGTGAGAACCGAGTAGATGCATTTTGGGAGTCATTGGAACACCAAAACCCAGATTGTATGCTGAAATGTCTTTTTATTAGTCGACAGAAACGCAGTCGTTTGGTAAGCTAATTTGGACATCTTGAGTATCGGTACAGTTAAGCCAGTTTTGTGCATTTGAGTACTCCGGATTTCACATCCCGGTCTGCGAATCTCGGTGTTATCGAAATATCTTGATTAGTAGTTTAAAACTTTGGCATTCCCTTGTGCCTCTATTTGACACCGGCTAATCGTCAACACGGATAAGAAACCTCGGTTAACCTGATTAGCACTTAGTAAACAAAAGCAGAATAATCCAGTTACAAGTGCTTTGTATTACATGCCAGTGGTACCGAATTCCTTTAACTGAGGACCCAAATGGAGCTTTACGTGACCCATGGAATACTATTACGGCGAAGTGAAAACCCCAAGCCACTTAGCATATTCGTAGTAGAAAATTTAGGCGTCCATTTTCTGGTTTGTTTGTTTTCATGCCTGTGCACACCTGAAACAGGTTGGGGTAAAGCTTAAGGCCAATTTTAGAGCGGTGTTTCAAACATTCCGCAAGCGTGAGAAAACCGCGATAACAACAAATCGAGGCGAAGGAAAATTACAACTCACAGATTTTGGCACGTGGCTGTAGTCTATTTTGTCACGAAAATTTCCCATAGCAATCAAGCACAGCGTGCAGAAGAAGTGAAGAAGTGAAGGGAGCAAATCTGCCATCGGGTCGATTTGATCTTCACTTGCAATCTTTCTCCTTAGAATAACATGAAAAAGTAGCACGAGCATATAACCTTGCGATATAGACAGGCCGCATACCACCGGTGCTACTTGAACATATCTTGGTCTACTATGGACTGGCGTAAAAAGCATGGTACTCAGGTCTATGTGCCGTGTTTTAAGCTGAACTAAGGAAACTTGTAGAATAATTTTTCTATTCGTGTATCTTACAATTTGTTGAGAGCAGTGAGTGGGGTTGTTGATATTTTATGCCTAACTGTTTGTCCATCGGACTCTATTTCGAACGGACAAAAGTCAGATTCTCTGGTCGACCTTGCAATCGGAAAGCATCAGACTAGAGTTTCGTTCTCAGTAGAGCCCATCAGTGTTGCTTAGTGGTAAAGCGCACGTCTCCTATGAGAAAGGGCCTAGGTTCAGACTCCGGGTGCGACAAAGAATACTCACCACTGACGAGCTCTTGTGATTACGGAACTCGAGTCTGATGCTTTCCGAGTGAAAAGTTGATCGGGGGGTCTGAGATTTGTGCGTTCTAGAATAACGTTAACAAGTGAACATTCATTAATACAGTAAATAAACAAATTTTAGTCACTTGGTTAGCCTCGTCGGTTACTTCTCAAGGGAAGCGGAAAGCACAGCCGAATAGGGTTCACATGACTTTGGAATTGGTTTGCATTTACTTCAAAATGATAAGAGAAACTAGAAGTTGTATGAGGTGGAAAACTCGCTCACAAAATGGGCATCGAGAAATGAGTAAAAACTGGTCAGAAGCCGTACGTCATTGGAATAGTGGTTCGTGCAACACTGAATGTTCAGCTACGCAGTTCACGCTCGAGATCCTCGTCCATGTCCATGGTAGCTCAGAGATAGAGCATCTGCCCAACAAGCGGAAGATAGCCGGTTCTATTTCTGCTCGCAGAGTCAACTTTTGGATTCCTAGTGCTTAGGTGGATTTCCCATTCTACACAATTTCTGGCTTCTCGTGTCATCTTAAAATAAATACATATAGATGTTAATAATCCAGTGTACTGAAAATTCGATCAATATCCCATTAATACTACCATCGGTAAACCTTATTCCTGAAATTTTGAGTCCTCGAGAGGCAGAGAGGAGGAAACGATTAATTCTCAATAAATGAATGTGTATCCGTAGAAATAATCTAGGTTAAACAATCTATTGAATATCAATGGAATATAGCGTCTAGGCATTTTCCAGAAAAGTTGTCATTCGCCCTTAGTTCTTATATTCTTGGGATTCGGGAAACATATAAGACAACATACATAGACGGGTTTCTATCTATTCGTGGTGACTTCCAAAATGATTTACCGAAAGGGTTCCCGTGTCATAGTTCCAGATCAAGTGAGTCATTCAAAGGGCTGTGAAATTGGGGTTATACAGTTTCGAAAAAAGAGAAACATTTTTAGAACTAAACCAATTCCAGTACTTTTACCGGTTATCGCTGCCCGCAGAAATGCGTTTGTTAATTGTTTTCGCTCGGTATAATGCGAGTGATGGT
>LUCM01008764.1:28188-87176 GCA_008360955.1 Fasciolopsis buskii | reverse complement strand
TACGGAACTCGAGTCTGATGCTTTCCGAGTGAAAAGTTGATCGGAGGGTCTGAGATTTGTGCGTTCTAGAATAACGTTAACAAGTGAACATTCATTAATACAGTAAATAAACAAATTTTAGTCACTTGGTTAGCCTCGTCGGTTACTTCTCAAGGGAAGCGGAAAGCACAGCCGAATAGGGTTCAAATGACTTTGGAATTGGTTTGCATTTACTTCAAAATGATACGAGAAACTAGAAGTTGCATGAGGCGGAAAATTCGCTCACGAAATGGCCATCGAGAAATGAGTAAAAACTGGTCAGAAGCCGTACGTCATTGGAATAGTGGTTCGTGCAACAATGAGCGTTCAACTACGCATTTCACGTTCGAGATCCTTGTCCATCTCCATGGTAGCTCAGAGGTAGAGCATCTGCCCAACAAACGGAAGATAGCCGGTTCTATTTCTGCTCGCAGAGTTAACTTTTGGATTCCTAGTGCTTAGATGGATTTCCCATTCTACACAATTTCTGGCTCCTCATGCCCCCTTAAAATAAATACAAATAGATGCTAATAATCCAGTGTACTGAAAATTCAGTCAATATCCCATTAATACTACCATCGGTTGACCTTATCCATGAAATTGTGAGTCCTCGAGAGATAGAAAGGAGGAAACGATTAATTCTCAATAAATGAATGTGTATCCGTAGAAATAATCTAGGTTAAACAATCTATTGAATATCAATGGAATATAGCGTCTAGATATTTTCCAGAAAGGCTGTCATTCGCCCTTAGTTCTTACATTCTTGGGATTCGGGAAACATATAAGACAACATATATAGACGGGTTTCTATCTATTCATGTTGACTTCCAAAATGACTTACCGAAAGGGTTCCCGTGTGATAGTTCGAGATCAAGTGAGTCATTCAAAGGGCTGTGAAATTGGGGTTATACAGTTTCGAAAAAAGAGAAACATTTTTAGAACTAAACCAATTCCAGTACTTTTACCGGTCATCGCTGCCCGCAGAAATGCGTTTGTTAATTGTTTTCGCTCGGTATAATGCGAGTGATGGTCTGATGTGGTTGAGACCCGGTTAGACACTTGATTTTAAGTGTGCATGACCTTGATATCAAGGTCCAACTCAATATTTTTATTAATTAATGAATCTACGATTAGTCCATAAGAATTATTATTAAACTGAAGTTAACCAGCACAGAAATGTTGAGGTAGAAAACAGCTGACCTGTAATCAGATCCATAAATACGAGAGAAAAGTTCGACGGAACAATCTTTTCCATCGAATAATTGACCTAGGTATTAGTTGTGAGTTTAACCTAAGACTAATCGTATCAGAGGTATGAAATTTGCGAATTCTAACAGGTGTTCGTCATTCATGGCCGAATGGATTCGTCTAGGAGTCAAAGGATTCTGTGGAGCACTTGATGCTACTTGCTGACGTAATGGTTTACTCTACAAGCTTCAAACAATTCAAAGAACTAGTGAAAAAAATTTGTGAGACCAAGACAGTCGGCCAATTGTGTGCTTGTCTATACAGCTAGAAGTACTTAGGCAAATAAATGAAAAATCTCCCGGGAAGCACAGAGTCAGTTTCACCATTATCGCTACTTATAAAGAATAGGTAGCTCATAAATCATAGTAAGTTGGCTCCCGTACCTAACAGTTCTGTGCATTCAGTCAGCACCACAGTCTGATCGGATTGTCAAATATGTGTGCCTGGAATCATGCCAACTGTATAGTGGAATTGTGAAAAAAATTACTCTCCACACTAGGAATTTTGGTATGACTAACGGGATACTCAAATCGATTTGGGTGCATTGATTAAAATACGAATCACGGCAAACACGTCAACTTTGCATCATATTCCTAGTCCAAACGAACGGCACTTTTGGAATATCACACAGACCTACGAAAACAAAAATTCAGTAGTACTCTATTTGCATTCAGGACAAAGTTAAGGTGACAACATGACCAAACAATACTTAGGGCATCTTTATTCGCAGAATATCGCGGTTTACCAAACTATTCGCTGCGTGATGCCTACACTCATTTCGTTATTGGAAAATCGTTGAAGCATTGCTCAGCCGTTTCATCCGTATTAGAAAACGTCATTGCTGGAACTGGGATGCGAACCGGAGGGGAGTAATTACGATTCGAACGTCATAGCCATTGAGATAGCGGACGGGGCTTCAACGATCTGTTTAACTTCACCACATGAAGGGTTTGCACTAATTGGCAAGGCCATGGACCACTGGGGCACAGCAAACGACTCATACAAACAAAGAACTTCCATGCAGATAGCCGTAGTACAACGACAGCTTTGAACACGACGTATAGAGCTTTGTTATTTTGTCACCGTCAGCATTAAAGGACTGCATGGCTGACAAAACTGTTCATCATGTGATATTAACGCTCAACTCGCTATTAGAACGTCGATTCTGGAACAGTTGTCCAGCAAGCTGACAGATTTTGCATATTCATACAATTTTCCAAATAGAAGTACTGGCTGAACACACACACACACCACGTTCGAATCACTTCAAACTAATGCTGTTCAACCGATTCAGAACTTTGGTATTTAGAAAAAGGGAAGCACACCGCGTTAAAATACAATGAACTCCTTCCCTTGTAAGCTGGCAGGACAAGATTGTACTCCATTTTGGTTGTGAATACTTTGTTCTAAATGCTCGACCGTGTATGAGCTGGTCTAGTGTTTTGAACGGAAAAGCCAATTCGACTAAGCTGTAGCGCTGCGTAACAAACTACAGGGCATCCTAATGTTCGAAATGTGTGGTTATTGCGTACCATTGATCACAGACAGTTTTTCAGTAATCACCTGCTACGAATGTTAAATATAATTACAATTTATTACCACAGTCGTGAGAGTGCAACGCAAAGGCAAACACTGCAATCAAATTCGTTTTTTGCCTCACGAAAAGCCTACATCATCTAGTTCACTAGCCAAGATGTTGAATCGAACTTATGATATTTGCTTCTTTTTCGGACACGTAATTGCCGATTCAAAAGAAACTTGATTTTTTGACTGTAGTTCACAGCCAACAAGAATGATTCCCTGATTGCGATTCCTGTAAACTAGGAAAAATTTAAAAAAATATTAATCAGGCCCATCAACAGTTCAGAAGGACCCGGATCTACCCAGTTTTAAGTGTCAGTAAACAAAGAAAAGAATGGAAAAATCCAATTGGAAAACAAGTTGTTTGCTGACCCTAAAGTCTGTGTTTTGACGATCCGACTCGGGCAAAGTAGGGTGTGTTTATCACCAAGCAAATTAAACGTGGAGTTAACGGCCGTCCATGGTTCAAATTTTCTGTATTTTTACAGTTGAGAATGAGGAAATATTTACTTCTGATGATGTTATTATAGTCAGCAAAGGATAATCGCAGTCGTAAGGATTGTTAAAAACAGCTTATTTTTCTGATTTCCTGCTCATAATGTTCTTGAGATCGAGCCCAATTGAGGACATGTTTGGGTAGAGCATATTAGGTGTAAATGTGCTTCTCAACCAGAGTTAACTTGCTTCTGAAAGATGCCAAATACTTTCAGTCCTGATAAATACAAGTCATGTATAGGGCAGAGTTAAAAGTTTATTATCTCAAGCATTGTTTCAGGAAACTGTGAAAGATGGCTTTCTTTTTGAAGGACAGAAGCAAACTGAATTTTGTGCACAAATCAACGATTTCGGAGGTCAAGCAGACTATGTAGCAAGCATACCAAGCCGACCGTATTTACAGTTTTATATGGTATAAAATGTCGCGTCCTCAGTACGTTCATCAAAACTCCGTACATAGTCCTCCCTTGCACGGAGCCACTCTTCCATCAGTTGTTTGCTTCAGTACTCGTATGAAAGGGCATGCTGTTTTCGGGAGTTTGATTGCCGCCACCTGAAGGTGGTCACAAAAGATGGGTGGCTGTCTGTGGGACACTCGGGACTCGCTCCGTTCCCGCTAAAATGCTTCAAATTTAGTGGCTTTATTGCCTTTTTTATACCGCATACCTTAACATCGAGGTGGCCCTATCAAACTGGTCTCTTAATATGCGCAACTTTACCTAACAATTGCCAGGCTTTTCAAGTAAACAAAACGAGTCACTTGTATGAAAAATATCGCCAGATTGTTATTCTGTTGTTCCCGAGACAGACGAATGCAACAATGCTTTTCAATATCAGGACCAAATCACGGAAGGGGTGTGACTGTAAAATTTGCCTTGAGAAAGACTACCCATGGTAGTCGAAACGTTGGCACATTACATCTACCAACAACGCTTTGCTGTTAACATTATATCATTCACAGCTACAACGTTTTCCTTTCACAATTCATCTGCTAACTAACCTAGCCTTAGACTGAAGAATTTGCCTATAGCCGCAGAGGTACAAAAAATTCCGAATCAAGACAAAATGATATCAAAATTATAAACATGATGAGGGGCAGTTTTAAACCGGAAAAAATTTCCAACACTGTCTTCCATTGCATCGAAGAAAGTAAAAGTTCATTAGCCTTCAATATGCGAGTAAAATTCGACCGGAAACTAGCGTTTTCCTGTTTTTCCCGACTTTTGTGAAATATTCAGAACGTGAAACTATCTTGCGGATTTCGTGTAAGAAGACATATTTGTTATTTAACGGAGAATGTAGTTCCCTACGTCAATGAACTAATAGGACCAAGTCCACCACTTTCCAGTTGGCAATATGATCTCACTTGAAAACCCGGGGTTTTTTTTTAATCAAAACCTCTGCTCTTAGGTGCACGTTTTCCTCATTTCCTTCCTTCCAAACCCCAGTTAGACAAAATTTATTACCATTTTATGACCTCTCTGAGTCTCCCGAGGGAGTCAGTCCTTTAAACGTCAACTGATCGACCTGTTCATTCATATTGTTGAAACCCTGGTCTGAATAGCTCGCAAAAGAGTTGCTGAACTTTTGCCCCGGGGACATTTTGTGTCCTTTCGGTCGGATTTAAGTTTTACAAAATGTTTCTTAGTTTGTTAGGAAACCGTAAAATTAGTTTGGTCGAACTAAATATCAGAATTCTTAGTTCATTAGAAGTAGACGCTTTCTGAAGATTGATATATAACGCTTACCAAACTCTATATAATATAAGGTTGATCTGAATGTGTGGCATTTGTGATGTAATATCACTTTGGACTGCCTAGTATTCGTCTGTCTGAGGCTAACACTATGGATTGAAATGTATCACTGTTACTGTTTTATAAGTGGGTTGTCATGTGCATGCTTGCATGTGTGTGTGCGTGCCTGTGAACTATCGACCAAATAATACAAATCCACAACTGCAGTCCGGGGCTTTTTTGGGCACCTCCGTATCGATCTGCTTGAGTGGATCAAAAATCCGGACAATGTAGAGTTGCATACATAACTGGCATTTCCGTTAGACTTTACAAACTCCTGAGTTTGACTATGGCTTGCGAGTTTTGATGATATGTCATATTCACAACCATTGTTATCAAGTAATACAAATGAGTTCGCGGCAAGTTGGGCATCAAATACCACAGTCCTATCGAAGATGAATGTACGATTTCTCAAGTCCACCTTTCGCCCTGAAACCCATTTAGAAACGCTCCCAGTGGACCTTATGCCTCAGGTAGCTTTTGCTAAGAAGTACAGTACCGCTATTTGCATGATGGAATTGACCTTTTAAAGTGCAAGGACGGAGGCGAATGGGCGGAGCTTTTCAACAGATCGCCTGCCATTTGCTGCCTGTACAAGAAAGGTGTCTGGACCTGATTGCAAATCAACAACAGACAACGTACAAGGCATAAGACACTAGTCTCATTGGCGTGTGCAATGGAAGCGTTCGCTAGGAATTCCGAATGCCTGGCCTCACCCAAAGGGATATAAAATAAACACGCAGCCATTAGCTTACAGTGTGCTGCGAGATTATCATATCATTCTAGTTTATTCTAAGCTAGTTTTTCTGGTCATTCCTTAACTTCGGTTTGTGTAATCGAGTAGTATAATGCCCACTAACGAAATATAGAACGCGATCAATGATCGATGGTGCGGAGATGGACGTGAGAGCTAGCGTATGTGTGATATGCACTATTTCATTTATGTTTTCCTCCTATAGTTTTTCTACTTCGACCTGGTTTCCATGACACATTGTGTGCATACACTGGTGCCAAGAATATACTGACTAGTCGACCATGCATACTCCTTCACCTCGTGCGTACACTTAGAGCGAATTGCTTCAATAATGGTGCGCTAAAATGTGATCGACTTGGGTTTGACACTGAGTCCTAGTGTAGATCAAAACGTCAAAACAAACCTAAGAAAGCAGTGTACGCATCGTAATCTCTAAAACGTTTATATATATATATATATATATGTATAAATATATACATATATATACAAATGGAGGCAAAAACTATTCAGTAACTGAAAGATTTGTAAGCATACGCATGAATCTCAAAGGAACTTCAGATTGATGGAACATTGCAACCGTACGCACACATGTGGGATCATGATACCGTAATTTTATTTGACCTGATGCCACTAGCCATCTCCACTCGAGGCAAATAGTGGATGGAGAAACAGAGAGATAGAGAACACACCAATACCACACGGAGTTACAGAACCATGCAATCAAATGTTTGCAAATGTTCCACAAGTTCTAATTTTGAATGGAAATATATAATCATTGTTAGATAGTTTGATTTACACTATCACTTCGCCCCCTTTATTCTTCTGTGAACTTTAAACACTCAGCCACGTGACATGACTATTTTCTTTTCCACTGTTTTGTTTCTATCCAAGCCAGATTATTTGCATAAATTTCACTCGCAGAAAAGTTTTCACCATCTCCAAATGAAAAAACCGTCCAAAACAGCTAACGTGTTTAGCAAGTATCCAGTACAGAATCTGGTACACGTGGAGTCTACCATGAGATTCTTAATAGAGTAAAGTGATTTGTTAAAACTTAGGCACGACCATTTTGCGCTACTGTTAGCACGGATGTGTGGAAAACACAATATACTCAGATGTTTCGGGTAAGGGGATAGACAAAATAGGTAATTTTACAAACTTATAAGGGATTCCGAGAGTGGTGAGCATGCCTAATGGATGTGAAGGTGTCACATGGAGTCAGATGAAGACCATGGATTGGGTAATCAACCTCGTGGATGTGCTCACTTGGCAGATTGTTTGCAACATCATGAAACCTGTTTGCAGGTGCATTGTCAAGATGCAATAAGGTCATGCGGGCTCTAGTCTTTAGATGATGCCTAACTGTGGTTTCCAGCACATGAGGTAGACGGTGGTCTGTAGACTAGTAGCTGGTGATCACATTTTACCGCACACATTGTGCGATTCTAGCCGAATCATGTTTCACTACGAGAATGGCCACAGTCTGCCTGAATCTACTGCATCAATGCCAGAACCTATGAAAGTGGGTTGTAAGTCGGACCTCCGCTGTGCCAAAATCGCTCTGTCTCTAAGTGAAGACAATAGATTTATAATTCAGTGCGTCACGTATAGCCGTCGTTTTGTGGCGGTGTTGGTAGTAGGGATGTTCTACATGGACCAACCAAACCGAGCTTCTGAATCCAAGAACTGCTTCCCAATTCTGGAATTTCGGAAAACTACTCAAACACGCAACTACTAAAAAGGGCACCTCATCATTGAAGGCTACGGTAGACTAGTGAAAGTTCTACCGCGGATTGGAACCACTCACACACCAGCAGTTAGTGATTGTCACTTGGCGATAACAACTTTGTTCCAAGGCTGCAAACTATTTACACTATGTGGTTAATATTGGATTCCGTGAATTGCAGTTGCCGAAACGAAACCAGAAAAGAGTACGTTTAAGATTTTCTGTCACACTGTCAGAACCCAATCCGTGTTTTTGTATTCGCGCTCACATTAAAAATCTTCCAAATAAGCAATAGTAGTTGTGAATTGAAAACAATGATACCTATATCAGAAATACCACATTGATATCTGTCAGTAATCAATGTGATTCGCAACTGAATACAGAGGACTAACTGTCGAATGGGAACCTTCAAAAAGATAGAAAAATGGCATTCAGCTAGTACAGGGGTAAAGAAGCTCCCACGCAGGAATTTCGTCGGTCCTCTTTCAAACAATATGACTGTTTTTTTATTGTGAATGATATAATATTAATAACACAGCGTTGTTGGTAGATGTAATGCGCCAACGTTTTCGACTACCGTGGGTAGTCTTTCTCAAGGCAAGTTTTACAATCAAAATGCATTTTGATTGTAAAACTTGCCTTGAGAAAGACTACCCACGGTAGTCGAAAACGTTGGCGCATTACATCTACCAACAACGCTGTGTTATTAATATTATATCATCCACAATAAAAAAACCAATACATGGCGCATCGATTTTTCGATACACTCCTTACGTCGTTTGGTCCGGATAATATGACTGTTTGATTAAAATTAGTGAGTTATTGGTCCCAGTGGAAATCACCAATGCTGCACAGAATCTTTCTTCGAACATTGGACAGACGAATTCAATTTCTTCAATGGGATCCTGATGGATAATCAATGTGTTAGCGACGAAAATGGGAAAAACTAGCAAGTTTAGTAAATACCGGGCATTGCTTCTGTTTCCTTTCACCTTTCTCACTGACTGCTTTCGTCTTTCAATGTCTCCGATGGCGTATATGCAGCACACAAATTTATGCATATATATACTACTGAAATGTAGTGGAAAATTTAAAGTTATTTGGCCTTACTCTAAGAACGACCAAGCTACGTAAGTTTGATGGTCTGTGATGTGTGCTTATGTAAATAAGTAAATGATTCACCCGTCAACTTTCGACCGGTCCAAGGCATGTTCTTGAGAAACGGTTGAAACAGAACACGCGAGGTTTACCGACGGCTGAATAGTATTCGTGAGCAGAATAGAATGCTAGTTTGGTGGAGAGGTTTATAGATTTTACGGTATACATCAGTATACATTTCCCAAATGTGGCATGACGATAAAATTGGGCATTTATCCATGTCAATAAAAATGATTACATTTGTGGAGCCAAATCACCATGTCGGGAGAGATCTTGATTCCAGATTGTCAACAGTTATATAGAAAATGTTCCGTTCGCAACTCCCCAAGACGCATGGCCTATCGGATTCCGAAGCCACAGTCAACGGCGTAGAGGAGACTCAGGACAACGATCGCGGGCGATAAATGCCTCGTGTATGTCGTGAATTCCAACGAATGCCGATTTGATGAGTCACGAGAAGACAAATCACATTTTGCTGAAACAAATACAACCATTTAAAATAGTGTCATAAAATTACTACCGAGCATCAAATGAGACTGCCGAGAGATTAACGTTCAAAAATAACCGGTTTTCCTCGAGAGATCAATATCACTAAACCAGATTAAATAAAATGAAAGAGAAGCTAATCGCAGCAAATACGGCAAGATAATATTGGTGCGGTCAAATTTGAATTGGTTTTTTGTAATTTGATTTAAATTGTTGCTCGATTTATTTGTTGTTTCTCTCTTGCAATCGGGGCTGTAATTGCTGGACCAAATGCTGTTATTGATCTTTTAACTATTATTATTTTTATTATTACTCTTGTTTCAACTCGTTGGCTCACAGTTGCAGTTAACTTCGTGTTTTGCGGTTTAACTGCATGGATAACGTTTTAGACCCAATAAACGACAAAATCCTAAAAATTTTCTACCTGTTCCACAACATCCAACAATTTCTCAGCATTTGTTGTGCACTACTCGTGAAATCTTAGCTGCCGACAAAAAACGTGAAATTTCTAACAATGAAGTTCGTTACTTTTAGTGCTTGAAAAGTTCCTAATTAGTGTCTTTTACTTACGTGAACGACGATCAAGCCTTGCGAGTTGATTTCGGACAAATTGCCGTATGACGTTCTTTCGCAATCTCAAATTTTGACCTCATTTACGCCATGTGAGGGATCACTTTTACCGTCAACTTGGCAGAAGAGATATTTGAAAAAATATTTGAATCGAGCGGGTCAAATGCACACGAACTACGAATCGTTAGTGCAAACGTTGCTATTTCACTATCACGTTAACTATGCATCTTCGAATAAAAGTAAACTTCCTTTCACGACTGGGAGTAAATCTGTCCGTATAATCCACATAGATTTGACCTTGCATATAATACTTGGGTAAAAAGGGACCCGGGAAAGAAATTCAGGGAAGAAGCACATTTTCCCCCGGGGCCATTCTGCTTCCGTTTTTCCCGTGTGGAAAGGTTTGCAGTGGTGGGTAGTTTGTAACATCCGGAGCATAATGTAAGACAATTGGCAAGGTTCTACCGGATTGCATTTTCGCCTGCAGCAGACCTGAACTAGTCGTGGGAGCACTGAGAAATTTTAGTAAAGAATCAACACCAGGGAGCCCAGAAGCTCAAGACTAGAAAGCATCCCATCATCACTTTTGTCTTCCTTTATTAAAAATGGCAATCGAAATTGAAGCAAGCTTCAGTACGATGGTTGTGACGAGGTTGCATTCTACAATCTGTTTTTCCTTGAATAGACAAGCAGAAATAGGTGGATTTTGCACTTGAAAAAGGATTAATCAGACGCATATGGGCCAGAATTTCCAGCCCTGGGGCAGTGCTAAATTCTACACAAACCAAGCTACCACTGAGCAGCTCATCCACATTCATTCGGATTTTACGCAACCTGCTGTCCAACGTGGTATTATTCTGAACTCGATTTTTAGGTCGTAAATAGCACGTGTTTCTGTTTCAGAAAACCAACTTTTTCCTTGTCTGTCCAAGGGTACACAAGGCTTCCCCTCCTTAAGTGCACACGATCCTTTCGAATATGTCTGGCAACTGGTGAATCAGTGAAACAGTTTTTAATCAAAAGCCTACATGAACCATCTCTTTCCCCAATGCGAGAACTTGACATTCTGAAACATCAGAACTTCCAACATCTGTTTGTCCGTCTCCAGTTCAGCCTAGCAGATGTTGCCTCATTCATCAAATTAACTAAACTTAAAAGTGGCCCTCGGCTGCAAGGGTTTGGTGTTTCAGGCACTTTTTACGAAAGGGAATAATCCCATTTGGATCTGAAGTACTTCTGCTGTTTCCGCAGTTCACAAGTACGCAAGTAGTATATCCTAGAGAATCTGAAACTGGATTGAAACAGATTTACGGTTGTGCATGAAATAGAAATAGCCCCAGTCTTTCCCTAGCCATCTTGAAGTGTACCTAACACGATGATGCTTCAGGCACTTCCTCTAGAATGCAAAGCAGTGCGGATTTATGTTCAGTGGGAGTATCCTCCTTTTTTCAAGTCAGATCTAATCGACTTTGCACAGAATTCAAGAGAAACACGCTATTCTTACGAGGTTACTGAATGCAATAGCACCTCATAATCTACCTCCAGTACTCTACTCTATTTACTACGAGGGACCTTACTGGCTGCACTACTTTTGACTTCAAAAAGTATGGTATTTATATTAATTCTTTTACGCACAAACCTAGAGTGACTGGTCAACCTGACACCCTGAGTTTCCGGACTGAAGTTTCCTTCTTACTAGAGTCCGTCAGTGGTTAATAAACTGAACGCCGCACCCGGAGTTTGAAACTGCGAATCCCAGTAGGAAGGTCTGTGTGTTATCAATTAAATCGATCAAAATAACTCAGTCAAGTCTACTCAGAAATCGGCCACAGCGACAGTCAGCAGCACTCGACGTCAAATGCTTGTTTCCGACTTTAATCTTCTGCATGGGATGAGTACATGTCATCTGTATGCTTCTAGTTTGATTTACCAGGCGTTTATTTCTGAAATGCCTGCGGTAGTTATGTGGGATTGGTGTTATTTTGTTTGACTGATTCTACTATCACATCTGTTTGGCCGTATTTTTTCCCGATATTATTTGCGATTCCGAGACCGTTTAGCTGGTTTATCGCTTATCCAGTAGCTGGTGACTCAGTGACATCTATTCGTTGGTACGTGAATCTCACTTGTTTTGTGTGATACGGAATCTGCTCCTCTGGTGTTGCAGTTATTTAGGACGAACGCTTAGATCAAATGTGATCACCCAGTCTTCGCGCTACATGCAAATCATTCCATTACACCGCGATGCTCTTTGAACGGTGTCATCACCAGTCTCTTTGTGAAAAGTGACCAGAATTCTGATGAACCGATGACAGATGGCTGTCTGTCACCATAATCATCACAGCATCGCTTTTCACGCAGACCAAATTGCATGGTTTTAGAAAATGAAACCGCGGCAGGAACTGCATTTTACAACAACTGTGGGATCTTTTAAGGAGATCTAGGCATCGGGAAACCCACACAATTCATGGAATACAAAAGCGAATACGCAAATGTCAGGGCGCAGTTTGAGATTTTGTATCAGACGGTAAAGAGGAGAAAACAATACCAAATGCACCAACGTCTTATGTACGCACATGTGCGGGTCTGTACTCCCGCGAGCGATCGTCCATTTATCTCCTTAGAGTGTACGGATGACTAGCGTGGGTCCGAAAATTGGCTTGAGGTAAAACGTGGGATGAACCAAAACGTGTGAAATTTAAACTCGGTCCACCGGTTTGAATTCGACTGTTCACGACTGCAGTTAACACTGAGTATGAGCCATTAGCAATATTTGCAAGGATGCAAATGCAAGAATACAACTCTTGTGAAATCAGAACAAAGCGGTGGCTACTATACAACATTTCTTTGCCAGTCGATTTCGAGTCACGATCCTTGAGTGTCGGTAACTGAACACCTAATGAAAACTCTGACCTAATTAACTAAACGGTCACTGAACCATGGTACCATCAGTTGAATCGGTGTTTTCAGTAGCTTTTGTTAGATTCTGAACTAGTGGGAACAGATAGCCGAAACTTCGTGACCAATCATTTGTTTGCAGACATCACATGCTTTTGGCATTTTAATTTCTCACGATTTATCACGATATGCAGTAAAACCAGTGAATTTGGCGTAACAAAACACAGACATTGGAATACGGTTTCTCTTGCTACCAAGGCAGGAAGTATCTTAGTTTTGCATTACCTGACGAATTTAGTTAGTGCATGTCTACTGCGGTAATGCTATGGAAGGGATGTCCTAATTACTCCCTAATGGGCCCTTCACACTAATTAGGAGAATCGATAAGTGTGACCTAGAAACTCGAAGTAGCTTTGGGTCATGCAATCTTAAAAGGGAGACCAAAATTTCCATCCGATAGACGAGTGAACGCTGTTCACCACCAAGATGACTAGCGAATAGGAATACCAAACTTTCTCAGTCAAAAACAACAGAATTTTAAAATGGTGTAAGAAGTCATGTATGTAAGTCAACAGAAGCATGCTCTGGTTTTAAGCAAACAAAATTTCATATCGTGAGCTGCAATCAAGCCTGCAGTCTGTGGCTTATCTCTCAGTTTCTTCTACTAGCGTCGCTCATTCATCGATTTGAAGCCATTCGGCTTGGCCCAGTCTGATTATTTGCACCGAACGAGGCTGTTTTAGTGATTGTATTACATTAAGAGGCAAACTTATGAGATCTTGTACAATTCATTACAGAAGATCAGTGTAGTTGTAAAGAACAGGGTATCCAATAGTGAACACGCAGGTCAAGATTGTTTGAAATGTTTGAAATGTTTACATGTCCACAGTATTTTCAAATGAACAAATGAATTTTCAGTCCCTCCAATCTGTAGCGAATGCTGAAGAAGCATGTTCAAACCAAACAGACATCATCAGTAATGCTGTCGACACGCATGCATTTTCTCCCGCTAGTCATTTTTGGGAATGGTGCAACAAAGTTAATGATATTTCTCGTGAAATTGTGGCACCTTTGTGTGACAGACTTTGAGACCAGTCTAGTCGCTTACCTGGATAGTACCGACCCTGAACTGTAGCCTGTGATCCTGAAATTGTGGCTCCTAAGCGAAAGACGAGAATGTGGGATGCCGAAGCAGAGGTCTCATCTTCTTCCTAACATTACTTAAATCTGTAAATATACAACAAGTCGTTCCGAAAAACAGAAGCCGTTTGATATCACATTATATCAGATAATACGTTGCACGCATGAATTCTGACGGATATAATATTACCTAAAAAAGACCGATATGATAAATTACGGAGTTCTTGTATGACAATCAATTTGCGGAGACATTTCCACTCAGAGATTTACAAGAAAAAAACGGAAAAATAACAGATGAGCTGCTACGCTGCTCTTTTTCTCACAAACCTAAAATTAATTGAAATACATATGAAATATAAAAGCAAAATACTTTAAATCGCAGCAGTTATAGACCTTTCCGGTGCCCTTTAGAAATGCTTCCGAGCGACTCCGAAGCATGAAAATTATCCAGTTCAAAATTTACGTCGCAGTGTCTGATAAAAAATTTGTAGCAACTGAGCATCCCCGGCATTGTGTGTCTTTCCCAAACTTACATGCATTACCCTGACACACACACGCAAACACACACAAACTTGCCATTCGAAATCAGCACTCCTAAAGTGGGAACAATGGAGTTAGTTATCATCGACCTCTCAGTTGGAATCATGTGCCACTTAGCAAGATAGCTGGTGAAGACCCGAACGGAATTTATAAAAAGACGAATAAAGTTTAGTCCACGGTTTCCGGGACCCGGATAAACTTCACGGATACTGAACGCAACCCCTTTCTTCTAAAATGTATGCTCCAAAGATTTCCGGAAAACTTTTAACGGCTGTGAAACATGGATTTTGAGAATTGGGTTTACAGTGAAAATTATAAGAATTATTTTATTTTGTAAAATCATAATATAAAGTTAGCCCACTGCCCAGAACAATCTACCCCGAACCTGACATCAAGTTCGAAATCACTGTACATTGGGTTAGTTTGAGAACAACATTGGAAGCTGTCGTGTTTGGCGCTGAGTTTTGGGGTTAACAGGCGAGATACTCTAAACTGACCACTAGATAAAAGACAGGAAATACAAGAGACGATAGGCTAACTTGCGTTGGCTTTAACCAATCCATAGATCGCTTTCAATTATGACTAATAAGCGACACTCGCGATTTCCAGCCGGCAGCCTCCTGATCAGTCTTCCTCGGTCAAGTGGAGCGGGATATGAATTAGAACCAAGAAGGTTGATTAAAATCATCAGGGTAATTTGACTGAGATTTTCTGGTTAAAAATCACTTCAGTCGGGTGGTTTTAGAATTTTCCCAGAAAAGAATCTGTCAAATTGTTGTCTTCCGTCGGTCATGGAAGGTGACTGGAATTTCCCTAGCATTTCTAATGTCCAAATCTCTTCTTCTGCGACAATGAAAAATTTGGTTGATAAACTTTTTGAAACCCCAAGATACCTCAAGCACCTCGCATCTGCCATTATTAGACGAATTCTGTTTTCGAAATTGTCATTAAAGATCAGGTTGATCTGTCAAACTTTCACATCTTAAAGCAACATTCCAAACTGTTTCCTTTGACTACATTAAAAAACTTGCAGTGGTTTGCTGTTTAGAAATGAAGCCGAGGGACCGTACTCAAAAATAACCTAAAAAACGATTACTAATCTTGGACGGGATTTTGTAATGATGCTAGGCCGAGTAGTTAGAGGCACAAAGTAGACACTGCCAACCCGTCCCCAATTGGTCGGCTAGTCAATGTAACAGAATCATGACCAAGAATTAAAATAACCGGGAAATATGTGCGGCAGACATTTCTTTTGCTCGCCTAGCTGAATTAAATTCAGTATAAACTGGTTTGCTGGTTTGCTACCAGAGGAAGAGCTAATGGACTTGTTGACACATGCCAATCCCTAAAGAGGCGATCGACAGCATATCAAAAGCACTTGATGACAAAAACGGGGAATTTCATGGACAAACAATACAAAATTGCAAACATATAAAGCACCAATCTGGGGCTTCAATAAGAATATTCACATCAATACAATCAGAGGAAGGTCATACCCAGCAATCGCAAAACCTGCCAACGGACGATCTAAAAGAAGCTGATATGCCCTATTCGAATGAAATTAGATGTTGTATGAGGACCAATCGTCAAATGACAGTGTACATGACCTTGCATGATTCTTACATTAAACGTGTTCTGGTCACTCGCTAGCAGGTATTATTTTACCATGGAATAAATATCATCCTTTTCAGAATCCCTCTTTTATTTTTGGTAACTTACCAGAATTTGTTTTATTTTGTCTATCACCAAATTTGTCATAACTGCGTCATATATCCTAAAACATTTTTTCTTTGGAAATTCATTCGCATTACAATAAATTTGTATGCAATATGGATAGGTTGCTAAATACGTCGTGTTTCCTAGTGAAACTCGCAGCTTAAGGTTGACGAGAAATTTTTATTCGATAGAATGAATCGCTTACGAAGGTCATTGTTTAACCAAATGGTTACACTGATGTACTAAAAACGAAATATCACGGAAAAACACCCAAATGCAAGAATTGTGTGGGAACATGACAGTCATTTGTTGCAAGCGGCATGCTTCGTACTGTGGTTGTTTTCGTACGGGCGAAGGGTCACAGGCCTACACTTTGAAGGCCATACATGGACAATGCAACCATCTATATATAGTTATAAGGTTGTTTCAACAAAATATTGACTGTTTCATGACTTCTCGGAACCCACAAACTAGGCAGACGGCTACAAACGCGGTCATATTCTTTCTTGAATTTTAAAGCAACATTCCAACTAGGATGAACGTTTCAGGTGAAATCGTGCTCTGACCCGGGAGTATTTAGTCTCGTGTGGGCTAATTTCAATTCAATGACTACTTGTCGTCCACAAAGTGAATTCGTGCACTTGCGTGTTCGTGTGATTCATCGTAGCGGATAACTTCTGATTGTGCGTAGGAATTCCCATGCTCCTAACACCAACCTGTTATGGTCCAATTTGGGATTTCTGATTCACTATGACTTTCGGCGTGGGCAATGGGTGTTGAAATGCAGTCACCCTTTATTTGTCCCCAATGTGGGCGTTACAAACAATTTATTGTGAACAGGTGCAGGATCACGGAGGATGACTAGACTGCTTGTCGTTACCTGTACTTCTATGTTATTTCGCCAAACTTCCAGGTCTACAAAAATAAGTACATATTCAGATTTTTGGATTACCACCGTTTTCGATTGTAGTTCTCGTCTAAAAGTATATCGAGACCAAGATGGAGGCAGCTTTTCTGTAGAATACAAAAGCAAGTGAGCTTCACTGAAGTTCCCGAAAGTTTCTTTTTCAAATGGTCATTCAGAAGTTGTATGTGCACATTGTTAAAGGTGTTCATGTATAGTGAATCGAGTCGTTGAATAATTTTTAACCAATGACGAAGTATGGTTAGTAATTGTCATATGCCTACTTTATAGAGCCGTCGGAATGGACAGTATTGCTTGCTCAGCAGACTTGAGTTGGCCAAACGCTCAACAGTCAATGGGTCTCAACGATTTTTCAGGCTCAGTAGAACCTGGTGCAAACAATACGAGCACGGGTAGTATGGAACGAACTCGACGCAACAGTGGTCCTGGAATTGTCCCACTACGTTTGGCTCATTTGTGTCGTGGACTCACTTTACCAGATGTGAACGGGTGCTGTTTCGAATTGCACAGCCCAGACGGTAGGCGTTCATGCTTGCTACGAGCACCAGATCCGCAGGAAGCGCGTACATGGTTCGATGCTTTGCATGCCCGGATGAAGGCTTTGAACGGTGCCTATTTGGCGGAACTAAATGGTTTGCTTCCCCCGACACAGGTAAATATATGTTTCCATCCTCTTTGTAGTTCTAGAACTGAAATGTTCAAAACTATTTTACGCACCCAGACTTTCACTGTCGCCGTCGACTTCAGTTTATCACGGTACAGTTTATGTAGTTGTTCACACTAGTCTCGAAGAAGGATCACTCTGTTAGGAGTACATGCAATCGGCGGGTGAAACGTGCATTTAGCCAGCCAAAATAAGCGACTCTTCGCATGGGTGACTTACGTTTACATTCATTTCAATTTTACATCTTAAAGAGAATCACTCAACAAATTGAATGTGTTTTACGATGGTAAGTAATTTTACCAATCCGTTTTTGGATACTGCGATTGAGGGCTTAGTAGATTCGTAGATGTTGTTTAGATTCGCTCTCGAGAATGCAGTTTATATGGACATAAGAAGGCATAAACCATTACTTTTTAGAAAGACTGAGGAGCACTTCTCCAAGTCTATAAACACTAGACCTGAAGAGGAGTGAAAGAACGGAACAAAACGGTTTCCGCATTTGTTTTTGCTTTTTTTCTTGCATTTTTTCGCTCGTTTCACACGTTTCATTTGAGCGTTTCAGTATTTCCCCGCGAACCACTAGACTAGTCAGCTTTTTATATCGATTCACAGGCGAATTTTAGACAAAATCTTACCCGCAGTCATTTTCAATAATTTAACTAAAAGGACTGAGCAAAATCCAATCAAGCAATGGAACTTCCGGATTCAATGAGCAATCAGTTTTGTCACGCTCAGTCTTCATGTTTGCTGCCATGTGACAACCGATAGGTTTAGCCAATTTGCTAGGCCGAAAAGGCGAATCGGATTGATAAATGAACTGAATGCTTAAAAAGATAATCAGCTGACTCCATTAAATTGAAAGTTACATATTAGTTTAACGTCTGTTATCGATAAATGGATATCAGAAGAAAAGTGGAAAATTTACACACGTTCGTAGTGTTGAAAGTGCTCAAATCGGAGTCAACACGAGGCATTATTCCGGATTGCATGAAGTAGTCAGATCCCAAAAGAAAAACGAATGTTACTTCATGAGGCGACCGAAATATTTACAGCTTAGAACAACCAATAATTTCACCTTTCGTTAATTTTTACCCTCATTGAATTGACTCCGCGACAAACAGAACGCGAACAGTCCCCAGTGCAACCTGATTACCGTTGAATGATCCGGAAATGCTGAACAGTAAAAACGTCTACAAATTGAAGATGAACGCAATCATTATAAATTGTCCAATCCACAGTTTTATATATCTGCCTATTCAAGTGTGCGTGGTTTGATCCGGTTTTTGCTTTTATTCAACTTTTTTTCTCTGTCCTCAACCAAATCGCTTTGCCCTTCGTGCATACCCCGAATGGCCTCACTGATAACATGCCTGATACTCGCAGCGGTTCGTTGTTAAATAGTGTCGTAAATGATTTTCAATCTATCCACTAACATTTAAACCTCTTTTGCCTGGTTAAAGCTTTCATAGTTTTACACATCACATTGACTGGCCACCAGAAGCCATCCTACAGCCATTACCTATCTCGAAGAACCTATCTCAAAGAGGCAAGCCTTCTGAGGGCATGTACAAAGCATGTCCCAGCCACCCCAAGCTATTCTCATTTAGTGCCTGTTCTAAAGACTGGATCCTAGGACCCAGTAACCTATGCCTAACTTCTGCGATACCCACGAAATTCTCGCACCATATTCTATCACTACTACAGACACAATGGTATTCAAACACTTAAAGGCTCTGCATATGTTTTGCCCTCAACGATCATGTTTTGAAGCCACAGAGCAATACCGATCTCACTGCAACCTTGCAGACTTGACCTTTGGTCAAACGGAAACTAGAAAAGTTCCCTGCAGAGAAGATGCTGCGGGCGTTAGGGCTATCGGTACTTCGCAGCCGCCTATATCACAGAAGGGTTTTTACTTTGGGACCCTTAACCCGAACTTTTGATCCAAAAGTCCTACCCACATGGAGCAAGGACAAGCCTAACTGCACCCACCCTAATTGAAACAATGGATAACGTGGGTATGACTAGCCTTCGAGACGACCGATGCGATGAAAACGCGTTAGTGCAAGTTCCCTAGTTGCGTGCTGAAGGTACGCAAGTCGTCACCATGTCAGGATGCAGTCTCACTGTGAGATTTGTAATTGCACACATACGGTCGTGAGTCAACAAAGATGGGAAGATCATGGGATGCAGCGATCGACGCTCTAATTCATAAAACCCTCCGTCATTTCACATTAGATAGAATTAGACGCAGACAGAGAATTACCACTTGTCACTAGTGAATCTTTTATCGTATAGGGGCTGAGGTAGATTACTGAGAGCAGATTCCACTCATTTTGCAAAATCAAGGGCAGATGGGTACTAGAACATGCAATGGTGAAGTTCGATAAACGATCCAGCTAGCTGAATGTTTAAGTCCCCGACTGGCAATCGAGCGTCCATAGTACGCATCCTTACACGGGCGAAATAGCTGTACGGTGCTCCGGTTGTCTTCACTTTTAAGTTGCACGTATATACCCCAATAAGAATCATCTAAGTAACAAACCAAATTCAGTTGATTTTATTGTTGGGAAGAAACGAATTTTAGGTTGGAAAATTGCAAATATCTTTTAAAAGTAAGGGGACAGAGGAAGGTTGATGAAAGTGATTAGGCATTCGTTAGAGTAGCTTAACTCATAAATAACAAGTAGAGTAATTTTCTATCATAGGAGTCGATCGAAATGGAGAGTAGCCGGAGTTTCTCATAAATTGCTAACTCATATGTGCTGTTCCGTGCAGCACCTGAGTTCAACAAATCATTGGAAATCAAACCTAATAGCCTATCAATTACGGTTGTTGATTCAACGTAGTTCGTTCGGGTTCGAGGATGGAAACGTTGTTCAGCGCTTATATGGTTTCACAATGTCGATTTAAGTTTTTGTGCTTTGTAATAAACCATTTCCGGTATGGGCACAATCTTTTACTCCCAGTATCGATCAAGAAACGTTGGTCAGAATGTCTGCCGCCAAAGCAGGGTGGTGAAACGAATGACTCATGTTGGTTATAATGAGCAAGGTCCACATATATGATTGTGAGGGCATCAATATTACCTTATTTAATATCATTAGAAAATCATGTTGTTATTATTGTATTTTGTTTTTAACATGGTTGATAGACCCAAAAGCCTTTTTCTGATCGTATTCGATTATCAAAAGGCCAGAGGAATATTTGGTGCTCTGATCATGTAACCTATGTGAAACATATTTTCGCTTCTTTTTGTATCAATGATGCTGAATGTCCAACTACTCGATATATAAACTGCCTAAATGTTCTTCTAGTTTAAGCATCCGAATACTTACACTGAAATGAATGATTCAGTTTGACCCACTGCAGAGCTATGGGGGAGCAACAGTTACTGACCCGCCAGTCAAGTTGTCCCTGGGGTTCTGCAAGCAGTTCTCGAGTCACTGGTGTGATTGACCAGCCTGATGAAAGAGACCAGGAACATGCTAATTAACCAGCTTGAATCATCACTTTTCGGGTGCAATCCTAGAAAAAACATTATAAGCAATATTCATCACTTTCCTTTGTTCTTTGTTTGACTAGATTGATTTCCGGGTTGCCCGAAGTAAATAACGCCGATTCGAATTTTGGCTGACTCACCATCCGGTATCTAAATCTAACTTAACATTGAAAACAATAGAAAGATTGTGTGACTGTTGTTTCCTGCTTGTAAGCATCCAACAGCATTGCACACGTGTGGCGCCCACAGCCACGAGGGGAACCCCGTACGAACGAATGAGCTGTTTTTCAACACGATAAAACACCTACACATCACTGGTTTGGTAGACCCAATTGCTTTTACTCCCACTGATCAACTCCTGTGAGGATGACTAAGTGTTAGATCAAATTGCATGCTAGTCGAATTTGTTCAAGTCCAATTCTTCATAACTCAGTGCATAGATTTTGCTGTTTTACTTATCTCATGAAATAGAACCCGAGTAAGACCGGCGGTGGCCAGACGGATAAGGTCGAGAATTTCGGACGTGAAGGTGGCGGGTTCGAATCCTCCCACCGCCGGCCAACTTTACTTGGCAGCCCTCTGCTGGCCGCGGCCCCCTTCCAGAAAACTGATGTACATTGTTGCTTAATTAATAAAGGAAGTAAAAGATAAAAGATAATCCATTTCATAGTGACGAAATGGATGCAATTCCTATGCGGATCAGGCGACGCAGATATTCGAAAACCAATCTTCTCAAATAGCCTATTATTTCGACCGGTTATTCGAACATTGCAGAAATTTCAGCTCGGCTCCCTATTTCATACCACATCAGCGCGATTCTGAAATGGATGGCACTCAGTTTGAGAGACAAATGTTGGTTGCCTTCAGTGATGTTATTGGCCGCGGGTCTACTGTCGACCCGGCGATGATGGATGCGGTGATTTTCTGTACCAGCGGGCATCATTTTTGGGTTACACTGGGAATAGTGGCAGGTTTTCCCTGAGTGGCAGTAAAGACACCATTGTACCGCTTAGAGTTATTTAGAACGTTAGGATTGCGTCAATTCCAAGACAGTTCCAAATAACCAGTTCACAAAATTTTGTGTCCCGAAATCTTATCATATAGCTGACCGTGGTTAATTACACCTTATCGTCATTTTCGCAAGATATCTACTGCAATCGTAGACTATGGCTCCTTGGCGGATCCGTGAAAAAGAATCAACAGAATAGCTTGAATCACATTTGTGACACTGATCCCGGGTTCGTCCACAGTAGATACGTCTGCATTTTCAGACACAGCAAATGGAACTAGCTAAAAGTGGTCGTTATCATAAAACAGTCACATCAAATTATGTTATGTCCTGACCGGTGTTATTTTATACGATGGGTCCGTTTGCTAGAAACATGGAAATAAATTGCCCGAATGTGTTGCAACTGAGTTTTCTTTTCTAACAGTGTAGACAGCTACAGTAATTCTCAGTGAAATACTTGTCGTAAAAAACCATCGGTGCTTCGTTGTATCCCTTGTGTGGACGACAAATGGTTTTAACATGACCGAACAAAAGTGTAATAGATATGAATTGCCTGGGTCGTTTCCGTTGCCAGGCTAATTGTTCATGCTCCTTAATGAATGGTTTCAATGACAATGAAGCAATGAATAAAATCAAATGACATATGAGTACCTTGATGTTGTTCTATTGGGTACATCAGATTCTTGAACGGCAATCATCGGTAACGGGCAATTATTTCTGACGTGTGCTTTTATCGTGTTCTCTCCGGTAAATCTTTTTCTGGAGCAGATCGTTCCACATACCCATTGCATTTCTAATAACGGTTATTTATCACCAACATAGTTCCTGCTCCTGTGGTACGCGGAGGAAAAGAAAACTGCTCTGTCATGTAGACGTGAATCGTGATTTGTAGTTCGTAACTCTTAGTGATTTCTAATCAGCGAGGTCCATTAACGATTTCCGTGGCTGCTATTTTCTTATGTTAGTCAGTCCATTCAAATATGGTCGAGGGATTTTAGCGACAACTTCGTAGTCCAAATGCAACACAGTATAAACAAAGCTGTGAGTGTGAAAACCACACCACCGACTGTGTTGTTTTTCGAATCGTCCTACCCCAAATCAGCTACGATATCGTTTGCTCCACTCATACGGTACATTTGTTGCACGTTACGATGTGAATTAGTGCTGGGGATCCCCTCCACAAAGCTGAAGGAGAACTAGGTCAAAGCTTACCACTCGCGGCTGGAAGCACGATCATCGTGCATGACATGATTTTGGCTTTCGACCTAAACCAAAAGATACAGTCTATGGTGTAGTGCTCTTCTCGCGATTAATTTGCTGGATGGAAGTCGGTGGGCTCGACTGACCGTTCCTCGGACTTCGCTTTTCACGCACAAACTCCAGCTCATCCGATCCACTATTGACGAGCTCATATGAGAACGAAACTCGAGCATCGTGGATGATTCTCGTGTATAAGTTGACCGGACGACCGCAGATTTGTACGTGACAGATGTGGTCCGAAGGGCACCTAGTCAAACACAAAACTTTCTTACCACAGAAAACTGGTGAATTGACAAAAAACGGTCTCGTATACCCTTATTGCCGCCTTCACTTAAGGTGCAGATTTACGGGTTTCTAAAAGAATTTTCATCGCATAAATCATTTGTTCAAATGCGCGTCTAGGCAATCGCGGCACATGGGCGACTGTTGTGAATTCTCGAAATTCACTGGTTAAAATCTTTCACAAGTTGCTGTTGTGCACTTTGTTTTTACTTCGCATATGTATTTGCCCGCTCAGACCAATGTACTTCAACGCATTCAGGACATTTTTGCACCTTGAGGAGTTGATAACTTTTGGTTTCCCGTAAAAAACATTTGACATTGGTTGACTTATTTTCCGGTGAAAGGTTTGCTTTGGCAGTTTTTGATCAATACAGAATCGATTCGATTGTGAAACGTATTTGACCTCGACGTGACCTCATAACGCAGCTCGCAGAGTATCGATGGGTTCGAATCCCGTTGAGGGCGACGAATTTTCAAACTTTGCTGCATTTGACATCTCTGGTGGTAATAATACACAGTGCAAAAAGAGTTATATGCTCTTTTCCAATAAAATTGATCTATTTTCAAGAGGTTCTAACCGCTGAGTTTGTCACGGATATACTTAACGTTTTATCGCAAGTTGGGGTACGTTGTTAATGCACACTGACCTGGGACCAACACAAATTTTCACAAATCATACGTGTCCTGCTCTCTTGTCGAAAAAAGCACCTGGAATTCTAAAATCATCAATCAATGAATTCAGTGTGAAACCATCTGACTTCTTAAATGAACACAGAAATTAAAATAGCTCAGCCCAATTTTCCAATCACAAAAAAAGAAAAATGCTGCCAGGATCTCATGTGTCCCATCTGCGTCAAATAGGAAGAGCGACCAAAATCAGAATTCCCAGCTTCATGCCAGATGTTTCACATGGTTGTCACTTCCGCTGGGGATTACCAAATGGGGCCAGAACGGGGTCAGTTAAAGTTGAATTTGGTATTTTTTTAGGGTACAACTTACCAAATTCATTTTTCTGTCACAAAAAGCTGTCAATCTTGGTTTAAACTACCAATTTTGGATCCCATATGGAAAAATTCCCTGATCGGAATTAATCCGTCATCGTAACCGGAAGACAAAAATTGGCAATGACCGGATTTGTTCGGCTGGATGCATCCAGTTTTTTGCAGCTACCCTATTTTTACTCCCACAAACCAAAGATATAAATTTCACCGGGACTCCCGTCTTGCCGGTAACTTATAAATACAAAGTTGCTCGTAAGCTAAACCTTGTCCTTTTGTTTTTCTCTGGTGTTTTCATATCGTCTGCATCTTTCAAGTTATCTATTAACCTACTGAAGTATGACTTCCGTGACAACCTATTCTAAATAGGCGGATTTTTTCACCACTCATCTTTTTCCCACCAGAATGTTTTCATTTCTGGAAATGGACATTTTTTCCGTTCTCTTTCTCACTCCTTTGTCTTTACTATGTCAGTTATCTGTCCTCTGTGAAGCATGGAAAAACCAGGGTTTCGTCACTTTTTACCACAAGCGAACAAGGCCGAAGTTTATACAGTACGTCACACGCTGACGTTTCCCGTCAGATGAATTGTCAACTTATGTGGAGTGACATATGCCACACCAGGATAAGCCGTAGAAAAAATCTGACCTGATCACGTTGAATACGCCTTATAATAAGTTGAACAATCAACTCACGTAATCTTCGCCTAATCTGTTTCGGGATTCTTTTTAAAACAGCCCGATTTAAGATGGATACATCCACGTACCTTCTAACCACAAATGAACACAAACTTACCGCAGTTGAAACCAGTTGTTGGTGTTTGAGTGACGCTAACGGAATTCAAAGTTTTTTGAACACTTTTTTCATCTTTTCTTCCCACAAAAGAGAGAATACTCTAGTTACCCAAGAAGTCAAGTAATTCCCGGTTGTGGAACACTATTATTATTATTCCGGTTACGTAGTCCTGTGTCACAAAGAACGAAGTCCTCCTGTATCCCCTTTTCTTGGTCCGGGTGTCATAGGTTTTCAGAATCTCGAAGTCAGTTTTCAAGGTAGATGTAGGCGTTATTTTAAACTGGTAAGTATGACTTGATGGTCGAGCTTCACGTTTAAAATTTCGATGACCCGTACTCAAAATGTTGAGCAGTGTGCCTCAAATCTATCTTGATTAGATAAGACTCTAGTTTCCAGCCCGACTATCTCCAAGCTACTGCTGTTAGGCTCCATACCCTGGTCAATACGTCGATGGTTGTCATTTGCGCTTACTACGAGAAATTTATTTTCTCGCTAAACTCCGCCATCTTTGAGGTCACGGTTGAAGTTTGAGATTTTATTTCAGTGCATATTTTAAATAGTCTAACATCACCATGCGATTTTCACAGACGAAAGCTGGCCTTGTGATTCAGATTCAAATACAGGACCCACTGGCTGTGCCAGGACGTTATTCTTGCTGTTGAGCATGCCAGTAAAAAACAAGCGACCACGATAAACCAATGTACCAGTACAACGTGTTCGATAAGACAGCATCCCAAACGTGATGTTCTGTTGCTCAAATGTCTTCCGTTATTCTTTTGCCTTTGTACGAATATATTCTTTGCTAGCTTTGATCGTCAAAGGTATTGGATTTTGTTGCCTTTAAGGAATTGAAACAGCTGGACTGGCTTGTCGAATTGCGGGTCAGCGGGACAGTTCCGTTTACCGATCTGGTGGATCGTGGAAAAAACGGGACCAGCGCGATGATTAGTACCGATCTACTTGCTTCAAACGATCCGAATTCGTTTGGACCCACAATGGTACACACAACTTGGAAACCCGTATTTGCCGCACTATCCGATCGGGATTTGCTGTTCTATGACACAGCTCCGACTACGAAAGAAGAATGGGCCAACCCGTCCCAAGCTCATCCGCTTATAGCTACACGACTTGTGAAACTGGACTCGCATCGAAATGGTATGAATGATCCTAGCGGACAAGCACCACAAATGCTTCCACAACCTCCGGGAGATATGGTCATGTTTTCCACAAGAACTGGTGAGCTCCGCTACGTTGGATACCCCTTTGTGAGACTTCATTTTTTCTATAAATGACCAAAACAACTAGTTACCAAATTCAAAGTGTGTATACTAATCGTTCACTTGTTGAAAAGATTCCGTAAACAGCCGATATGTTCTTATCGGCTGTAAGTAGTACCTGGCAAAAGAAATTGCCGTGAACAAGACGAAATGGAACTATAAATAACGATAAAGTGGGTAACAAAAATACGTCCGACCGATTGAAATACACGCGAAGATAGACATACAACCAGCGGACATAAAATTTATCCTCAAATTCCAAAATGTAATTCACTTCAGTCAGAAAAAAATATCGCTTTTTGGATGTATTCTTTAGAACGATCAGTTTCACCTTGCTCGTTGCAATGTCTTGTCTAGATCCACGCAGAATGACAGGTTCTGACTTAGCTCCAATCAAGCGGTCAGTATAGTAGAGTGGAAATACGCGTGCTGACTAACGGAATCGGGCAATTATTGATCATTTGGCTCACTCCTATTGGTCAAACGTTCACTTTTGTCATAGCGCAACGCTGTACGAAATACAAAGTGAATTATACATATTCATACTGTTAGTCTCTGGTAACCATGAGATAACTCTAAACTCAGATTCGTGTCAGACATTGTTGCTTTATTTAGAAGATCTTAAATTTTCAGTATTCTTGGCCGAATAATTCTCCAATAATAATCGAGTGTGAATTTATTCAACCTGATTAGCCTCGAATTCGTATTGAACGCGTTGCTATTATCGAAACCGAAATGAAAGCGAGATTGTGATTCGCTTTTGTCTCCGGTGAACATCAAGCAATCGGTTGTGTTAGCAGACTTAAAGAATACTGTGATTTACTCAGGTAGACAAAAAGACTGGCTGGTTATTTCTTATCCAGCAAACCGATGCATACATGAAATCGATATAGGTATAAATACATTTATATGTATGTATATATATGTAGCACGCGTGGACTTTGTTAAACTCATAAATTCTGTTCGCAAATGCTTTGGGACAGTTAGTGTAAATGAGGTTCGCGGCAGCGTCAGTAAATGCCAACAAACTATTAACAGCATGCTCCTAATTAGTTCAGTCGTAGATTACACTTTGGAAGTTGAAAGTTTGTGGCTTTGTTTTTAGGATTGTTGTCATCGGACCTTGAAAACCAAGGAACCGTTGCCACATACAGATATTAGTTAACCAGTAAACAACGATCCCTTGATCGGATCTAAACTAAGTTCAAACTCCCGGTATAGTTCATTCTTTCGATAGTGGCTATTTTTCATCTGTTACCGCTCCGCCATGGTACTGCTGTAGGCAGGATAGAAGGACTTGTTTGATAGCTGGAAGTTTCATCGATTCTCTTTGTGCATTGTTATTTTCAGTGTTCAATAACCAGGCCGTTGGCAATAGAAAATTCTAATCTGCCTTTATGTGGACTGTAAACCTATGGCAGTCTGGGCTCGCTTCTCAAACCACAATCTGTATTCGTACAAATAAGGCCAAGTATTACATATCGTGAAGATTTCCGGTACACATGTTTCGAACCGCAACAGTCAGACTGTGAATCTTATTTTGGAAATTTTTGTTCTTAGGGCCAACGAAAATGAGATTATCCCTTTCATTGTGCACAACAGACTGAACGCCCTCAGAATGCGCTAGGATTGGAAAAACTGATCAAATGGAGACAAGGCGAAGAATTTCACGATTTCATTAAAAAACAATGATAGGCTTGCTGTTTCTCCATCTATCGGAAGAAGTGACTAGAAAACATTAAGTGCCCCACGTGCGAGATTATTCATAATACTAGGTCACATACTGACCCTGCGCAGAAGCTGTAATATTGAGGGGTGTAAACTTGGTAGCAGGCATGACTTTGTCGAGAAGTAGATGCTTCATACTTTTTCTCCTAAAGGCACGGATATTCACTCTTTTTATGCCTTGTGAATATTAAACCCTCTTTGTAGTTGGCGCTGGTTTGAAAAATAAATTCGCGCATTTACTTTTCCTCCCGTGAGTAAAATAGGCAGCAAACATGGAGTCGATTCGCACACGTTTGCCGTTTCCACAATAGATGACTTGGAATCTTGGTGTCAGGCCATCGTTGACGGTGGTCATGCTGCTGTTGCTGTGGCTCGTGAAGTTGTGATCACGTGCCGTTGGCAGCAACAAGACTGCCGTCTGACCTTGCACTACGACTCAGGAATGACCTTGTCCACACGTGGCACGCCAAATGAGTTCGGTGGTCCAGGAAGCATGAATACGACAACCGGGAGTCAGATATTTTGGCAGTTTCCTTACGAAAAACTTCGTTCAACCGCAGATGATGGAAGAAGTATATTGTGGGTGGATTTTGGAGCAGATGGCGAGTTTGTAAGTTAGTCTGTATTTATCCATACACTTTAGATCTATCCCACAAGTCCTGTTTGTTGCTCAAAACTTCCTACCTTATTTTGTTGGTATGAATGATAGAAGAAATAGTTTATGTTGAATTAACAGCGCTCAGTTCATCACTAAACACCCTGGTCCGGGTTAACACTCGGCGAATTTGGGTCAAGGGCTCGGAAAAACGATTTTGATTCAGTTATCATAGAACATGGCACATGACTGGACATCCCTAGTTGCCACCGGATTTTACTTTGCCTAGGAAGGATAGATCAGATATGCATTGATTTTGAGATTTCTAAGTGTTATTTCAAAGTAGAAAGTGTATAATGAGTGGTGCTAGACTGATTCTTCTTCCAGTTGCACCATTCATGCACTGACCCCGGGTCAATCGGGCAGTCTTGCACTTGGGCAGCAACACAATCGATTTTCGTTATTATTATTGTTTATTACTGATGCATATCCACCACGGCCGCTAGAGCTCGAACCCAGACCGTTTCTGTGGAAGGCTTTCGAGCCATCAGAGCGTCAGCTAACTTCCGTCTGGTTGGAAGTTGGCACTAAACTGACGGTAATCTGGTTCTCACCTTTGGCTTGTCTCAGTCGTTGCGGCAGTTAAACACGAGTGCTCCTCTGTTCTGCAAACGATCAAACTCGTAGGGAATTATTATATTCAACTTTAAATGAAATAGTCCACTGGTGGTGTCCTTATCCTTATCAATCTCCTAATTATGCAAACAGCCTTGTAGTTAGTCGTAATTCACAGGTGTTCATAGTGCCTTCAAGATGCGGAGAGACATGTTCATCGTGTTGCTCCAAGTACGACACTCATTCTCATCATTTATCCGCGTTTGATGATATCTTCGACTGCGATTATACCAAAGCTTTGGAATACTGCTTCGATATCGTTTAGCTGCCCAGACTCGTTTTATCGGACCAAGGTGTAACTGATTTTTTTGTTTTTTTATCCTCTGATCCGAACCAAAGGAACTGGATATGCTCGGTTGTCCGAAACCTGTGGTTTTTATTTTACACAATATACTATCAGCGAAAATTGCCAGACGAGGATTGGTCGCATGACATGCCCTGTGCGCTTGTGAACAGTCATGTACATAATCCATTTTGCATTTCAAAATCGGCTTTCGTATCTCTGATCAGACGAGTGAAATCCAGCTAGCGCACACACGCAGTACGTCCACACAAGGAGACGAGACGAGGCAACTAGCACAATCAATCATGCACATGTTCTATGAACTGATCTGTGCTTATCAATTCCCGTTCAGTTTTCCCCTCCAATCCACCGTCGGAACTGTTGGATCTGTTGCCCTGTAAACATTCCGTTCTTAGTGCAATTTCTTTTATCAAACCGATATCTTATTATGATCGAATATGAGAAACAAAAAGCAAAACATCGATACGATAAGCACTGTTGTTATCTTTCGTCACTCGCTTTTTTTGTTGTGATTCACTCGTTCTACTTCGTACATCCACGCAACACGATTAGCCGATCATATTCCGGCTGGGTGCTGCCCTGCTTATCTTTGATTCCTTTGAAGCTTCAATTCAATTTTTCGTTGTTTCCCTGTCGGAAATTAGTCCGTACAATCTTGTATGCAAACAAGAGATAACGTGTGTGAGCACATTCTCCTGTGCATAGTTCCACACAACCATACTCTCGTATACTCAAACCAGAGATACATGCACTCCAGATAATCGGTTTCTCTGCCGAGTGCCAAGCAATCTTTGCTTCTCTATCGCGCTCCGATGTCTCATGTGCGGAGGAGCAGTTTTGTCAGCTGAGCATTCCCCTTGTGCACTTCAGCAGTAGAATGATCTACAACAAAACTCTGTGATATATGCTTTTGCCCAAGAAAAAATAAACGAATTTCAAGTTGAAAATGATACTTATGAAAAAATCTGTTCTCTCAAAAAATTCAAAGGACGGTAAATTTTATGCTTAGGGAAGTGAAAAAGCCCTACAAGGACACTTTTTTGCCGAATCGTGCTGGGAATTATTATCGAGGAACTCGAATTCTGCAAAACATCAAGGGGATAGTTATTTGCGGTTTCCCCAGTTTGAAGCGTCCACAATGAATAAACCTTTGGGAAAAAAACACAATTGTATGTTGTTTTCATACTGTGTATCTGGTTATTTAGGCCTTTGAGACGCATATGTAATAAGTCTGCCTCCCGTCTAAACAACCAATAAGTCAAATCAACGAATCCGGTAATGAGGACAAGAAAAACGAATTGCCAGAGGCAGCTGATTTTCATTACTCGAACGAATACGCATTTGTCAGAATTCAAAATCCTGTATTTCCAGCTACGTGAACCTTCTGATTTGATGTTAATTCACTGCATCAGTCGATGGGAAATGGCCTAACAGAAATTGGTGTGTACCAATCAAAGGAAAATCATTAGTCAGCGCAAATTATATCGTTCTGGCCAAGACAAGAGAACATATTCCTTTTCCGCAGTGCATGCCTCGATGGTGATATCTAATCCGTCCAATGCGCCATAGGCAAAAACCGACACTCTAGACTTATCAATTCATTATAACATTTCAAACATTACTTAAGGATTACGATAAACAAACATTCGGATATATGTCAAATATGTGTGAACGCAAGCAGATTAAGGTATTTCTTCTGGAGAACCTGTGACAAGCTTGTAAACAGCGTGAAACGGCAAGGTAGCGCGCAAACCATCGGTAAAATCTACCGTTTGCAACAGTAAATGTGTCCATTTAAGACAGGTCATGTTCCCGGCAAATGTAAACGCCATCTAACTAAGCCTGTCGGATGACAGTTCTGGTTGTGTTTGGCACAATTTTGAAACGATGCGTAAGATGATAACGTCTTTCCATTTCTTGACATACAAACGGCACAAACAGTGATGAGCACATTATAAACTCGGCTAACCACGGTTGCCTAAAGTTTATATCTGTGCATTTGAAATATATATATAATAATAAACAACATGCCAAGAAGCATCAAAATCCAAATGATTAGCGCTAATCATCCCAAACACACTTGTCAGCATTGAATTATTTCTTAGTTTCACCACTGATTACTGCTAGAAGCTTAGAAAATTGCTCATTTCGGTCAAATTCAAAGAAGCTCGTTGTTTGTGATCGTTTTATTGCATTTAAGCCCTGTCCAGAAATACGAGAAGCATGATGAATTTCACAGGTAACCTACGGGGAACAGGGAATGGTGAACACGCCTGTTTTCCGTGACTCTAACGACATTAAAAATGTGACTAGGCAAATGGGCACATACTATGTGTATAGGGACCGAGGTCGGTTGTTTGAACTTGTTAAATTGTCGAATCTTGAATACAGGAAATGCAATCATAAGTCACAGGCATGGCGATCTTTGGCGCGCTAAAAGCAACTCGTGATATCTTCACGCTACCCCCTGGTCCATCAATATTTGACATACTCACAGTGCGACATTCCAATTACATCCGGTCTCCGCATAAACCAGTGTCATAAAAGGCTTGCATTCTGTAACCATCCACATTCATTCGCCCAATGTGTATACCTAATTCATTTAGTTGTATTCAAAATGCTGCATTTGCCTTACCAAGAATCACTAAAAACTGGCTAATTTTTCATCACATAATAACCAAATAATGCGTTCGATTCCAATTTGGCACTACCTATGTACACCTTCCATGTCTTATTTGTTGCCCTATTAGTGTTCTCGGTTTACTAAGTAATCCAGTTTTGTAATGCAGTTGTGATACAATTCAAGGCAGACTATCAGCAAGTCACCGCTACTTGGCCAAATACGGTGGTCAGCTATCACATCAAGCAATTCGAGTAGCAGAAAACCAATATAAACCATTTGCCTTTCACTTCTGGATGGAAGTTCACCAGCCCGTCTTTGATCTTCTTATCAGAGGCAGTAAGAAAGGACAAAATCGATTAGGGTCTGGACAACTTCCTGTTGGATAATGGAAAAAAGAGTCCTTTGTGCTTCACGCTGCCACCAAACACGACAGGAGGGACTAGTGAATGTTTGTACTCTAAACACGCCTGGTATTTTTATGGTATGCATTTGTGCCCCTACTTCCTAGGATCCGATCCAGGAGCTGTTGTGTTATTCCTTCTCTATTCCTTTCACGACCGTCTTTACATGAATAGGGGTATTGGAAATGATCAAACGGGTCTAAATTCTGGCTATGCTGTAGATTGATGCTATGTCGGACAAAGAACCTAGTCGGCGATACCAGGGGGCCCAAAACAATTGTGCTACTGCGTTTCACGGCTAAATGTGAATGCTGATGAAATAGATCAATAGTTTCGTTCATTAGCCGAACCATCTCTACCTCACACGCTGCAGAATGCCTGATTTCATGAAATAATTCACCATGTGATATCATCGCTCAACTCACCATAAAGAAACCATGGAAGCACTGTTCAGCTGTTTCATCCAGCTTGTTAGGAATCATCAGCAGTGCATATCCACTGCGCCCGAACTGGGACGCAAACCCGAACAAGGACAGACGAACGATTGTGAGTCGAACGCCTTAGCCATTACGCTACCGGGCAGGCTCTGAACGGTTTGTTGAACTTCACCACCTGATAATGTTGCGCCTATCCGTCACTGATTTGCACGGTTACTGTCCGTTAGCTCACAACGATCGATCACTACTCATAGATGACTTCTCTGCAGGTAGCCTATGTACGACCAAGGCTTTGGATATGACCTACACAGCTTGATTACTTGGTACATTTTAGAATTATTTCATGAAAACATTCAATCTCCTACTACTAAAACGCCTGATTTCTCATCAAGTCACTTGCAACGACCAAGTTATCGCCAGTATTTCCGCAGATGTTCTCAGTTATGTTCGTAGTCCACGTATTAGACCTGCTCAGTGAACATCCTGATCTGAAAAATATCCGTATGTGCACAAAAAGAAATTCTAACACGTATCGATCATTGGCGAACGTACAAATTATCAGAGGAAAATCTTTTCCGTTTCTTACCTACGGAGGCAATAAACTTTGGGATACTCAGAGTTGCCACACGTTCTTCATTTCCTTCCTGCGCTTATGAGAAAAACGCCCATTTTGCATGGTTTGATTGGTCGCAGCTGGACAGAAAGGGTTTTTCGATAGAACAAGAATAAAAATTTGAGCCTTCTCCAAAATAGTTAAACTAGTCCGGCTTGTGTCTCATTTAACTGTATGTTCTTACTTGTTGACGTGCATTTCAATCGCATTCAACTATTAAACTATTTGTACCATTCTTCATTTCTTTTTCTATTCATAACCATCCTCTATTCAACAATCTTTCCTTTTCATATACTGGAGATAGTTTTCAAAAGCGATCCTCTTTCTGCATTTAGTTAGGTTGTAGCAGAATTTGGAATCCTCCAGGACACATGCTGTTCAGCTTTGACCGATGCAATACCTTAATCTACTAGTTGGGTGATCTGTGCGCTAGTTTACAATTTTCTGTCTTTCACTCAACCGACTTCACTATTCTCTCACGCACGGCATCCACAAAAGATAGCTTAACATCTGCGACAAATTCACGGGTTCATTAATAAATGGAAAAAATCTTTAAATTCATCTCGTCTTCATTAAAGTTATACCATATTCCCTTAGTAGATTAAAATGTAGAATCTTCCTCTCCTGCACCTTAGCATGAGGAATAAAATCGAACAGAAGGCCAAAAAGGGCACTAATTTTTTATCATAATCAACCGTTGTAAGTCCGGTGTGAACTCAGTGTCCAAATTCACAGTGTTGTTTGTGTGAAGATGTTAAACGCGCTTTTATTCCCCACTGGACAGCTGTTCGTCTTATCCCCTTGAACCGTGTTCATTGTTTCGTTTGATGCACATGATGAAGGTGTTTTTTATTTGTTAAAAATGCGTACATGCATAAAACCCAGTCGGGGAGAGACAAAAACTATTCAGTGAATTCCAGGGCCAGCAATTGCGGCAAGACTAATCCCTTGGGGGCCAGTACAATTGTGGACAAAATATCATTCTAAGTGACAGATAGAAAAACAATTCAGTGTCAGTGTGTCGAGAAAAAGACAGGGTACGAGAGAATGCCTGACGATTTGAGCTGGGATCAATCTATCATAAAGGCCTGTCATATTTAAAAGTAACCGGGACTTTCTGCCTTGCCTCCGAGGAGGAAATCAACATGGTAAACGAGCCGTGTCACACGGCAACCACAGAAAACGCTGCGAATATCCACAATTATTCCGTGCATAATAACAGTTTGTGATTAGGTTCCCAATGTTTTCGTATATTATCACTGTTAATACGGATTTCAGAGAGATATGTAATTGACAAACAATTTCATCCAGTTCCGAGTTGAGTGTAAACCAAGTCCAGATTCGAGTACTAATCTTTGTCATCGATCTGGCTGCAGAATATAAAAAAAATTCGGTCGCTTATTACGCATCGAAATGTCAGCTATGAGAGCCAAAATCAATCCGACGATTTTTTCATTTACCGGGCAGATGTTCTTAGCACTTTTTATCATGAATTTCGAAACGACATGCGGAATGTTGCAGGTTCAGTTTCCCCTGAGGTATCCAAGTTTAAACATCTGGCTTTTTGCATCACACAAAAACACTTGTGCATCACACAGATTACATGTTTGCTCTAATTCATCAGCTTCGAATAATTTTCCAATCTAACAGATTCGCACCCGGTTCTTCCGTCCCGCGTTACACATAGAGCAAATAATCGAACAGATTTTATCAACAAATCACGTGTAACCAGTGAACGATCGTATCTAAACCACCTGAAGACAGACAAAACTGAGCCTTATTGTTAAGTGTAACCACCTTAGAAAGGCTTCTTGTAATGGGCCAGACATTCCAGGTTGCCGGATACAGCTTGAAGGGCTAACCAGGATTCACGGATCAACAGGATGAAAAAATGCAAAAGAGTACAGTTTCTTTGACACCATTGGCATAGTTATGACACAGGAACTGAATGTGTACATGAGGCGGAAATGGTGCTTGCATCGGTACGGTCTGTAAAATTAACATATCTAAATGAATGCGCTGTTTGTTAGCATGCCTCGTTTGACTAGGATAACAAATGCATTTTTCTCTTCCAGCAGTTGATATTTCAGTCTATGGAGACCAGATCTCGTATTGCGGTTTGACAGTTTTGGTAAAAGCAGAATTTTGACCCAAATGTGACTTGTCTTAGATCTCTACCGAACTAGATCGTAAGCATAAAGAATGAAGGTTACTCACCAGGTATTTGTTTTACCGTTTTGATGAGGAAAATTTCAAATGATTTTTTCAATCAAATAGGTTTTGATGCGTGGGTACAGGAGATATGTAATCGAAGAGCCACATAATTTTCATCTTTAATATTTTTTTCGCTCACTGGATCCTAAATACCATTGTCTTTTACTGCCTCATATTCAACCCATTGGTTTTGTTTCTTGCATTCACTACGGTCCCGCAATAGCAAATAATCATCGACACTCTTTTGGCTTTTGCCAATGACCGACAATCATCCAGTCTAAAACTGAATTATTTTCGCTACTCGTCATTTTGCAATGTCAAGCAAAGTGAACTGTTTGCCTTACTCGTTACATATTAAATCTCACTTGAATTGTCCGGTTCAATTATCCTCTTCCTTTAAGGTATCAAGATTTAACCGAAACGGCGCACGGGTTGGTAGCAAACAGTCGAAAAAATAGAGGAAGCACAAACAAAAACAGATCGGTTCATTCACATCATCCCGGAAACACCCATTTACACAAATACGGATAATGAGCCAATACGCAGTCACTGGTCTTTTTTACCAGCAAAATTACTTGAAACCAAGTTTAAAATGGTTCTGATCAATCGGTACACATGACAGAAATTGCTACCAATTGCGAACTTTACTACCGACCTAGAAAATTATGAGCTGCCAACATGAACGCGAATCGCGATAAAGCAACCCTAATAATTTTAAAACTGGATTTCACTGGTGAGCTGCTTGTGTTTCGTCGATTTCACCAAATACCAGCAAATAGTCTTGAACGCATAAGAAGCTTGACTTAATCATTTAGATGATTTGAGTTACGGTGTGCCTTGAGCTAAAATAAGAGTTGGTTTCTATTATGCACTTTTAATGATGCAGAGCCGTTTGAACGAAAACCCAATGAAAAAAGCATTTCTAAACTAGTCATATTTGACATCATGGATTACAAAGTTTTGTTAATAAAAATTCAACAAGTCTAGAAAGGCCGCCGGAGATAATGCACCAGGACTGATCGTGGCAAGTAATATGATTGAATAATGGTACAATTAATTTTAGATTTGTTAAAATCGATTAAGGGCAGAACGATGAATACAATATGCAACGTACACGAGTCATGACAGCGTCCCGTCTGCTCCTCGGATTTGAAGGCAGTTAACTCAGAAACTATCGTACCCCATCAAGAAGAACTCCAACGTCATTGAAATCAACATGCAACTAAACTGTGGTTGGATAATGAGATGAAGATGTTCAGCTTCATTCTTGAAATCCAAACTAGCAACCTGGTCAGTTATTTCTAAACATAATCGGAAAAGTGAACTGACAAGTGAAGTGGTGTAAGCATTCTGTTCAATGAGTGACGTCTAGGAGCAGCTCTACATCCAGCTGGAAGCATTCCTGGTGTCCACAAGTCATCGGAAACAAGCGTTTAACTTGATTTCCGACAGATTGTCCAAAATCCGGATGCTCAGTGGGACGCGCAAACCCCCGTAGGAAATTCCAAAAAGCGTCAGTGAAAAACTGTCCTGTAAACGAACACTGAACGATAAATAAATAAACTCTGAGCAACACAGCTAACTTTTAGACACTACATCACCCGACTTTGCATTGTTACATTTCACAACGCGGCATTTTTTCACGTCATTATGTTATGTATCGATGATTTGTAACCGAACCCCAGGGGAGTAGTGTGAATGTAAAACTTACTGTTCTGGATTCAAACTGGCAGATTCCATCTAAAATTATATAACGGCAGCACAAAACTGTTTTGATATTCAGCTGACTCCCTGAGACTAGGCCGAATGATTTATCCAATTATCGTTTTGCAGCATTTCTTAATATAAACTGTACCCACCTTGAGTAATTGCCTCGTTTGGAACCTTGACTTTTTCTGTTGGAATATGGCGCACCTCTAAGGGTCATAGTGGCAAGTTTTACGCTGCGATTTAACTAACATATAAGAGTCGTTATTTAAGCGGGCAGTCGACCATTTCAGACAGGAATACGAATTGAAATGGGAACAAAACCTGAAGCAATTGGTGATCGCCAAACATTCACCCAAATCTTTTTCAACATTGGTTTTTCGTGAGCAATGCTGCACTTGTACGTCTGATCGTCATTTTGAAGAAAATGTTTCAACATTGGGACTGGTCACAAACTCATCTCTAATCAACTTGTGCATATTACCGAGACCACACACTTGAAAAATTCTTTTGCAACATGTATCCGACGGAATTACAGCTTCATTTCGTCCCGTATCTCCGTCACTGGTTTACCCGAGGTGTACGTGAGTACACGACCAACTTCACTCATCTGGCGTCTTTGCCTCTCCGTTGCCAGTGCAACCTTTCCCCATTTGCATCACTCAGTATTTTTTGGTTGCTTCAAGTACCGATCGGGACAAGATCACACTGTGCATTTGCTCGCCGCTTTAATGTTTGAATGTTATGTCTGTAATCCGATTTGCGGCCTTGGATCTCTGTCATTCTGGTACCACAGTAAGTACGGGACTGAATGTCACTTTTTCCACCATCCAATTTCACCGTCTCACATGACTAAAGGTCACCTAACACTAAGACCTGAGAGCCGCCTGATAGGTTTGTTACCGCTGTCTAACTAAGATATCGATCAGCGCAAATCGGACCAGTCGCGCAAGAGCTTATTGCGGAGGATATCTGCTCGGGTCGTAACAAAACTTGGTCCACATGTGACTCTGCACACGTTTTCTCTTCTTTTTGGTATCTGCACCAGCGTGCTTGTGATTCAATTCTTGCGCTTTACAATCTCTCGTTTGGGCATCACGGTGATAACAGAAATGACACCCAATTTTTCCAGTCCAGTGATTTTCCGGCTCACACAGATGAAGACCACCTAGCACTGAGCTGTCAAAGATGGCGGAAGTAGTTGATACACTTGACTGACGGGCTGATCAATCAACAAACCTTTTTTATCTTTTATCTTTTACTTCCTTTATTAATGAAACAACAGTGTTTATCAATTTTCAGGACGGGGGCCGTGGCCAGCAGAGAGCTGCCAAGTGGGGAAGTTGGCCGGCTTGGGAGGAATCGAGCATGCCACCTTCATATCCAAACTCCAGGACCGTATACGTTTGGCCACCGCCGGCTCAGTCACATCAAAGACTCTTCTGAATGAGCCGTGACAAGAAAGTCCACATATTTTCTCTTCGTCTTCTTGTTCTTTGCAAATTAGTGCGCAGATAGCAGGAGCATACTGAGTCTGTTGGAACAGAGGAGAGTAACAGAATTGTGAGCTCAATTAAGAACCGATCAGAACGACATTTTAACTAACCAGTCAGATTGTAAAACTGCACATCCGTCCATCTGGTTCATTTTAACTTAAGTAGTGGTCATTTCGATGTAAATCGAAACCATTCTATCACAATTATAGAGAAACGACCAATGAATGACATGGAATCTCAATAACTCATAAGTCACATGCGTTGATAATGATTACACTTCAAAACTACACGGAATTTAAAGCACCTGACGTTGGACTGCAAGTGCGAAGCCGATTGCTTTCCTCTGCGGAACTGTTGTCCTACCGCCTCTAGGCATTCAAATTACAACATAAAAAGGTGCAACTGCAGAGGAAAATTTGTTTTTAACTAGGTGACAACTGCACATTACCATGCCATTCAATAATGGTTTCGGGAAATTAAATTGGTCATTGTTTGGATTACTGGTTTCCGTAAAGTTCCGATCACTGTTTTCGAGGTCAAGGTTTCAGTTATTTCATCATCAGTCACAATAAGATCGTTCGTGAATGCCCACAGCTGGCAGGGCCTTTAGCGTAAGTAACCGCTTATCGATTGGTCTGGGCCACAGACCCCATGAATGTGCATTTCCGCGTGTAGCTTGCCAACCGTCACATTAGTTTTACTGTACTAGATTGCAAGCTAGGTGGTATGGTTACTTTGTGTCAACCCTAACTAGGTTCTTCTGCATTTGTGTCTATTACACTTTGGCCACTGTTCTAGTGTGTAATGCAGTAGGAAGATAGACTCAGAAATCAATGAAAATTGAAATACGAGGAAAATGTTTCCATTTCTAAAATTTCAAGATACAAAACAATGACTAATCGAGACGGTTTTTTCTGTTATGCCTCTACAAGCTACGAATGGGCAAACATTTTGGTTTCCAGTCCAGGCATTCAAGACCCCTAAGTTCCTATTTTTTCAAATCTACCATCTGAATCTACTGAAATCAGGCATGAGACTATCAAGAAATTTCTGTGAAGTGACTAGTCACTAGGTTCTATTGACTACCATATAATGCGCATAAATCTAAACACGCGGAAGTCATCTTACCATCTTTGATTCTTCACTGCTGTACTCAAAGTTTCAAACATTGAATCCATCAAAGCATGAACTAGGGCTTTTCATTTTTGTTCTCCGTAACCCATTTAAATATCGAACACAACTAATACTGGGTGGAAACGTACTCAATTTTATATTAGCCAAATTTTCAAACACCGTGAATTCGGAGCTAGTATACTTTGAAAACGAACGTGATCTTAGGGACCAATAGGCGTTCGTAAGTCCTAAATGAGACGCAACATGAAGAGTTACGACATAAAATAATCAATTGTTCAGGTGTATTTTTGAAGAAACCGTCAAAAATTATCCCTCGAATGATTACCATAAATTTCGTATTAGTTGGACTGCATCGCATTTGACTTCACTGACATGATTCGCCATATTAAACCACAACTGACATCCTCAAATAAAATGTTAACTGATATTTTACTGTCAATTCGGTAGGCATGCACAACAATTTCACCTCCCCTCCGCCGAATTAAAGCGCGGGTCCATCAATATCGGTGCATTGTGCACCGATCCACAAATCCAAACGATCACCAAAATGAAATCTCCGCCAACGAGGCTCCGTAGGTACAACGACCATGCGCGCTTTTTATTGATTGGTCCAAATAGGTCCCAAATAGGCTAACATTTTCTGAAGCAGGATGCAACCTTAATTTGATATATGCTCGCTCTTTCAGCACTGCAGAAGTTTTCCCGGAACACTCCATAAAACTGGTATACAGTCTCACTTTGAAAAACTGAAAAGGTTCACACGAAAACTATACTCATATGTTTACCATTTTACTCCTGTCCATTGCTTTGGAGCATCAAGGAGCGTTACTACTTTCTAGCACAATGTCCCCTGAAACGATGTGACCGTTTGTCGGGATTTTTGGTTAATTGAGTGGTTCACTTTTCTGTCAAATGCCACATGATGTAAACGGTGCTTTGACGACGTCATTTCACCCGTAAAGAACGTCTCGTGTAGTCCCTGTTCGGGATATCGTCGGTGTATCGCACTCTTCCTGATCCTCGCAAGTGAATATTTCAGACAGGACGTAGATCACGCCTGTTTGTGGCCTGTTTGCATTTGCTTATCCGAATTGCACAGGATGTTAACCCTTCGCATCTTATTTTTCAAGTGGATAAATTAAACAGTTTGAGATTAGGGTGATATTCACCAAGTACATGTAGTGGACGCACACCAAGCATTAGACATTTCTACAACAAATTATCAATGTCATTTCCGGGGCAAATGTACAGCCTTTGTGGTATGAGGTTATGTGCACAAATAAATGGGTCACTCTACTCTGACTATCATCGGTTCGATGAATGCCGAAACCGGCGTTTTAAGCCCTGTATACAGACACCAATAAGGCTGTGGCGATGGGCAGTCAACTAGGCTTAACTATGTGTCATGTATCTCTAATTGGCAGAACCGAAACCCAATGCACCCACTCGCGAGTGCTTTTTCCTACCCACTTGTGTACGACTTTCCTAATTTTTTTGATGTTTCTCTTTTCACCGATGTTTTGAATCATAAATTGCGCTCATCTTTGCATTTCGCATTTTCTGAAGAACAGTCGGTCGACAATTGGTTTCGGTTTGTAGGCACCAAATTCACAGAACAATCAAACAGGACTAAACAATACCTCAATCATAAAATAGGTTCATATTTTGCAAGCCTCACATCAGTTCCGGTCGAATTGGACTTTGTAATTAATCTTTATCTTTGACGAGGCCTATTTGCTCACCCAACACTCCCCGAGAAAACCAATGCAGTTTTTGTCCAAAACTGGTGCACGAAATTTACCTGGGAAAATTTGCCGATGCCTGAACCTAGATGCATTATCTGAAAACGTTGCTTCCTAAGCACTTTCTGCTCTGAGATTCCAGATGCGAAAAGTTCATTACAGTGAGGGGATAGTCATTGATTCTTAAGTGAACTCTATTCGGCGCGGCTAGTAGAGCCTGTCTGGTGCATAGTCGTGTGTTGATTTGAATCTCGCCGAGATTGTAGACCTTTCACAGTTGGAACGATTTCACATCCGTAAAACATAACAAACCAAAACTGCGCACAAAACCCCTTTACATCACGCCAATTTCCAAAGTGATTGCACTCTCATTGATACGCATCATATACTGAATAGGGTTACTAGCCCCATATTTTCAGCCCCAAAGCATGTCACTTTTCCAGACTAATTGTCAAAGTATTTAAACAGTCCGCTGTCACATTTAGCTTCACATTTGATAAATCATTTTACCCGCAGTTCCCATAATACTTATGTCGACAGGATAGGATATCGGCTTTTACAAATCACTTCTTAACGCGTACCCAAGTGGCTGAGGATGTTCTTCTCGATACCCAGGGATATGAGATACAAGCACATGATAACAAGCCAAAAACCATTGACGCCGTTTCATTTTTCACAGCTTGCCTGGACAGTAGTAATCCGGAGATATTATGTTCATCTAACCTGTGTCAGTCAAGATGCGTCATTAAGTTTGTACCTAAAAACCATTAACACGAAGAAGTCTGAAGGAGTCGTACAAAAGTTCAGCTAAAAGCCAACAAACAAACCAAATTTTTCAACTCACAATCCGTTTCGTAGACGACCAACTTGTAGACGCTGTACGGCCCAGTAACACAAGCTTGATCAAACAGGGAATTAAATGCGATGATTTGCTGCCACAATCGTGCATCGCATAAGCGCTTACGCCATGCCGAGCAAAATGGCAAGTTTACCTCGCAGGAGTAGCATACATATTTTTATTTCCTCTAACCGCGGTAGCCCTGAAATAACGAAATACTTGAAAAACCGGTTATCTGGTCCACTGTAATATTTTTCAACTGTTACTACTTGCAGATGTACTCAATGGCTACTGTCATTGTTGTCAGTAGTCAAAGTGAAGGCGCGTTCTCCTTGTTCATTCCTTCAAGTTGATCTTGATCTGTGAAACCGAAGTCTCAATAGAAATGTCTCGTTTACCTGAGTTTCTGCATTCCCATTGAAAAATCAAACAAAGATATAGCTTATTCGAGTTCACCAAAAGCGTCAAAAATATGTTAGTTTTATGAAAACCATGAATTGAATGAGTTTTTAAGTGACAATCACTGACATCTTGTCCTTTATTGAAACGGACGTTTAATTTTTTCCAACCTAAAAACATTCAGTCTGAAGTAGCATGCCCTTGGCTGCAATTTTGATTCCATTGTTAAGGATGGGTCTATGATAGAATTCATTATGTAAAACTAGTGCCACTATCTGATCAGTCATCAACATGTACCCTGGTGAGAGAATTTTTATAGATAAAAGTACTTAGAGAAAGAATTCAGAATTTTTGCAAATTTAGATTTGTCATTCAGAATGGGTTCCATTTTTGTCTTTTCCTCCATGAAATTGTAAATGCCGTAATTTGGAACGGTTGCGTTCGTCAGGAAGACGACCTTAAAACCATATTTTGTAGTGAGAGCAAGTATTCATAGATCTTTAATCGACAATTAGTCGTTTGGTATGAAAGCCGTCGGCGATTGAGTGTACACATCCAGACTAAACGATGATTTATTAACTTAACCTCCTTTCGCTCCCACCATTAACGGTAGAGAGAGATCCTTCACCTAAGGATTGCAGTTAGGTACAAACTACCTATAATGTACCGAGGCACAAGGTCTAAATCCTACAGATTGCAGAAATAAGATTCTCTACCGGCAATATCAGCTCAGGTTTTCTAAGACAACTGTGCACAGACGATAGTGTTAGGTACGAGAGGGCTGTAAATGAAAACACACGGGTAGACGAGTCAGATGCTCGGATGAAAATGCGCCCAGTGTTTTGCTCCCGCTCAAAATAAAGTGGCAAGTAAAGAATCTGCAAACTTGTAAAGATGTTCTGAAATCGGTTACAGGTGCAGTTACACTTTCAGATCCCTTTCTTTAGGATACGAGTTTATTGATCACCAGGTGTAGTCTCTGCTTTGAATATTAGACCTTCCGCTATGACACAGAATTTCTTTCGAAACTAGTTTTTGCTTGTTCCCAGTAGGACGCAAATATTTTTTAGCGAGCTTGTAAATGCTTTGAGGATTATTGTGTGCAGTCCATGCGTATCACGTCAGCCACATCAGCCAGCATGTGCATATAAGCAGATTGAAGTCCACGTTGAAAAAACTGTTGTCACAAATAACGCCAAGTCGGCTACAATTACAGACTGGATTCCAGTCAGAAACTGAATGCAATTCAAAACTTTGTTCCTATGTAGGACTACAATATCGTCCGAGTTTGGTTACACCGTACCGGATTTTGAGTTGCAAATAAAATAATTAGCAGCATGACATTCGATTTAGGCAGTGGAGATCGGAAAGTCAAACAGAAAGGTGTGCGGTAAATCTGCATTTCCTGTGGAATTTAACAGAATACGGAACGATCAATATTTCGTGCAAAAATAGACTAGTCTTGAAATCGGTCGATCTCGCATATCATAAATCTGAAAGCCAATGTAGTGCCTAGCAGCATTCGGGATAAGAAGCAGAGTTTTGTTCAAATCACAGGCAATTTTTGTGTATATGGTGAGTCTATTTGAGAGCTGAAACGATATTTTTGGCTCATTTTCTTCGGTTCCTCGAAGACAGCCTCCAGAAAGAGGACATGCAGATTTTGCTATAAGCAGTAGGAAAACAACAAAAAACGTTTACTTCTGTTCAATTATTCTTATAATTGTGCACTTTGAAATTGGCTTTAACAACCGAATCTCATTTGAACTGACAAATCATCAATACGGTTCATAAATGAGCTAACCATCCACACACCATCCCAGTGATTTAAACGAGACTCTGGCGACAAGACCAATATCGGAGTGAACGGTCATAGGGAGGATTAGAACGGAACATACCAGATCCGTACATCGGATGAGTGGGAACAATCAGTTAACCGGTAGTGCGCTTCTGGACAGATTTCTACTCTTGGCTGTATATGATACTACTCGATATGCTATTTCATCGTTCCTGTTCGCTCCTAACAATTTTGAATTTACTTTGCAATGCAATTTTCCTTTGGAAGCTTTAAGATTAAAATCAGTCAACTAGGAAAAATATTCACTTTTTTAAAATCCATAAATGCACTTTTGCAATGTCTTCCAATTTCAGTCGGTCATCCAGGTTGTCGTTAATTTTCGCCTCGCTTAATTAAACAAACATAGTCACACAACTTCTGTTCAGCCAGCAACACTTATGTTAGCCAGTTATGATGAAACTATTTATGTAGAAAGTAGCTGATTTTCTGATTGGCCGCTGTCTCAGCTTCTTTTTGTCTCTTTCTTGGACTTCATTTCGATGAAGGCCCGTGCTAGCTCCTAAAATTACGAAGAAAATCAGACCACTTTGATTTTGTCCTCGAACGGGAGTGAAAGGCTGACTCCGGCCAGCTCTCGGGGACACATTTGATCAGACTGGTTATCTGCATGTCGCCTAAATGGTCCCCTGTACATCGATCCATTCTCCACCGATTAACTTGTCATAAGAAGGAAAGGCCTTAGGTTCTGGATTGGAACTGCATTGCAATGGACCGAAGCAACACTATAAAGGCACATAATAATTATCGTACAATTTATGGTATTACATGTGGATGTTTTCTTGGCTTTTTCTCTCATCCTCTGACATCGCCGTGTTGGCGGTTACGCAATTGACATTCTCTATGATTTTACAACTGAAGATTTGTTATCAATATTTAGCCAGCATTCATTTACCTATTGCGCCACTTTGATTTCACATTAAGCTATCCCTTTCTCCTAAAGGCGCTGTCTCCGACGCCCCAGCTAGACCTCTTTCACCGGGTACTTCTAGTTCTACAGTTACTTCTGGTGGGCTGGCACTGCCCTCCATTCGCCTCGTGCCTGACTCGGTGGTCCTTAATTACGATTTTATCTGGTTGAAACGAGCCACAGAAGGCGGTTGTGATGCCACGGCCTATCGGATCACAGTTTGCTCCCGATAGTACTCGTGCGATTGTATATGGTCTGTGCCATTCTTTGTTTAGCATGTTTCGTACCCCCGGTAGTGTATGTGTACTGTGAAACCACACTCGATCTCCAGTTTGAAGAAGTGTGCCAAAACACCTATTCTTTATCACTTTTTGATATTGCTATGCCGCCTGCTACTGGATACGAGTCATTTAATCGGCCGTTTGTAGCCAGTCCGTCACTTTTCGAACATATTCAGTGACCGTCAACGGCTGTCGGCTTATTACGGAGAATTGATCATCTTTCGGGCGTCTTATTTCTATGCGGACAAACAGGAAGTGTGACTGTCGAACAGTATTGTTGTAGATGAAGAAGCACCGCAGTCATGCTTGGTCCCAGTCTTTTCAACGACGCTTTCAATAGGCCGCTTGCTATCTCTACCCGACCGCTTCCTTGGGGATGGTAAACTGTTGTTCTAGCCTTAACCATGCCCAATGTTCTACACAGTTCCTTCAATAAAGCATTGTCGAATTTCGATCCTCTATCTGAATGTAGTTATCCTAGAATACACTTATTCGGGATTGCATCCGTTAATGTCACTGCATCAACTTGTTTCAAAGGAACTATCTAACACCATTTTGTGAAGTAGTCCATCAACACCAGTATGTACCTATGATTCAGCAGTTTTCCCGGTAGGGTTCCTATTATATCTACCCCAATCATCGCATTTGGGTATCCCGGGGTCATTGATCGCAAGGGGACCCGTCTACAGTGTGCTGGATGTTTAAAATTTCCATGGAGTTCAAATACGTTACAAAATTTGCTATGTCTCGGTGTATATGTTGCCACCAGAACCGTTGTCTCGGTGCAACTTCGAAGTTTCTAATATCTGCTTGCCCCAGTTCACTATCCAATTCTTTTACTCTCATCCTGAATAACACTGAAGGAATGATTGCATGCTGCATGTAATTAGAGCCCTAGTGGACAAAAATCACGTCCTCTGATATCTACAGCCGATTCCACATTGTCTACAAACAAGGGGTCTCATAGCCATCTCTTTCTCAATAGTTACTCGATGATCGGTCAACTCCAGCACGCAGCCGGTCGTAGATTAGCGCTGTTTCTTCCTCGTTTGCTTCGCTGTTTGCCATCATCCATAATCTGCCCGTTGCAATCACACTGTTGCCACGTAGTAGGAAATGCAGAATGGGCAATCTTCATTTCCCACGGGTCGTTGCGAAAGTACGTACTCGTTAGCATGCATTATTTCCGGGCCACGTTGACGTTGCAAATCGTATTCGTGCAAACTTTCTTGGCAACTTGTGGTCTGACCCTAAGCATTTTTGACGTTTTATAGCCATAGCAGAGATTGGTGATCCGTCCAGACGGTGAATTTTTTGTCAGTTTTTAGTATCCTTATGGTCTCAGGAGGAATGTAAGGGGCAGCAATTGCGTCCACTCTTATTTAATCAGTGGCTTCCGTATGTAACGAATTGCTTCGCTCCGTCTTTTCCTAGTTGTGAGGGTTTCGGATAGAGTGCTGCTTCATTGGCATTCGTGTCAAAGATTAGAGGACCAGATACAGTTGACAAACAGGGTAGCGCCGAAATACGTGACAAACGCAATAGGCTTTTAACGTTCGGAAAGTATTCTCACACTGTCCTCCATTTGAACCATTTTCTTCTCAGCAGGGCATGCATAGAGAATGTCACTTGGGAGAAGTAAGGGATGAATCGTCGGCAGTATAAAACCAATCAAACTAAGCTTTTGATCTCCCCTGCTATCTTTGCTATGGGCCACATGCTCAATTATCTTCGAATCGGTGGGGATTCCTGCGACCGAGGTGATATGTCCTAAGTACTTCAGTTGATATTGCATAAAATGACATTTCTTCGGCTTGAGTCGGGGACCTAACTCTTCTAACCGGTCCAGGACCGCCGCCAGATTGTGAAAGTGTTCTTGTTCTGTGGTCCTGTGCAAGATGATATCTTCTAGGTACAACAGGCCTTTGCCCGTGGTCAAACAATTCAAGGTTATCTGCATTAATCCTTGGAATATCGTAAAGATGCTTTCTAGTCCGAAGGTCATTGTCTGGAATCTGTAGTCCTGTCGACGTGAAAAAACAGTTTATTGTCTATCTGTCTCCTCTACTTCCGCTAGCTAGCATCCTGACGTTAGGTCCAATATATTGTCACAAGTGGCTTCTGCTAGAGCATCGAAAGGTCGTCACTTCTTGAATAGACAATTCGCCCTTCTTTGTGACCCAACTGAGTTGTTTATAATCAGCGCAAAGTCTGGGGCTCCGTGTTTTCTCACTAGCACCACAGGGGCTGCTCATGGGGAGTTGGAGGATAGAATAAGTTTGATGGTTTGGTTGGTTTGTCTATTCAGGATCGCGGTACTGGTCCAGGCGGGAATTTTATCAGTGGTATATTTCTCGTATCTATTCGATGCTTAGCAAGACCTGTTCGTCCTAGTTGTGTCCCACTTAATATGAATACTCAGATATGATCTTCGATTACGCAGTACAGTTTACTTTTCTATTTGGTATTTACCCGCGAGACACTAGTTGCGAAATCCTTTTGGCAAACCAGCCCACCGTTACCTCAAGCTATCCGAATCAATCTGTCATTTTCACTGGAGCACTGGCCAGTATGACAAAGACTACAGGCACCCTCAAGGTCACTGTGATTGAGTCATCGCGTGATGGACCTCCCAGTGGGCAGTAATCGACCCAAGCTCTACACCATACTCATCGTTCTCTATTGACCTAGGTCTGCGGTAAACACGAGAATGACGTCAGTCTGAACCGTACATCAACTTTCTCACAAACTTGTTATTAAGTCTCTGAAAAGTATTTGTTTAGGAAATAAGCTGCAGTTGTCACTAGAATAGCTGCAGCAAGTGATCCGTGGATAATCTGCCTAGAATACGTAGAATAAGCTCACACAAATATTCCGGCGGTATATTGTACAGTCCTCTTGATTCTTAATGAACTTTCGTTTTTCACGCTCTTGCAATCTGAATAACCTAGAGATGACTGTAGAAAGTACGATTTCCTGGCGACAAGGACATAGTACTTGAGGCGATACGCTTTGATTTGGACGAATGCAGTTGTTCGCTTTCTGTCTTTTAGTTGAGCTCCACGCTGTGTTCGAACGTCCTATTATATGTCGTGCCTCCGCACGAATCGAGTCCAACAATAACATTCGCCAGAGCGTCTGGTGAAACATTGAACTGGTGATTTAGTTGGCATGTCCTCAGCAGGAATTCAGCCCCAATAGCCCATTTGTGTTCATCGGTTGAGAGCTGTTGCGGCAACCAGTGGTCACCACACCCTGGTGTTTTATAACTGGCATCGCATCTGGAAATTCGGTTCTGGTGAGATTGTGCTGTGGAGCTAGATCACTCAATCGGATACAACCTTACCCCCGGATGTTCAAAATAACTGCAGCCGTTAGCGAGAACGCGTGGGCGACGGTGGAACAGAACTGATGTATTCACTTTAGGCACGTATTAATCTAATCCGATCCATTGTTTTTGCCAAGATGGAGCACCTCAGCCTAGCCGGTCCCATCTTCTAGGTTGTTGTTTAGCCTTTTCGCCCCTGATTTCGTGGGATATCTCGGGTCTAAAAGATGACAAATGCAGGGAATGAGAGAGCACTGCTGCTTGAGATTCCACTTGCCGGTCAACTGCAACATTCCTCTCTTTCGAACTTGAGATGCCACCCAAGTTTGAGCCCTGTCTTTGTCCCAGAAATCGCAGTTTCTCAAGTCACTTAGGTTATTCATTGCAAGACGGAAAACTGAAGTTCATTTAAGATCAAGAAGGACGTACAATAAACCGCGGAAAATTTTTGAGCTTTATTTACGTTCTAGGCAGATTATCCACGGATCACTTGCTGCAGCTATTCTAGTGACAACTGCAGCTTATTTCCTAAACAAATACTTTTCAGAGACTTAATAACAAGTTTGTGAGAAAGTTGATGTACGGTTCAGACTGACGTCATTCTCGTGTTTACCGCAGACCTAGGTCAATAGAGAACGATGAGTATGGTGTAGAGCTTGGGTCGATTACTGCCCACTGGGAGGTCCATCACGCGATGACTCAATCACAGTGACCTTGAGGGTGCCTGTAGTCTTTGTCATACTGGCCAGTGCTCCAGTGAAAATGACAGATTGATTCCGATAGCTTGAGGATTTGCCTTTTATCATTTACTTCCTTTTTATTAATGAAATAATAGTATACATCATTTTTCGGTAACGGGGCCGCTGTCAATAGGGGGCTGCCAACTAGGGAGGTTGACCGGCGGTGGGAGAATTCGAACCCGCGACCTTCACGTCCAAACACCACGGTCTTATCCGCTTGGCCACCGCCGGCAGTTTGTTCATGACATCGTGGTTTGCACGAATTGGTAGAGAGTGCAAATAATCCCAAAGTACCGCATGACATTATCAGAGGATGACGACGTTCTATTTTGTAAAACGTGCGGATACTTGCTTGTTAAACTGCCTAGCTTTAAACAGTGCATGCTGGACAATTTATGTAAGAGAGATATTGTAATCCAATAAGTGAAAGAAACTCTTACAAATGTGCAATTTGATCCCGCAATCAGGCATTCGAAGGAAGTGCCCGGACAATATTTTACAGGCAAAGCAACTAGCTATTGACCTCAACACAGCCACGCATGTGTTGGTACGTGTTTGATCTGATTTCGGTGCTACAGTTCTGTTCTGTTAAAGCATCCTTGTTGTCTTTCTGTAAAGTGGCACATTTTTTACTGGAATTCCCTAAATAAATCTCACTGCCAGCTAACTGCTTCTGCAAGTCTAGTATGAACTAGAATTATCTTCAAATTGTAAGAGATTATAGCTAATTCATAACGATTTTCAAAAAATTCTAACTGTCGTGAACGGCTCCAGTAATTTTAATTGTCCCAGATTCCAACAACCGGACTGTAAATTAGACTGAATACAAAAGAATGAGATAAACTAAAAGCAACTGCATTTCACTAAAAATAAAATACCATTCATTTCGGGAATAGATGCACTTGGTGAATCAAATTCACTTAACATTTGGCTCACATGCAATGGACAGGTACTGGCTAATACGAAATATACAAAATGCGGTTATTTTTGCAGTCGACCTTTTGGGGCTGTCAGTAGGAAGCAAGAGCAATTCCACGTAAGCTTTGGTCACCCTGAATCTGACAGACTGAAGTTTTTCTGAACCGTTACACAAACCGTTATTTTGAAACACGAGATGATCGATTGATTTTCTGTGCACCTGCCACGTGTCAGATTGGCAGATGGATGACTCTAAACGTCATTATACGTCCACTGTTCGTACTAACCTTATGCTTCCCAATTCTGTTAGCTCACCTGGCCTACTTAGTACCGACCACCGTTATCCTGTGCCAAGATCAGGACAAGGAGATCAGTTTGTGCGTACAAAATGGTACCAATGAAATTTGCGGTCTGAAGCGATGGCATACTTATCCGAAGGCATACTGTAATATGTATCTACTCACTGGGGTAGATGCCAAAGGAGCCAACCAATGGACGTTCCAAGGTCGTATAGTGACTGCGCAATTGAATCCGGGATATTATACTTTCCTTTGTTACATGGATGACAAAGCCTATCCATCTCGGATGAATCGTTTGATATTGCCAAGTAGTCAACGGTTGCTAGACTGTTCTGCCTGGCCAGCAACAGTGAACCGGGCGAAACTTTTTGGAGCAATACACGTTTGCTGTCTACGGCCAGTTCTACCAACGGATTGGTTACAACGAGCACTGGATCCGCTCGATATCTGCGCTGATCCCGTCTGTACTTCGGATGATGAAAGTGTGATCGTTTCCCACGGGTGGCTTCGGCTTCATCCCACAAAAGTGGCCAAGGCAAATCTTATACAAGTTCAGTGTAATCACGGAGAGTTTACGGGGAACTTATACATGTACGGTGAGTCGCTTTCTATAAACTCGGAAATTTAAAGACTGTCATCATTCCCATCATCATAAAAATACTAGGAGTCATTTTGTTAATTAGTCACTAACACAGGAATTTCTTATTTGTTGGAAAGTGGTTTTTACATTAGCCATTCTTCTATTAGTTTGTCTAATCACAAACAGGTCGGCTGCTCTGAACTGCATTAGGGTATAGCAACTGAGGTAATTTATAGAGGGTCAGTCGAATGGTCACAAGTATTTGGTTGCCCAGCAACCCCAGCGGCTGGCTTAGGAAAGGATTACACAGATGATGTCTGGTGTGCGACCCACAGAATGTGGAAAAAGTCCCTCAAAGGAAAGAGCAAAAATCTGAAATCAAGGCCCAGATACGACAAATTTATTGTACACATTGTGGTGCTGTAATAGCACAAATACAAAGATACACTTGCGAGCAAACCACATCAAAATCACCCCATTGGTATGGGCAATTTAAAACAAAAACTCTCGGAAGTTCGGAAAGGGTAATCAAATCAGCCATACTTCTCGAACAGTAATCAATTGCGAAACTTTGGCAGAGAAATATATTACTTGGTAGATATTAGTAGTATTAGATTTTGCGTTTTCATTAAATATTTCATCATGTGATGCCAACGCTCAGCTCGCCATTAAGAAACCATGGATGTAGCACACAGCTGTTTTATCCTGGTTAGGAAGCATCAGCAATGGATATCGTGCGTGCCCGAGCGGGGACGCTAACCAGAGAGGGTCCATTTTTAGTCAAAAGCCTTAGCCATTACGTTACCGGGTAGGCTTCCAACGGTTTTGTTGAACTCAACCGCATGATTTGCACGGCCACTGGCTGTTGGGTCACAGCACTCAAGTCCTACTGGCAGATGACTTGTTCGTAGGTGGCTTCATTAAGACGAAAGCTTTTGGGTCGATTGCTATGGGCCGATAATTTGCAGTTACTAGCCTCCAGGAAATCATTTGATCCCGTCAACTGTTCCTACTTCCAGGCTGGAGTCTGAAATGAGCATCTAAAATCATGTTCTGGGAACATGCAACCTCCCAGATCTCATTACGGCCTCTTACATATATCCAAACGGCAAAACTTTAGGTTCAACATACGAAGAACTCTGTAAGATGTGTCGAAATCTCAAAACGATTTCTTGTTGGACTTGTGTGTGTACTGCTCTGCCAAAGAAAGTGCACTTACAAATGGTCCTTCTAAAAGTTTACCTTTTTGGGTTTTTTTATCCAATAATCTCGGGGTGTTTTTCGGGCCTCTCCAACTGACAGCAGAATGGACATGTTTTTATGAAAAGCACGCATAACAAACGGCCTTGTCGCATGCCGAGATTTCAGTCCACCGAAATCTACCATCACCTTGCGTTCGGGCTAGAATTGCAGACACTATTCAGGACACTCGGTGGCCGATAAAAACAGTCAGAGGTTGACGACTGACAATGAGAGGCTAGCAGACAACAAACGCTCGTATATTCCACTCACAAATATTCCGAACAAAGGTCATGCTACTGAAGTTCTCTCTGAATTGTTGCAAAGAATGCATTCTATATCGATATCTAGGAGGAATTGCGTTGGTTCATACAAAGCCACAAACAGTTTTCCGATGGTAACATTTAAAAACATCCACTCTGGACCTTCCAATGAGGCTAACCTTTTTACTGTCCTAACTAGTGGTATTCAAGAGTTTCACAATGCAGATTAGCGGTGCTAAATAATATCCCGCTGCAACACACGGTAGAACTCAGGTTTTGCACAAAGTACAAACAAATCACCGTTTCATCCATGCCTGATCAAAATGACCATCTTGCTGCTCTAGTTTGGTAAAATTTTTCGATTTTATGTCGTTAAGACTGTCGGTAGAGTAACTCAGTCTTCGGGTGATAGCAGTGGTATCGGTCACTTTCCAGAGAGAAAATCATTTTATGTGGGATGTATGAACGATGATGAGCTTCTATGCATAAGTGGTTTGAAATTTTGGATATTCATTAATGGTACTAACATGATGTGCCATGATACCAGAGGACGTAGATGGCTGTATGCCTAAAGGTCGATAAAAAAAGGCTCGCCTCACGCTGATTGTGTCAGTCAACAAAATAATCAGAATGGGGCTTGCAATGTTTTGTTATTAGGGATCAGCTTAACTGCCTTGCGGACTACTCAATTAACCAATCCTCACCCGAGAAAATCGATTGTTGAGGTAACATTTTTATCGATTCGATAGTGTTATTTTTGTCAGATCATTTAATTTGAATAGCAAAGAAGCTATGAGAAATGGGACATTTATCCAGCTCAATGTAATAATCAGCAGGGGACTTTGAGTATTTTGCAGCAGTTGAAGCACTACTGATTTATTTGCAACTGTGCAACTCATTGGGTGCAGTTCAGTTCAATTTCTACAACCATTTCTCTTGCACAAAAGTGCACGAATTTTGGTAGCGACCTAAAGTGCCAACTTCTCGTGGTAGAAGAAGAATGAAAATGAGAAACAGTGAAAGATAAACTGTAGGGTAAAACGTTGAAGAATCGTACGGAAAAAAAATATTTTGAATATAGGAGAGCCACTGGCCGAGGCATTGAATCATATTACCTTTGGTCTCAAGTTGTTACTTTGGTAGATTCAATGGACTGGAGCAACGAATCAGTCTACCACTTAGAGCTTTCATGCCCTTTACCAGGTCATCAACTGACCACCACAAACCATGTTTCAGTTACCATGTGCCTAAAGGAACTGGGAACACCAAGGCAGGCATTCAGTGGGCATGGTCAGAATGTTTCAACCATCTCAAGCTGTTCACTGCCATTATGTCTTGAGACTGAATCTCAGGCGGCTGGCTTTTTACGTCCAATGTCTGAGTCATTAAGAAAATCTGCCAATGGTTTCATCCAATAATGAAAAGACGGCCGTGTTCTTGTCGCTAACTGTTAAGCTTCTAATCCAAATCGATTAGTAAAGGTTACACCGATGCCTCAAAATATTGAATTCCAATCGAGTTTTTGCCTACGCAAAGACACTTCATCCGATATAATAAAAATTGTCCAAATAATTAAGCCTTTCTGATTCGCCCTAAATCCTCATCCCTAAGAAAACCTTTTGAATCTAGACCAACTTAATAGTGCAATAGCGTTTTACACGTCCCACGCATCAAGGACCACCTAAATCGTCCTTAAAGGCCACCCAGGACAGCTTGTAACTTGCTTAGGTCATCACTCAAAGCACATTGTCATTCACCTACATGCCACAACGTTCGTCAGTTCATTAGGATAAGATCAATGGTAAATGACCTTATCAGTTGTCCAATCGTAACCTGACATACAAACACCCGTTTTGGTATTCAGCTGACATCTTTTGGGTACACCTTTTGTTTGATATCAAAATGTATCCGGAGTTTAGGTCGATTTGAGGGGAGATCTGGATGAGCATATGATCTTTTTAGATTGAGACGAGATCCATGATTAGCTATGAATCTCATCTGAAAATTGCGTTACCGTTTTACATTTGGATGGGTTGAATAAACAATGCGAATTCAGGTTTTAAAATTTGCCAATATCTAAATTGTGAATTCGAACTCGACAGATATTCTCCACTGGTTTCTTTATATTTCTCCTTCCCGACCTTTTTCATTAAATTCAGATTCTCGTTCGGCAACTTTACAATTGATATATTACCCGCCACATCCGGTTATACTCAGTCATCAGACGCCCATAATTGGGGCTTGTTTAGGATGGTCAAACAATCCGAATTGTTCACGTGACTTGTCAAGCTCGTCAACAATTGATTGCGTTCTAACCGAAATTGGACAGTATGGAATTATCCCGTCGAATACGAGTACAAAACTCCAGAAAGTTGTAAAATTTAAAAATTCTTTAAATGTGACATCAATTAAAGAAGGTACGTACAAAATGGTTTGTGTTGCAATGCACTTGAATCTAAATACGCGTGCTATCGTGCACATCATGCATGACGGTCATTACAGCTGGTCGTGTACAGACGCGCCCAATGTGATTTACTTGGCCAACATCGATCAGGAATGGGTTTTCTGCACGTGGGCGTTTTTCGGTTCAAAACAGTGGAGCTCCAAACTCCAACAATTTGGACTGTCTACCAAACCGTTCAGTTGCGTGATTGAACCTCTGGGTTTGGTTTTTCACAACGGTACTCTACGCCTGAACGGCGATAACGTAACCATTCGAACGGGAATATACGAAGTCAAGTGTGACGAACAGCTTGTCAAAAGAAACTGGATTGTAGCCAGTACGTGGTGTTCAAATTCTGGTTGGATGAAAATGTAAACTTATAATTTTTCAACTTTACTAGTCCAAACAACCTGTTTTCAGAGTCTAGTAAGTTGTTTGAATATTGCCTGGGTATCAAGGCAACTTTGCCTAGAGAAAGAACCATAAATGTGAAATTCAACCCGACCGATTTTCGTTTAATTTTCCCACATAACATCTACTGATAAACTTTACTTTTCTAGTTGTGAATTCTAACGCTCAACACTACATTTGCCGTAATGTGATTGCACCAATCGGCAGGGAACTGGACCCCAGAAATTTATTATCTCTAATTTTTCCCATTCAAGCATAGACTAAACTGTCGCATTTAAGGTGATGCATTTCTCCTTTACCTAATCTGTAACTCGAATACCGATGATCACACGTTTATATATATATACATATATATATATATATATTTATATTGTTTAAAGCTTTATTCGGAAGAGGCATTTTGACAGTTAGAAGACTAACGCCCAGAGTTTAGGCTTCATTCAATACACTCCAGGACAGCAGGAGTTGAAAACGATAGAAAAATAGAATTGCCAAATTGTCACATGATCAAATAGCATCCCAAAGTGAACATTGCATACATATATTTATATGCATGTAATATACTACATCAACATGCGAATCATCAATGTCATAATCGAATTCTCATCGGAATCACCATTGTCCTCGTCGGAAGATTACTGCGAGCCATCATTATCATAATCTTCCAAATCGTCGGCACACTCGTCAACATCCGTATCATCATGGGAATTCTACTCACCATCACTCGGATCATCATCATCATCAGTATCACTAGCCTCATCACCATTATCAATCTTATGATCATTTCGTTCCCTTTTTTACTCGTCTCCGGTTTGGCAGCTACTGATTTTGTTTCCGCAATGTAAATTAATATAAACAGGCTGCCCGTCTAACAAATTATTATGGGTGTAACTAACACTAGGCTACCAGGTCTCGTGACTAAACTAGGCAATTCACGAATAACCTTGGCGCTTGATTCATGATCGCACAAAGTGGTGACTATTCAACTCTGGTCCGAAGCAGCTAAACCACAGCGGGAGACTAATAAACATGAGAAAACTTGCAGTGCGGTTATTTTCATGCCACGGTACAACAATTCCACCTATTATCTCTCATTTAATAATGAACGCTAATAGTTAGTCTGCCGGCCAGCTCATTCGCTGTTTTCGCCTTCGCTGAAGAAAATTATGAATTCCACTGTGAATTCATTGCCATGGAACAAGTATTGAAGCTTTAATGAACCTTTAATGTTTCAACTAGAACAGTGGAGCTTAGATCAGTCACATTGTAGCAAGTCAGAGCAAGGACATGACAAAAAAGTAGTTGCGAATGTATATAGACAGCCAAATATCAAACCAATAGTTTGCTGTTTTTGGTAATGTCCATTAACTGATGAGGTTGTTTTATTTTATAGGCATCCGTTCGATGAAGAATGAAATCATCTTATTTCCCCAATGTCTCACACCTGTACTTTCACCTCCTCTCGCCTTCGGGCTTATGATCAGACACACCGGAAGATTTATACATTTCAGTTCTCCCGTTGAGCGGATTGATCAATCGCTCGATCGAGGGCAATCTGTTGGCCTACCTGGGATGGCGAAACAAGTCAAATGAATTCCAACAAGTTCTGAACCGAAAATTCCCCGTTATCTGCAATGTGGAAAACCGTATGACCGCAGATACTATCTACTTCACATTCAATCGAACTGTAAGATTTCGAGCACTACGCAATGGACTGGTTCGAATTAGATGCCAGAGTCCCGAACTGAATTTGCACTCGGCACCGATAAGTAAGGTGGTTGTTGGCCGCCCCAAATACACCACTCTGCGCCCCGTGATGAGCATCTTACCGCAGACGGAAATGTTTGCAGAAAATGTGCCCACTTCAGAGTTAGAGAGCTGCCATCGCCCCGGAGTGGTTGTCTACTGGGAGACAGAAACCATTCTCGTCGAAGTCCTCGAATGGGATTCGAAACAAACCAATCAGGAATTATGTCCGGA